>VYXH01012169.1:211926-287395 GCA_013397275.1 Burhinus bistriatus | reverse complement strand
CCCTCATCCAGGTCATTGATGAATATATTGAACAAGATCGGGCTGAGTATTGACCCCTGGGGGACACCACTGGTTACAGGCCTCCGACTTGACATGGCTCCATTAATCACAACCCTCTGAGTTCTGTCATACAGCCAGCTCTTAATCCACCTCGCTATCTCCTCATCTAGCCCACATTTCCTCAGCTTCCTGATGAGGATGTTATGGGAGACAGTGTTAAAAGCCTTGCTGAAGTCAAGGGAGATGACATGTACCACTCTCCCCTCATCCAGCCAATCAGTTGTAACATCATAGAAGGCTATCAGATTGGTCAAGCATGATTTACCCTTGGTAAATCCGTGTTGACCACTTCCAACAACTTCCTGTTCTTCAGTGTGTTTGGAGATGACATCCAGAACAAGTCACTCCATTACCTTCCCAGGGACAGAGGTGAGAGAGGTCATATTAGAGTAGCCTAAATGAAATAACAGATTTAATGCCAATCCAGCTGTTACTAAGAATTCTGCTGATAATGTACCTGCTGTGACTGGGGTGATGGCTTTTACAGAACAAGAAAAAGTCCTGTAATGCATTTTGACCATTGCATTTGAAGTGAGATAGCAAAATATGGTCCTGCTTATTTTATTCAGCTACTTTGATATGTAAGTTTTAAGCATACCAACCGAAGATCTCTCATTCTCTCTTTTAAAACTACTAAGTCCCTGTTTTCTTCAGTTCAAAGTAACATCATCCTGAAACAAAACCTCCGTTGGGCACCATTGATTTTACTGTAATATGCAACGCACAATATTTAGCAGTACAGCAATATACAACATTCAGCAGAAAATCCATTACAACCATGTGTGATCCCTTTTAATTCTTATCCCGCAATGAATAAGATGCAAGATAAGAGTCTTCTCAACCTCAATAGAAATACAATATTTGTTATACACAGGTAATGTAAAATGGAATGGAGATGGTTACATCCTAAACTCTCATAGACAAGGCTGTAATTCCTATTAAGTGTTTCGTGTAGGTAATATTTTCCTATACTGAGTTTATATTTTATTTGGGAGGCCAGAATGTGTGATGGATCATCCTGAAATCCGCTCAGTAGCCGATGAAATGATCTCCCACTGCTCTTCTGTTATTGCTTGGAAGTGTGCTAGGTTCCAGCAGGGAAGTCCTGTGGCTGGTGGAAGGAGAGCAGAGGAAATTTGGTCGCTGGCAGGGCATCCAAACCTCTGACAGAAGCAGGATGCTGCAGGCGATTTTAAGTGGTGCACTGGGACCCACCAGGTGTTCAGATCTCATAGTGCTCAGAAGATAGAGTACCTGCATGAGCTCTCTCAGCAGAAAGTTTGCACACGAGGAACGCAGAGAAGAACTCTGAATTACTGTGTAACCAGAATAAGTGCTCAGACCTTTTCCTAGCTTGGTAGGACTGGATTAACTCCATCTTCAGCAGTGCTATATCAAATATTTCTTTGAGTAGAACCAAAGATGTGAAACATTGTAGTGGCTAAACTGACCAGGATGAGAAGGGCTGAGATCAGACAAAAAAAGTAAGATGTCAACAAAAATAGCCACATGATGAACACTAAACATCTGTAGGGTTGCTTCAGCTTATAAGAATCTAATTTGAATCTGAATTGAATCTGGCCTACGTGATCTGCCTCACAAATTTTTGGATTGTCTGTTGTTTTATGAAATATCTGTGTGATGCTTCTCTTGCTTATGGTACTACTAGTTTACATTCAAAAGCCATTACTTGAAGCCACTAAAAATAACAGCTGCAAAAAAAAAATCCCTCTAATTTGTTCTGATATACGCCTTGGTCAAATTTTCAATTCTTTCCATCAAAGACTCAAAATACAAAACTTACTGCTTTCTTATAATGGCTTCAGCAGCTGGAGCAATAAGAAAACCTGTAGATGCAAAAGATTAATTCTAAAATTATGAAAACAGCAAGCAACTTTTTGGCTGGGTAAGAATATGAACAGAGCAGCTCATCTACATTGAGGACAACTGCAAGACCCTGAGACTGTGCTGCAGCTTCCATCGTCAAAACTGATCCCCTGAATTCATCTGGAAAAGAACTGTAGGACTGTCCAGAACAATGCCAAATTAGGACTTTTAATATTTCAGCACTTTAAAATTCACCACTCCTTCCCCTGAAATCAGGACAGCTTTTTTTCCCCCTTTATATAAATCTGCTCTTTAGAGTTATATAAATGGCGTTAATTTTCTGAATAAGTGTGTACTTAAATAGTATGACTAAGGAAAAGTTTTCTACTGCTGCCTTCAGATGGGCATATTTTCATATTATGTGTGTGTCTGTGAGGATATATGGGACATATGTGTGTTCCTTCATAAATACCAGTTTCCACATATGATTTAATTTTTTTGTCTAGAGTAGGATGCCCTGTCTTGCAGTTTGGATACTCCTGAATGCTTTGTTAGGTTGAATTCACTAAATTCAACATCTAGGTACCACCTTGGGTCTTCAGACTTTCATGATCCTGAAGATAGATAAAGCTCATTAGTGGGGAAGCCAGGTTCCTTTCTCACCTTGACTGAGGACTTAAACACCCAGATCTCATACTTCCTAAATGAATGCCCAAAGAATTACCCAAATGCAATGAATACCCAAAAACAATTAGTATTCTGAGGTTCACCCTCTGTTATTCTCGCTCAAGTTGTGCAAATATTGAAAGTCAGACAGAAAATGAAAATTATTCTGTAGTTTGAGCATCCACCAGGGACACCTAGAGCCTCTTCTCTGCTCTCATACAAAGCAGAACAGCTTCATCTGATTAAGACCTATTCCAGAATACAAATCCGGCAAAATATTAATTAAATTTTGTGAGCTCCACATCCTTAATGGCAAAGAGTATAGGGTGTTTTGCTTGTGTCTTCATGGAATACTTTGAAAGACCAGCTCCTTACTACAGTGGTTGATATAAACAAAGTTATTCTCATTTCTTAATGCTATCTGACAACAATTAATGACTTTTCATATTGGCTTGATTTTTCTACTGTTTGTTCCTTATTTTTATTCATATTAGCTATATAACTTAGTACCATTGTATTGTTTTGATTTTGGCTGTTCTTCCTATTGCTTTAAGTTCTTTCCCTCTCTCTAGAATAATCTCTACTTTTTTTCCCCAAATAAAATTTCCTTTCATAGGAAGAAGTCAATGTATTTGAAGATATTATAAGGAAAGGGTACATTCTGAAGAATTTTTTAGTATCAAAAATAGGGAAAAAAAATAACTGTGTTATATAACTTTCAAAATGAAGATCATGTTTATTAAACAATTTTCCTTTTTTTAATTTCCATTCATTATTTTGCCAGCAATTCTGCTACTATGTTACAGAATAATGCAAGCTTTTTTCTCTGCTGATTAATTCAAATCAGCTCAAAGTTGTACATAAGTGAGAAAATATTTTTATTAGTTTTGTCGGTGTCCCTTTCAAACATTATTAAGAACTTTGACAAGTCTGAAAGAATTCAAGTGCTTCCTCTGTTTTCTCCAGTCCATGACTCCACAATTGCCACGACACTGAGCTACCATTACCATACATTTGTAGTGATAGGATGAGGGGTAACGGCCTCAAACAGGAAGAGGGTAGATTTAGATTGGATATCAGGAAGAAATTTTTCACTATGAGGGTGGTGGAACAGGTTGCTCAGGGAAGTTGTGGATGCCCCATCCCTGGAAGTGTTCAAGACCAGGCTGGATGGGGCTTTGAGCAACCCGGTCTAGTGGAAGGTGTCCCTGCCCATGGCAGGGGGGTTGGAACTGGATGATCTTTAAGGTCCCTTCCAACCGAAACCATTCTATGATTCTATGATTTTATTTCTACACAGCAGCCTTCATATACAATTTCACAAAAAGCATTGTGGAGGCAGTTATCACAACCTACGTGGAAAATGATGGTTTTATGGTGGGATTTAACAAGCAATACTGGCAATACCTGTGAGGGAAGAAGTGAGATGATGTCAGATAGCATAACGTGGCTAAAAGCCACGCTGCCCAACTGCAAGGCAGCAGGGCAGGTACTGAGGCTGAGGGTGCTCAGTAAGGAGCAAAGACCTCTTTGCAGGTTGAAGGCAGTAGGAGAACAGATGGAGCAACTGGAGATGTAGAAGAAAGTAACTGTAGACAGTAAAGTAACTGGGCATGCCCAGTATTTCTCACTGTTTGTATAGTGGCTGGTCCTTGTGTTGTTCAGAGATGACTTTCCTTCCTTCCTCCCACCCACCCTCCCTCTCTGTTTCTCCCTCCCTTCCCCTTTTTCTTTTTTCCTTTCTCTTTTCCTCTCTTTTGTATGGATAAGGGGTAGGAAGATAAGAAATTTGATATTTAGACTCTCCAAGTTCTATTTACAGTTCTGTCCATTGTATGACACACACAGAAGTTTCAACATATTATTTAGCATAGCCCCTGTGTCCCTTCACTTGCCAGCTATAATTAGATAAATAGTGGATGTTGCTTGGCCCTTCAATTTCTAATGTTTTTTCTGTAGCACCAGGTCTCAGGAGCTGACGTGTTGGAGGAGGTTTTTATTCCAGTGCTGTGAGCATTCATCTACCCCAGCACATGTCCTTGCTATAACCTTCTAGTGGCACCATTACTGAGACTTTCTGAAATATTGTCACCAATTTTTTTCTATGGCAGATGAGGAGAGATGCAACTGAAACGTATTATTAACTCAGTGCCTGATTAGGAGCTATCTTTTATTGCAAATTTCTGGGTTACAGGGCATCGAGACCAGGAGCTTCTCTGTTTTTTAACTTTTCTACTCTTGTTATCATTTTTAGCGTTGCCTATCATATCATACAACTTCCCCTCAAGACAGATGCCTGCTTTATCCTGCTTTCCTCAGTGAATGTTTGGTGTCATTTACTTGGCCATATTTTCTGTTGAATACAGGACACGGGTCTTTCTGGAGTCTTTCCCACTTATTCATGTAAAATCTTTTGTTGTCTGGTTTCATTTCTTGGAGTCTGTACTCTGTACACTCCTTTATTAATCAAGTGAATGGATGAAGCTTTTCCACATTGCTCACTTCCATGCAAAGGGAATGGAGGACGTAAGGAGACATTTTCCTCAGTGCAGGCAGTCCAGCACGATCCCTCTGCAGCACAGAGACACCTGCTAAGAGAAACACCTGTCACCACTGAAATCAATGGGAATTTTGGCATTTACTTCCGTGGATGTGGTGTTGACTTCATTGGGGTTTGGTCCAAAAGTTAATTGGCATCCCTAGCCATTGAGCTGATTAATTCATGTGGCTCACGTAAATGCCAATGCCAGTAAGAGACAGAATCCCCTTTGTAACTGATCCAATGAGCAAACTATAAATGTTACTCATAAACAATCTCACTGGTCCTCACAGAGACGCTATCCCTCTTGCACTGGATGGGAAGCCAGCATCTCTGGATATAAGGCCAGAGTTTAGCCCTAAGCTGCCTTTACTGGCCATATTGCTCACTGCCTTCTGCCACTTCACTCTGCTGTCCTAATTTCTATGCGTGCTTTCAGATATTCAGTGATCACCGATACACAAACTGCTTAATCTTCCTCCAATTTAGCTTTTAGTATCATTAGTCTCTCACCTCTGTGCACATCACTCGTTTCAATTTCCCAGTGTGCTTTTAGTAATCAGGTATACATTCGTTTCAGCTACTGCTTACCAAAACATTAATGCATCTGTCTCTCAATCTCTACAAAAGACCTCTCAGGGGATATTTCAACTTATTTATTTATTTGGTGAGTGTAAGGCTTGTTTAAAGCTACTGAAATGGGAGAACCAGAAACAGAAGACTTCTAGTATTATACTTGGCAAGTGCCAGACACGTTCCAGTCCGTACTGCCAATATATCTCTGTTTTAAACTGAGCCTGTCAGAGCTAGCTGAGATGTTAAACGGGCTCCTGCTGAGAAATTGTTGGGAAAAGTCTTCTTCAGCTTCCTTCTCTCTGAGCATTTACTGCAAAGGACGTAGCCATCATCCGCCTATACTAGCATGAAATTTGTACTGTTTTTTACCTACACCGGAACCGTGCCAGGCAGGAGCAGAATTGTAACCTGCCGAAAGAGGGCATTTTATTTGCTCCTCTTTTAAAGGTCTTGCATTGAATTTCCAGGCTAACCCGCAACTGGAAGCAAAGGGGAAATCCTCACGAGGATAAGTGTGGCAAGGATGGTGCTAACCAACAAGGCAGGTCATGCTTCCACTACAGCTCCTTACGACTCAAGTGTAGCAGAGCTGTTGTCAGCTTAACTGCCCCCCCGGGAATTGGCACAGAAGCCACAGACAACACCAAATTTGTTTAATATTGATATGAGAAATAATATAATAGATAACAGTTTTAAGTATATACTGATCAGAGCGAGAAAGTATGGGACATGCATTAGCATTTAGCAAGAAATGTCAGAAAAATATGACAAAAAACAGCTTGAAAACTGATACAATTTGAGACATGGTTTTGGTGTTAATTTTGCCTTTTCTAACATCACTTTTGTAACACACTCACTCCTGCACAACTAAAGATTACCTGACCTCTCCTTTCTCTATGTTTAAGAGTTCTGTTACTTCTCATGGATATTTTCCATTCTTCATACATGCTGACGATGCTCAGTGCACCCTACTGATCTTTGCAATGTAACATGTCCCTTCTGCATGTCTGTTTATAAATGCCTGAAAATATCTTGGCATGTATTTGCTGCAATGTCTCGGCAGGCAGGGACTTTGGGGAACTTTGAGATTCATACAATTTTTTTAGCACAGCCATTAGTCTAAGTAGTCACTGTCTTTCCACAGACATTATTTTCAGGTGTATGGGCATGGTTAGCAAAGGGAGAAAAACTTATACACATGCCTATTTGCAAATGCCACCTGTAAAAACCCTAGCAAAATAAAATTGATGGGGTAAATACAGAGGGAAACTGTTGTTACTGTGAGAGCATATTTATATCAGATAATAATGAAAGTACAGTTCTACTAACATTGGTTTCCATACCACTTTCTTTATTACAGATATTACTTTTCTCAGAAGATAAACTGAAGCAATTTGTAAAGTAGTGAGTTTTTAATGATATTCTGAGTGCAGCTCTCAACACAGTCTTCAGTATGGCTTGACACTTGTTTGGGTACTGCATGACTATTTATCTTTCGAGTTACAAGCAGCAGAAACAAAATGAAACAATCAAAGCTTAAATTGAACTGAGTATTTGAAAGACACTATTTATGGAGAAAGAACATATTTGCACTGTGTTAATCTTCTCATGTAGGACAGACACATCTAAGAAAAGTGTAAACTTGCTTGCTTTAGGTGGTTCTTTATACTGTAATGGGCTTTCTCCTCTGAAGTTATGGAAGAGGGCAGGCCGGCATCCCCCTCAAGCAGCCCCGGTGAGACAAAAGGCGAAGTCCTTCTACTTTCCTTCAGAAATGAGCTATTCTATCTCTGATGCCTCTTTGAATAAGAAACTTGCTTATGGAAAATATAATGCTAGTGGAAACTCCTTGACAGCACTAAATCAACAATCCTCATGTCAGTTGCCTGTTAGTGATGTAGAGATACTTTTGTTTTTTGCTGCTAAGCAGAGTGAAAGCTGTCAGGATATATTCTGTTACCTCCTTTTAATTAAAGATAAAAATCCAGCATTATATGTTACTGAAACTGAGCCTGATTACCTACCTTGAGAAGCTGAGCTATTGCCACACTGAGGACTAGGAAATGTTGTTTATCAAACTGAGCAGAACTGAAATTGGAACAAAATTTCTGGGCACTATTTGAAAAATAGATCCTTTCCCTTCAAATCTCAAGACAAAGTAAATATCATAGTTTGCTGATAAACATTTTTTCCCTACCAGTTTTATTCATGCCTTAAAGTTCTTTTGTTAGCTTATTTCTTGCAGAATGCATGCCTGAATGGGTGAGAAACTTGTAGGGTAAATAGTTTCCTGCAACAATAACCCTTCATGGATCACAGTTACAACTATGGGCTTTTATGCTCTTGTTTCTGAAACTCATCATGAGAAAATCACTGGCTGGCTGCTATTTCCCATTTCTCTTCACTGAAAGTTTAGTTGTCTTCCCACTAAATGTTTACAAATATGTGAGTAAGAAAAAACGGAAATTGCTTCTGCATTTAAAAGTTACTAAGAATATTTTGTAGAGAAAGGTCTTCACAAGTTTATATTTTAGACTCAATTCATAAGTTTTTAGTCACTCAGTTTTTCAGAATGAACATTTTAACTATTAAAACCTCCAAATATATGACATCAGACTCCCAAATAGAGCTATGTCTTCCAAGAACACTGTGCAAAATGTTTCTATTCAGATTTTTTTTAATTTAAAGAAAACAAAACAAATCATGATTCATAAAATTCTACTAATCCAGACAAAACTGCATTCAACATAAAAATATTAAATGTCTTGTTATGTGACATACAATCTTATCCTAGAACAAGCTTTGCCAAATATACCACCTTCATTCTTATTTCTCTATCTATGAATTGTTACAGGCATGCAGAAGAAACCCACAGATAGATGTTTTATGTAGCCTTAATAATTCTCTTTTGAAATATTACATATTATTTGAAAAGGTAAAAATCAAAATGAAAGCAAAAAATGTCTTCTGTGCCGCAAGCAAATATTTTGCAAAGTTGAGCTGCCAAGTCCATTTGCTAAGTTCCGTTTCCAATTGTTGCACATGCAAATGTGCATCAGGTAAGCCCTTCCTATATCCATAGCCCCAAATCTAGCACAGTTTAAGTACATGCTGAAATTTAAAAATATCCCTGCAATTTTGTAGACAACAATATTTTGTGTTTGCACGTGGTTTATGTTCACAAGAAGAAACCATTTCAATGTATTCATAGCCACTCAGAATCTAGAGATAACTCTAAGAGTTTCTGCAGAAAAGGGCCTGAGTTTGGTATGCTATGACCTACTATAGTATCATTTTCAATATAAAATAATGGTAACTTTTTTAAAAAAAGCTCCACAGGATCTTACTGATATAGGTAAACTTCCAAATGAAGGAAAATTTGGAACAGAAGTAATCATAGACTTTGATCACTTACCTAAACACTATGTAAATTATTTTGTGTTTCCAAGTATGTCAACCACAGTGGAGAGACTTGCTTTTTTTGGAAATATTTCTAGTACTTCCTCATTCTTCTCTTGATTGACTACTGTGAGTTTAGTGTGCTCTCTGGGGTCTCCACAATTGTAAATTGTTCTTTCTGCCTGAGTTTCCTGATTTGTGACCTGATCTGATTTCTGTTCAGGCCTTTCTTGGGTACCATTTGGATAAGCATTGCAGATTGTGTAATGCTTTTATAGTTTGTGCTCACTTTGTTCCAGTTGTGATTTCGCAGTTTTCCATTTATCGGTAATGCCACAAAGACTGTATGAATATCAAGTCCTACTTTTTCAAGAACATACGATACACAAGAATCCTTACACAGAGGTGCCACAGGATTTCTCAGTGGATAGATAGGAAGTCATAGTGAGGAACACAATTGTTAGGTGTTAGAAAGCATATAGAAATATCTGCAATCCCTTAAATAAATGGTACGATGGAGCTGAGAATGCCTAAAGGAAATCGTGTAACTGATTTTAATGAAATCTGGGGAGAACATTCGGACAACAAAGGCATGCAGATGCTGCTGCTTTTGAAATAAGGGGTTAGAAGCTATTTGAGAGCCACATTCCTAGAAAACAGGAAAGAAAATCTGTAATAAAAGATTGCATAGAAACACAAGAGGTTAAAATTAGTCACATTTTGATTTGAGGCTAAGCGGAAAAGGCTCTATGACGTCTCAGGTCCCAGTTTTTTCAGTTCGGTCAGTATAATATTTGATGCACTGGCAGTCATGTATGGCTGGTTCAAAGCTCAGACTTAGAAATACAGTTTCAACTGAAGTAAATTAGCATGGCGAACTGACATCAGCAGATCTCTATATATTTATTCCATATGAAGCTTTGGTAAAATTTAACACTGGATCACATGATGATTTAATATACCTAGATGAGCTTTCATTTAGATACAGCTTATATATATTTTGCGTGACTCCGCTACACCAGATTGATTATACAATGGCAGCCTAAATCCTGATTTTCAACTCCAGAGCAGCGTAAAACAACAAGGGTGTATAAGTCAATTTGGAACTTGAAAGCAGTGTAACTTCCTTTATTTTGTTGTTCAGGAGGTTCTCCAAACAGGAACATAAACTAGTAGAAGAATATCCAAAAGGAAAACAAAATATGTAACATATCTTGTGAACATAATACGGCCTAACATGTAATGTATTATACTAGTAGAACTATGCAACCCTACTAGGAATATTTAGTATCACAGGGCAGTATGCACTGCACTAAACTCATCATTTTTAATAGACTTTTGCCTGGAATTTATAGGTTGTGAGGATAACAGAAATTTTCATCTGTTATTTACTACTTGCTTTGATCTCCTGTTGTGTCTCCAGGCTCCCAGATATACACAACACAGACCTCTTGGACTGTTCTTCTGAAAATCCTCCACAAGAAATAACATCATTTGGTCCCGTAAGCATGAGCTTAGTGCTAAGTTTAAAGGCATTAAACAGGGGACATTTGCATGGAGAATTTTTAGTTCTTGTGTATAGTCTAAATTATTTCAAAACTTCTTACAAAAACAAACCAGTGACAAAATTAGACCCAGCATATTTCAGCTGTGTTAATAGAAAATTACAGTGGCTAAGACCTCTTGTACGTACCTTATGGCTAAAAATCAACTATACTGAAGTCTAATCCTGACAATGTGGATTTTTATGCCATTGCTATGCATTTTTTCATCCATGTTAACTTTCAATGTCTTTCTAAAGAAAACAGAAGTAGCTTTATTACATCCATTGCAGAGGCTTCTAAGGACTGCTGGGCACCAGAACAGTACTCAGTTGCAGGGACTTTATATGGGTGAGCAAGACAAAGGCTTTTCTGAAACTGTCGGTCCATTATATCATCATATCAAGATGAATAAAAAAATAACACTCTACAGAGAGAGAAGGAGGACAAGGTAATAATGGCAGAAGGTATGTTTCCAAGCTTTGTTCTATGTGAAGCAGAAGACATCACACACTAGTGAGAAAATCCCTGAGGAAATAGCCTATATTCCAGAACTGTCCAGTGCTTGAAACCACTGCCAGTTTAGACTTCAAGTGTAAGAAATGACACTTCTCCGCACCGTAGAAGTACTCCATACAGCAGGCAGAAGACAAATTCATTAAGGAAATGAATCTGTCATGTAGAGCAGAGGTGGCTGCCTCTGAAAGTCAAGGCATAGCACTACGTGATCCATGAAGTGTTGTCAGTGATGCTGTGGTAGATTAGTCAACTCAACTAGACTTCCTCCATCACCAAAGCTACTTCAGCTATGGCAACACCACACCACAATCAGCCATGTAGGTGTACTAGCTCTTACATTTTCTAAACTGACTGAGGATTAAAAGATGTTTTGAAGAAATTGACTTTTGACATATAACTACTGATCACTTTGTTTCACACTGTCTAGTTCTTCATCATCTTCATCATCTTCTTTTTCTCCAGACCTTATATCATGACTAAATTAACACTAGCTGTTCCCTTAAAAAAGCTTAGACTTATTTTAAAATACAGTCAACCAGAAGAAGTTGTTTGAAAAATCATAAATTTAAGACTTTCCTCAGCTATATATCTAACGTTACACATATTCTATAGCTATATCCAGTTTATCTAACATGACACATACTGTCAAAGAACAAGTCAGGTTTCTGCACTTGAATTCAGTTATTTAAATATGACTAAATCACTGATTTAAACAAAGTTTTAATGTTATTCCAATGTTACCAAAAACATAATTTTGCCTGAAGTATTTTTTTTTAAACATCTGGAATCCAGGGAATAATTATCTTAATTAAGATGTATGAAGAGTCATTGCTTGTTTGGTATTTGTATATTTAGCAGTTTAAAAAATGTCCATTTCATTAGCAGATGCATGCCTTCATTACCTTTTTTTTTAGCTTTCCCCTTTGTGATACAGAAGATTTTTCTTTCTCTGAGTGCCTTTTAAAATGCAAATAAAATGGTCTAAGACTGAATAAAGATGAAAGTTTCTGAATAAAGATGAAAGTTACATCTTGTCAATTTCTATGGTGAAAAACAGGGATAAAAAGAGAGGCTCGGGGAGAAGGAAAAAAATAAAGTGCACCTTGGTGAAGAATCTCATTGATGACTGTTGTCAGTTTCAGGATAGTGTCATGACTTTTCCTTCAGGAAAAGAGAGCTTCATCTATTATTGGTCATGCTGGAAGACCCAATCAAAGTTTTCTCTGTTTCTCATGGACAGGAACTAATAAATGGGTATTGTATAGGGCTTTCTGTAAAATGAACTTCCACCTCTGTGTCCAGTATATTCGCCACCATTGCCAGGAGTGTAAAAGGGAAGATGCTGAAAATTGCAGGTGCAGATATAAAACCAGTCCTCTTTTCTAAAAGCTACTCAGGTGGTTTTACTTTCAAAGCTTTTCACAGAAGTTCATAATGAATTTTTCAAATAACCTTTTAATACAAACAATTTAATTAAACAAAACCCACATAACTATGAGCAGTCTCGAAATACATTAACATCATTTCAATAGCTTGATTTGAAGCTGTCATAGCATTCTAAGACAACGCTGTAGCATATGGAATAGTAAAATGAATAACTGTTTCTTGGAGGTGGTTTACTCTGGTTAAGAGAAGTTAACTTTTACTTTGTCTAGTATGATATGACTATGCAGAAAACCAAAGATGTCCTAATGTGGTGTGTTGTCTTCTTTCTAGAGACAATATTGTTAAGCTAAATCTTTCCAAAATCAATAAAGAAAAAGGTTTCACTTTGCTTTAATTAGACTTCACCATGATGCACTTCATCAGGAGTTTTAAGGGATGAATTCAGACACATTTTAAAGCCTACGAGAGAAAAGTTTGGACTGGTCAGAGAAATGATAGCATGGGTTAACTTCCCTGGGAAGTTTTTTTCCACCTTTCTATGCTGAGCTTAAGAACCCAAATCAAGTGCTGACTGGCTTTACTTCAAGTATGCAGTGAAAGCAGAAAACTCTACACCTGGCTACTCCCAGAATTTGCTTTCCCAAACAGTGGCTCTGCTGAGTCCAAGAATTACATTTTTTGGTGTTAATGAGATATAAATTCATACAGCAACTGGCAATTTTGGGTGCAGTAACTTGTACACTTCATGGTGCTTGGAGGAACAGCAGTGAAAGCATGTACAGCATTATATCCTCACCCCACCTCCCATACTTTCTCTTTTGTTCTTGGAAGTCGCTTCCTGAAGGCTGCATCTCTATTTTTTTTAATCAGATTTTATTTTATACTTGCATGAAACAAAGCTGTTAGTCAGTATGATGTGTTGCATTGATCAGAAAAGACAGCCATATTTGCCTTCGTCAAGCTTTCTTAAACACTGAAACACTAATTTTACCAATGGTGTTTGGCCATGAGGCCTTTTTATTCAAGCAATCTGTGAAACAAAACATCCGTTTAGTTTCACTCATAATTGCTAATTATGTTTATTACTAATTAACTTTTCCTTTACAGATGGCTTGTGAGGAAGAACTTCAGGTCAAAATACATTTCCAAGTCTTATTTTTCACTGACGTGCCTTTAACTAACTCTATCTCCCATCTGCAACCCAAATAAGCATGTTTGCTTTGTCATTTGATTAGGAATATTCACTTTTCATCTGAAGTATATCTCAATATAAGGTGTATCACCATAGGCACTGAGCACGTCAAAATCTCTAGCATAACTTCATGTCAAGCCTGAAAAGTCAAAGAAATTTCTATAATTACTATCAGGAGCTGACACACAGAGAGGCTCAGGACTCACTTGAACAAAAGATTTGGGATCAGACATTTAGAGTTCCTTGCTGCTGAAGGAAAACCAGGACCCAGAGGCAGTGGTTGCCCAGGCTTCGTATATCACGGATAAGGACTTCTGTGAGTTTTAGGTACTTCTAGGGCTAGATGGTTCACTGTTAGACAGAAGAAATAAAGGTAGAGAAAGGTAATCCAGTTTCAGACTTAGAACTTAGATGGGATTTAGTTTCTTAATTCAGCAGCAAAATCCTTTATATCATCTAGCTGTAAGCTAACATCTTGTCTACTTTCGGTGTCAGAGCAGAGGTTTAATGCTTGTTTGTAACAGTCCACATCATCACACTAACCATTAGCTGTCAAATACTATGTGATTAGGCCCTTGCGAGGCTATTAATTGCAGTTCAAGATACAGTGCGTATAACCTACTACACAGTCATTATTTTGACGTGTTGACTGCTATGCGGTGACTAGTACAACATTGTATTTTATAAAATATCTTTCTGAAAAGTCATATAAACCTTAACTTAGTCTTCAGGGGAATACAAATGAAAAAATAAAGCAAAATAAAATGAGACACAATGCTTTGAAACAAGTTAAATTCTATGATAACAAAACATAACTTCTGTCTTGAATAGTAAGCAGTGAATTTATGTGGTACATCATTGTTAAATTGCACGATAGACAGAATTTTGTAATATTTCAAAGTAAAAAGCATCCTAGATTGGCTGTCTTTCTGTTATCCTTGAAAATACATGTTTCAGTTCCTGACGTCAAAGAAAGGCTATCCAATTATCAGAAACCTTCAGTCAAGACAAGATGGTTAAAAAGGCTTTCTAGATATGGTAAAATCTTCCCTGAAGTGTGGATAGTCCCCTGTGGTCTTCAATCAATCAAACTGCATATGGAAGGCCCCTCCACCTACCTGCTTGGGAATCATGCAGAGGGAGCTCCAGTGGTCCCATGAGCACTGGGTTTTTGAAGGCTGTTCTTAGACTGCTGTAAAGAAAGGGCTCCTCATCCTTGAGAAATATTTCCCTGGGGCTGAAGATTCTCTAAGTGAAATAAAACAAAGCAGAAATAGTCAGACTGGGGTGATTTTCACTCTTTTCCTCTGTAGCTGATAACACCATCTGCTTGAGGACTTTCTGCAAGCAGGCTAAATTCATTGAATAAACTCTTCACTCCAGATTGTTTGCTCTGCTCTATATAGCAATCTACAATTGTTGATTAATTAAAGTGCAGAGTTCCGCAGTGAGAAAAGTATGTACCGTTATTCACAGATGAGGAGACTGAGGCACAGAGAGTTTATCTGACCTGTGAGAAGCAGCTGGAGAATTCAGTTTTAAATAGTAGACCACCAGAGCAACCTTTCCCCATCGTTACCTAGCAGCCTGAAATATCCTGTCATATGCTTTCTTTTTAGTCTTTCTTTTGAGCAGTGAGAGTTTGGGGAAGGAACTCTACTAAAAGGTGCTTTCAGGTACCTTCAGAAGCAGCTGCAACTGCTAGTGATAAATAATGAAAAGTATAGGTTGCCATCTGATGTCAGACCGCTTTGCCTGGTTTATACCCTGAAATTTCGTAGGTCAGGGGTTTCTTTGACTAGATGAGTTCCAAGGTGGAAAATCATAGCTGGATCTTGCAAACACATATCAGATGATCTCAGCTATTGAACTGATCCTTCTGCTTGGAAATTAATTAAATAAATTTGCATTTGATGTTAAAACTGCACATTCCTCACTGCTCAAAATGAAAGGCATGGCTGAAACAAAGGATTAAAAGGGTTAAATTATTAACCTAGTGCCTGGCCAACAGGAATGCAACCCAGGAGTGAAAACCATTACATAAGCAGAAAAACTAAATAGGCTAGCAAATGAAGTTTGAGGGCAATCCAGAAGAATAACAAAATGGAAACGAATACACTTTCTTGCCACAGAAGAACTAGAAAATAATTGCAGACTTCTTATTTACAGATTATTTGTATAGAAATACTTGTTTTCATGCTCTGTGTGCAGTTTGTGCATGTACAGCTCTGTAAACTGCATTTAGATTAGTATGGATGATTTAGCATACATAGGGTTTAAAAAACAATGAAGGTTACAATCACTGCACCCCTAAGCTTACACTGTAGTTTGAACAAGGATGGTTGTATGGCAATATTTTGGGAAGGAAGACATGTTATTGAGAAGAAGCTTTGAGCCTTGAGAGAGTTGGGGAGAATAAAGCAGGTTCTTGGCAGGGAATAGACAAGTCCCACAGCATGGCAGAGTTTTGCAGAGCCCCTGCAATCAGGAGAAGATGCAGAGTAGAGCATGTGCTGAGTTCTTTTGTGTTTGGTGGGGATCTTCCTGTCACTCCGTGACCAAGAGTTGTTGTTAATGCGAAAGGAGCTCAGCATGGCCAAAAATACCGGCGTAGGAAATGGAAACTCAAATGGTATCTCTCATGCATTAGCAACAAAATGGAATTAAGAGGACACACTGTGTAGGGTTAGAGATGAATGGTTTAAAGTGAGAAATGAAAGCTGAGTAAAGTAGAGCTCTGGTACCAGGGCGAGACAAGATGATGGTTAGAGGAGCTGGGGGAATAAGAAAAACTCCCTGCAGAAACTATCATTTGGTCCTGATTATTATAGCTTTGAATAGGTAAACTTAGAGATAAACCAATGAATAACTCAGGCAATGGAAGTGTCTGAATTTTGACTTCCAAATTCAGGATAGGCACTACCAAGTTAAGAAGAAAATGGCAAAACAATCCTGGGAAAATACACCAGAAGGGAAGAGGATTATTTTGGAAGTTTGCCACAGGCCTTTGCTGCAATGTTATTTTCTCCATTGCTTCAGCTACTCATGACATATGATATTAATTGATATTAATTGATTATATTCCCTTTTCATGATTCATAGGCAGTTACAGCTCTGACAAGTTAATTCTGCATTAACTGTTTTTTATTTTAGCATTTTCTTCTATAGCAGAGATTAAATTATTCTCTACTTTAGTACTAAATTTAAAATGTCCTATTCATCTCATATCAAGAAAATTATCACTTCTTGCATCAGCAATTTCAACTGGCCTCTGCTGCATGAAAATTGATGCTAACAACTGGTAAAATGCCAAATAAACCAAATGGTATTTGCTGTGTTGGTTTTGCATTGTAATAGCCTGTCCCCAAACGTACAATACCCTTGACAACTAAGTATGTCAGGCTAAATTCTGATCAGACCAATTCTGGTGTAGATCCAAACTGAATTACTTTAATGATCTGAAGAGCAAATTTTCCTTTTACCAAACATGTAGGTTACTGGCTTCATTCCATGTAAGATACTAATGCTGGTTGGTGAGGTTATCAGTTCTGGGAAAAAATGTGAAGACCTAAGTTAAAATAGTTCATGGTTGGTTTGAGATGCTGGAAAGAAAATAATACTAATGAGAATACATTTTATATTAAAGCAAAGCGCCTGGTGGAGATATGAATCACCTAAAATGTAGAAAGACCTTAGTGGTAACAGCATGTTTTGTGCAGCTGTAACATTTTCATATCCCAGAGTCTTGCTGAGTTTGGCGGCAATCTAATAAAGAAACTCAGGTCCCTGTCCCAAAGATCTTGCAGTCCAAGTGGTTGACAAAGTGGTGAATATAGTGAGAAAAGAGATGAACAGAAATGATACTGAATGCTTCATTTCTAAGTAATAGCATCAAAAACATACTCTGATAAATACATGTTAAGAACTCATTCATGTTAGATTTGCATTCATCATGGAGGAAGGGATATATTTTTTTTTTTTAAAGAGCAAGGACATCCTGCATAGCATTTTCCCCTGTATTAAGAGCATTAAGCCCAGAAATATACAACAAGGTAAAATATACTTAGTTTATTCTGCAAGACAAGGATGGACCATTCTGAAGTGGGTGCGCACACACACAAACACACACACATTCTTCCTTCAGCTAATACAGCTTCATTTTTCACATCATGTGCTCCCTCCATAGCATTTTACTCTTCCCTTTGTGCTGCCTCATCACTCCAGGATTTGACCCTTTTTCTTGTAAGTTGTCTCATTATTTTTTGTTTATAAAATGTTACAATTTCCATGAAGTAAAATGTTTTGTACAGCTCTATGTTGTTACCGTGCTGCTTCACTGTAGGCTGTTTGACTTATTATTGTTGACAAAAAAACCCAGTTTCTTGTACGTATATAATGAAAGCCTTAAATGTTTTCCAAATATCTACCTGAAATATATTACTTCTAATTAAAAAATATCCTGCAGATTTACTGTTGAGACTAACGATGTAAAAAATAAAGACATATTTCTTAGTGCTTCAGTAGTCTAGGCAGTGAGCCAGTCTGATGTGTATGATACATGCATTCTGACTTTTATTTTTTAAGTGTGGGGCACTTTTTAGAATAATACTAAAGACAATAAGTTTTCCTTCAAGTGGTTTATTGACAGTGGCATCACCTTGTACTGTACTTATCTTCCAGCTGCTCACAATGTTTCTGTGCCTGTAACTTCAGTCTAGTGCTGGACTAAAATACCTTGAATTATTTTATGCAATGGAGTGTGGTTCTTCATTGAGTCTTTCAGGATTACAATGACTTAATGACGGTATTGTACAGCAGAACAACAATTTTCTTTATATTCCTATTATCTGCTGGGGACCACAATGTAAATCTGGACAAAGAGGGCTTAATTGCCCAACCTGTGCCATTTAAATAAAAAGTCATGATATCAACATAAAAAAAAAAAAAAAGGAGGGGTGGGATTTTAGTTACTAAATGCTAGCAAACATGCACAGAAGGAAAGAACTAGGGGGAAGGATTAGATCTGTTCCCTGTTCTTGCTTTTTGCTAGAAACACTAAAGAGCAAAGTCGAATTTCCAGCTCCACAGGTTGGGTAATGAATAGAGTCTCTGATTTCCAGTCTTGCTAATAGTCATGGGTGCTTTACACACTTTTGGTTTCATACCAACTTTGTACAGTGGTTCAGGTTGCATTTTTTCTCTCTGTTGTTTTCCCTCCTCGTGTATCCTTGGAGAGCTGACTTACCTCCTCTGCCAGTGATGTGCTCAGCTGCCCAAGCCTGGCTCTTTTGGGCTCCTCTTACAAAACAGAATCCATTCCTCGAGCCTTTCTTGTAGTTCATCTCTGCACCTGATCCTGTCTGAACTGACTTTCTAGACTGTAAAACCCTGAGTCATTAGCAATATCATTGTTCTTTAACAGTTATTTCAGCTATTAGGCTTTTTGGCAGTCATTCTCAGTGTCTTCCACACGCTGATACTGTGCTGCAAGGAAATAAATGTTCAATGCCTCCACTCCATTATCGGAACCCATATGAGTCTTTTTTTTCTCATTCTTGTCTGAAACAAAACCTTCTTTGAGATTTTAATGAATTGTGTTAAGTTCCTCTTTCTCTGCAATGTTATATTCCTCAGTGACTGAGAATTGGAAGGGAAAATAGTCAGAAAGTGCTAGGTTTGATTAGAGCCATCTGCATCAAGCCTTAAAATCTTGTGGTAAAATACAGCGTACCTATGCTTGGCCCTGATGTAATTTCAGATTACCACACGTTTGCAGTGTTAGGAATATGGATAATTTGGATCAGTATTTGGACTTTTAAATATTACGGAGTCTGCTCTGAAGCCTTCAGAAAAGTATCCGTTGCTCATCACAGATACATATAATATCTCTCCTGTCATAGAATCATAGAATGGTTAGAGTTGGAAGGGACCTTAAAGATTATCTAGTTCCAACTCCCCTGCCATGGGCAAGGACACCTCCCGCTAGACCAGGTTACTCCAAGCCCCATCCAACCTGGCCTTGAACACTTCAAGGGATGGTGCATCCACAACTTCTCTGGGCAGCCTGTTCCAGTGCCTCACCACTCTCAGAGTGAAGAATTTCTTCCTAATATCTAATCTAAATCTACCCTCTTTTAGTCGAAAATCGTTACCCCTTATCCGATCACTGCACTCCCTGATAAAGAGTCCCTCCCTATCTTTCCTCTAGGCCTCCTTTAAGTACTGCAAAACTGCTATAAGATCTCCCCAGAGCCTTCTCTTCCCCAGGCTGAACAACCCCAACTCTCTCAGCCTGTCTTCATAGGAGGTGCTCCAGCCCTCTGATCATCTTCGTGGCCTTCCTCTGGACTCGCTCCAACAGGTCCATGTCCTTCTTATGTTGGGGGCTCCAGAGCCGGATGCAGTATTCCAGGTGTGGTCTCACCAGAGCAGAGTAGAGGGGCAGAATCATCTCCCTTGCCCTGCTGGTCACACTTCTTTTGATGCAGCCCAGGATGCTGTTGGCTTTCTTGGCTGCGAGTGCACATTGCCGGCTCATGTTGAGCTTCTCATCAATCAACACTCCCAAGTCCTTCTCCTCAGGGCTGCTCTCAATCCATTCTCCACCTACCCTGTATTTGTACATGTCGCAACAGGTGAACTCTGTTATTGCAGTGATTTCTAGAAAAAGTTAATTTCTTAACTATTTGGTTCTATAGTTCATTCATCTAAATATTTTCCATTAATGTCATTGTATGTGCATCTCAAAAAGAAATGCAAGTGTTTGTATTGCTTAGAGCATGCATGAACGTCTTTTCCTCAGTCTGTCTTCCTTTTTCATATCTTTCACTCACTCTTCATCTTTCATTAGAGTTCTACCATGCTACCAATTACAGAAACGGGAATGATTGACTGTGACTCTTACCAATGTATTCAAGCTAGTTCAGTCAGAAGACTCATCCAGTAGTGTTGTCCTCCCAAGCTGGGCATGTTTTATTCATCCGGACCACCAGAGGGCTAAACATGGCAAACAGTAGTGCTGGAGAGGTGCCATGCAAACAGGATAATTGCTTGCAAAGCATTATGGTCTCCTGTCTCAATGTGAGAACCCAGTTTTTCAAAAAAAGTTATATATATATTCATATGATATATGAAGAACTTCATAGGATGCATATTTTTATATACATACTTCAAATGATACGCAAAAAAAGATATTTACAGAGAGGTAAAGCTGCAAATCCATTTCTCAGTGGGTATGAACTGCTCATTTCATTAATACTGCATTAATATCAAGGCAACACTATCCCTGATTTTAAGTAATCAACCACGTATTTACTTCTTCTAACTACCAAAGACCCTGGAGGAAAGAGTTATGTACCACTTTTCATTTAATGCTACAACCTGTTCCTAAACAATTAAACTGAGTACGGCTAGGCTGAAGGTGGTATGAGTGGGACATGGAGCAGATGATGATGCTGTCCAGCAAATGGTCACCTGGCAAAACCAGCGTCAGCTTCACTGCTCCTTGCTCTATATTTCTCTACTTCTTTGAAGCCGAAGGCATATCAAACTTCTTAAATTTGAGAAAGACTTCAGTTTAGAATAAAGTGGTGCTGTTGATTTCTTTCTTTCACCGTTGCCAGCTTAGTTGGATGAAACTATCCTACATAGTAGGATTTTCATCCTGTTACTTGAAGTTCATATTAAGCTCAGGCTATTTAAACAAAATAATTTGTCCTTACTGTCCCCTGCCAATCCTAGATTTTCTTTTTCCTTATACTTAAAACAAGTGTAAAATATTACTAGAAGTCCTTGCAAGTCCTACACATACTACTTCAGTCACTGTCAAGAACAGGCTTAAGCATCACCGTGCAGGTGAGCTTATTCAAGCTGCATGGGGAATGTCAGACAGTAAGAAAAACAAACAAAACGTGTTGTTGGATTTAATATGCCATATGCTCAAATCTATGAAAGCAAATGACCTTTAGACAGTAACAGATAACCAGTTATATAATCATTTAAAAGACCGTAACAAAATTAAAACAAAATCTACCTTATAAACTGCTGGTTATGACTGAAAACTTCCATTGTAATAAGTCATCCTGGGAAGGAGGAAAAGCCATCACACAGACTAGTGCTGTTTTAAAGACTATCAGAATGTCTCAAATGTGAGACAAAGTTAAGCAATGAAATACACGACGGGTTGGAGTCTGCCGTCTAACAAGAAGCAAATCAAAGTTATACATAAAGGTAGACACAACAGCTGAGTTAGCATTACTCATAAAAATTTCAGCAAAAGGCTCCCCAGAGCTGAATACTGATATGTAAGCCAATGTGGAAGAGGCATAAGAGTTTATAAAATGTATAGTAAAAAAAGTTTGTGATGAGAAAAAGCAACTGACAGGCTGAGAAAGTCCTGTCTGAGGAGAAACTTATGCAACGTGTTCATCCATGCATTTACTTCGGCATTCAATCACCAAAAGGTCTCTAGTATACACATACAACAGAGTGGACATGAAACAAGGTAAAAAGCATAGGAACTAAATAATTTGAGAAAATAATGAGACTAGATGAAGCAGGGAACCTGGGCAAGGGTTGAGCATTAGGCTCAGATAGCCACACTTACAGTGGAGCTGATGATGGGCTGCCTGGCCCTAGGACTTACCCTGATAGCGGACAGAGCCTTAACCAGGCCCCCCAGCCCTGTCCCAGATGAAGATGTTTTAAAGGCATAAATCTTTTTGTGGTGTAGCCCTTCCTTTATGACACCCCAGGTGCCCACTCCCAGTGGAGCTCTCACCTTTGTCGCTCTCCCAACCCCAGGACTTAGAACCTTTACTCAAAAAAATGGAGTATCCCTGGTCCGGCCTTGTGCCACACAGTCTTGCTGAATACCAAGCACGGTGCTCAAAACTCAGTGTACAAATATGAAGCCAGGTTTATCTTTGGGTTGCCATGAAATTCAGATGTCACTGTGCTTTACCTTCTCATTACTGAGGCTCTACTGCTCGTAATCTGCTGAAGCTGTTTTTGTAAACTGGCTCCTGGGTACTGAAAACAATAATTAAAGCAGCAGGCTCATGCCTATTGAAAATAAGGTATTTCTAGATTCAGGTTGCTATTTTTGCTAGGTCTGATCGAGTTTTGTAAGCATCAAAGACTGAAGGAGGCCAAGAAACTGTGAAGATTCCACTCCATGTTTTCCCCAAATATTTGGGTAAAGAAAAACAAATTCTTCTTGTGTACAGAAATGACAGACACCTTAACACAAAATAGAACAGAGACACAGCTAATATCTGTTAATGAACAGCTTGTAATTATTTGCATCCACAGTGCAGTGCAATCGCTAATATTAATAGTGTGGATGAGAGGAACTGTGGGAAAATGGAGTTATTCACTTCTAATTTTAGCACTATAATGAATACCTAACTCCTCAAATGCACTGAACAAATGAACTTACCCACTCTGTATTTATCATTACACCACTCATTAACAGGGTGATAATTAACTCTATGTAAAGTTTCACAGTCTGAGGCACTATAATAATTAATATATTAACAGGTTTTATATGGTCATTATTCATGCTGGTGCATTTAACTTAGGACTGTTGCCTGATTGTTTTATAAAACTAAACATGCCACTTCACTGATAAGCAGTCAAGATTCAAGTTTCTCAGTCATATAACTTGCAGAATAGATGGCAAATGACTGTTATGAATGTAAGAACTTCAAAACGTGCTGTAGATTTTGTTTTTTCATTCCTTTCCCTTGGTGTTTCTATGCTTCTCCTTCTTTTGGCTTCTTTATTTTCTTCTGTTTCAAAGCAGCCTCAACTTTCTTATTCTTGTCGTATTTATTCATTCAACAGAAGAGAATAATTTTCCACACCTTTCCTTTTCTTAAAAAATATTTTGATTAAAAAAAATAAAGTATGTTAATTACTTCTAATATATTCTATTCTCTTTGTCAGAAACTGTTGGGTTATAATTTTTCTTCACAACTTTAAAATGACATGCTGGGAAAACTGTCATATGTGGATTCATGACTATCTCCTCTGTCTAAGGTCCACTGGATTTTGACATTCCTCAGGGGATATCAGAGCTTTGCAGGAGTGACAAACAGCAATGGAGAAATATCAAGATTCAGAAGTTCAGCTAATTCAAATCTCACCCTGTCAGACCTCAAGTAAGTTACCCTGCTGACAACTAGCAAAGGTCTGAGACAGATGTACTTCTGATTTGTGTAAATCAAATGTAAAGTTTGTTTCAGACTCTTGAAAGAAAGCAGCTGCAAGGTCTGGTTTTATACTGGAAGTTCCCTGTTGTTTGGGGATATGTAGATGAGGAATATATTTGCATAGCTTCTAGAGACACTTAACTCCTAATGAGATAGCAGGTACTTTTGCTTTTGATGAAAAATGATGCCACTCCTTGTAGAGCAGGAAAATGTTCTTTTTGGGCTTGCTGGAAATATCCAACTTTTTTTTACAAAAAAACAAACCAGACCTCCAAAAGTTCAGTCCTAAACTGTATGACTTAACTGTGTTAAGAAACAATTTAACTATGCTTCACAGGGACATCTGTTCAGGTAACTAATTTCATAACTCTCTTTAGAGGCCAAAAAATGCCAAATCCCCTCCTGACAGAGCCATGTGGGACTCCCAGTCTACACTGCATCATGGTACATGTTACTAAACTTAGGCCCATAGAAGAGAATAAGGCATAAGGTATCTGCTTATACTTTCAATAGTGTATCCCTGTGACATTTCCAAAAGTTTTATCTTTCTGAATCTTTGTGGTGGTTTGGCTAAAAGAGTAATATTTGGTACTTACCTTTTGACAAATTTTCAGCACATTTAACTGTAAAATTTAGATAAGGCCATAAGAGATTACTGGGACGGGACAACTCACCCTCTTCCTGTATTTCCATGTTCTGCAGAAATGCACTTCCAACATGTGCAACAAGGCACAACCAGCTCCTTCCTCTCCATGGTCTTCTCCCTGTATCTGACATTTCCCAAAGCATCTACAGAGTTTAAAGAGTTTATTATGTGAATAGATGGTTGGAAAGAGATGTAAAAGATGATGTATAGATTTTTGTCAGTCTCAGAACGGGGTTAATTCCATTCTCAATTTTTCTCAGCCCCACATTAGACAAATGTGGAAAGTGAAGAAGTGTTTAAAACAAGCCTTGGGGTACATAGGGTTAAATACTGCAACCACAGGTGAGATAGTGATGACACTCAGTTATCTCCTCAGAAAATGTAGTCTATGTTTGGGATAATTAAATCAAAGATCATTTTTTAACCAGGTGAGATTTCAAAAGCTTTCTCCATTCTTCCAGAAGAAACAAGAAAACCAGTAGTATTTGACTATCCCTGACTCTTGTTCTTATAAAGCTCGATAAAATAGGTTTATCTTGGTCCTTCGCTCAGTGAAAATACCACAGAGCCACCTCTAGCATTATTTTCCATTAATAATTCCAGTGACAGGGGTCTATTAAAAAAAAACCAAACAGCTTCTTATTCATCAAATGGCACCTTTGTAATGTTTTTTATCAGGCCCCAGCTGACTTGACCGACGATATTAAACATTATTTCTGTTAGCACTGAATAGACAATGCATCTCTGGGAGAAAGTTATTTTGGTTCCCAAATCATTAATATAATTATTAGAGCCTGAGGGTCTCCAAATAAGCTAAATGAATTAGACATACAAGTCTCACAGAAATTTGGAGAGGTGGATATCAAAGTATTGAGATGCTATTTTAAGCTCCCATGGCAAAATCTCTTTGATTCCTGAGCCTGGAAGGCTGAACGATAGCTTTTGGATTCCAGGCCGATTTCCAGGCATTGTCTTTACGAATAATAACTGAAACCTACTTCTTTGTAAAAGGCGTAGACTTGCCCAGAAGTTGTTAAAAGGATGAATAGGGTATTTCTAATTCCATATTTCAATGTCACTTTTCAGGATAAGATATGTATGAAATATTATTTTGGGGATCAGTACTTTTCTTTTTAAACTACCTAACATCATCACAAAAGAAAAGTGAAAAGCATATTTACTAAGTTCCAGTCTGTTAACGCCATAAATTTAGACACCTGAAAAAACCTTTGTCAACCAATAACATCACCAAGGTCAACAGACTGAGAGTCATAAATTAATAGAGAAACTGGTCCCAGTGGTATTGTAAATGAAACCACACAAGGGGGAAAAAAATTCATACCATTTACAGTGATTGTGTTCAATCATGAAGTGCATTACATTCATTTAAACAAAGAAGAGGGGAAAACCCCATCAGGACATGCAACAGATAGGACATGTACAATACAGGTTGTTTCCCTGTGGGTTCGTTACAATCTGTAATCACAGACTTTTTTTTTAACAAATGTACATTATTATTATCAAGCTCATGTTTGTCTTGGCATTTTGATAATATATTTAAAGAGTCATTTTCATTTTTATGCATATTCTGTAGATTTAGAGTAATTAGCATTATTCAGTAAATAAAAATAAATAGTAAATATTTTGTAAATATTTTGGATTAATATGATTTCCTTTTTTCAGAAACAATAAAAATTGACAGGAATCAATTTCAGACCCACTTTCTAGCTCTGAGCATAATGCTGAAGGAAGCAGGTGGAAGCAAAAATAGCAAACATGCACTGTAAATGTTTGTGGTGTGAATATATGAGGACTGGAATTGCGCCAATGCAGCTACGATTTCACCATATTTTATAAGTTTGACCCTTACATTGCCTGTATGACTATAGCATCTTTGTATGTACCTCGTTAAGTAAGTGGCCGTCTGCAGAGCAAGTGACCTTAATGAGCCTTTATGGCTGTACCCCCAGCCCCTCAATCACATGTGCAGCACAGGCTCTGTTAAATTCCGAGTCATCATTTAGGCTATGAGGGTTTTAGACCACAAACAGTTAATTCAGTAACATAAAAAATATAAAAAGACAGATAGTGGCATCTGTTATCAGAGATGAGACCTGGCAAATGCACCTGGCAAACAGAAAGGAGAGGCAATTAATCAGTATCAAGCACCACATTCAAAGGTAATGGAAAGAAAACAATAATGGTATGTGGTGCAGTTCTTAGTGAGAATCCTAAACAAGTATGAATTTATTTTGTCACAAATTGAGCCCAAAAGAATTCCAGACAAGGTCATTGGTAAATTCCCTCAAAGCCCACTTAAGCACAGATGATGTATTTCCAGTAGGCTATGATTTTACTGGACATTCTCATTGGATGCATAGAGGAAAATTCAAGGCTAAAGTAAAGAACATTCCTGTCAGGGTGACAGGATATAGCTGAATAACTGGGAACCATCTGTCAGGCCTACCAGTAAGTTCCATATAAGCTTCCCACTTCCTCCCCTCAAAAAAAAAAATACTGTTATCAGCTTTTTTTAGACAAAACTGATAGCAGCTTATTCATTAAGTCAATTAGCTAAACAGTATAATAAGGATACGATGTGATTTATAACCTACTGTAGTCTTTGAACATAATTTGGTTTCCCTATACTCTTAAAACAATGCATTTAAGAGCTAAAAGCAGGCCTATGGGATATATGCCTTTGTGTACATTAATATCACATTGCAAAAATCCCATTCTAGAAGGCACAGAAGAAATTCCCCACCTTACATTCTTTTTCATGAATAGAAAAAAATTTTAAAAGTTTTTTCCTCCTACAAAATGACTTCCATTTGGAGGCAGGATTACCTTTATGTTAGATACTTAGCATCCTTATTAATGTCCTACTGCTCCTAGATGAGTTCATCAGTCACTACTATCATAAATATTGATTATTACAGCTTGGTTCAATTGTACAGAATTTTTCAAGTTTGACTTACCCACTAATGTGCTTACTAAAAATCATAGTATATGATTGGCATTACTATTTAAGATGCAGACAACATGAGCATGTTTAACTAAAATAATGTAATAATTTTAGAAAAGTTCAACCTATCCTTCCTTTACATAGCGTTCCTATAATGTTGCTCTCTAGGCTGTGTTATGGTTGGTCTTAGTCCTCCAGCTTGGCAATGGACATCAGGTGTCTATCATCAGATGTGATTACAGAAATGCTAATGCTGGCGTACTCGGTGCAGCACGCAGTTCTGTGGTCAGCTTTTGACCTTCAATAGTTCCTAAGTTCTCCCTTGCTGAAAACCAACCCCATATCACTAGCAATGCCATACTCAGTGGGTGCATCGTAGGGCTTAGGTGTGTTCAGCAGGAGCTTACTCTGGTTCTAAGCTTTGTGGCAATTCAGTCTTGTGCAGGGACACACCTAAATAATAATTCCCCATAAGAAGCACAGTATAGTCATTTTTTCTCAAACCACGACTACCAAAATGGAGAAGGTTTCTCACCTTCTTCACAACAGCCTAATGGAGAAGTCTTCAAAATCCGAAGCTTGAATGGCTGTGTATCCAAACTTCTCTTATCATAGAGGAGTGCCACGGTGTCCAAGCTAAACAGGAAGGACATTTAAAATTATACTGAAACTGGATAAAAATCTTCTTTCCTGCTCAAAGCCTTGCCCAAAAAGTAGAGATGTACATCTTCTTGTCTGTCTCCTCCTAGCCTTTTGGCTTTTTTGTTCTTGCTTGTTTATGCCCTGTCACAGGCTGATAGTTACACTACCTACTTGGGATATAGGAGCTAGGATGAAGACTGACACTTTCCTAATTGGTGGCCAGTTCAGAACCAGTGTCTCCCATTATGTGGCACCATACACTGGCCATTGCTTGACAAGACCAATTGCCGCCTCCTTTGCTAAGCACCTGGTCACAGACTTCACCACCCAACATCCAGGAGTGCACAAGAATACTTAATTTTTAGCTTTGTGTTTCATGGACTCACTGTGTATGAACAGTAGGCCTTGGCAATTTCTAGTCCAGACCTTAAGCTTCCTCTATTACCCTGTAGAAATGCCTTATTTTTGCCACAGACATTGTCATCTAATTCAGCTGGTCTGTAGCACCCTACTGCTGCAATAGTTGTCTTATTTTTAAATGCTGAAGTCTACCACAGGTGTCTGTCTTCACCAGTTGGAAACTGGCCCAGAAATGTTTAACTTAAGGCATTGAGTGCTGGCAAGAAAACAGAGCCCTTTGGCTTTGGAACCAGGAACTCTTAATTCAGTGTAGCCGGCGACAGCCTCCATGAAAATAAACCACATTCCAAATTAAACTGCCACCATCAGCCAGAGGCATGACAGTCCAAATAAATAAAAGCAGAACTATTTCTGCATAAACTCCATTAGTAGACTGAGCCTGAGTCGAAGACCACAAGGGACCCTCCAGATGAGAAATTTCTCATGGGACAATCCTTTTTCCAGCCTACACTGTCCTTATGCAGCCCCTTTCTAGCCCCACTCCCACTGCAGCTCAAGTGCTTGTCTCTGTCCCCAACCATAGTACTGGACTGGGCCAGAAATTTTGAAACAAAAGGGTTTTGATATTAACAATCATTTAGCTAGTTTTCATTCACATAAATGTTTTAGTGGAAGAGAGATCTAATCAAGTCAGATTACATGCAAAACCTGAATTAATTCCTCCAATGAGCACTCCTTAATTATTCTATGTGTTTATTGCTATGTAAACAATTTGCACTTTCCAATGGATATTTCCTTAATAATTTCCCCAAGTCTTAGAATAAACAGAGTATATCTAGAATTATATACCTGGAAGAAGAGAAAATTTCAAAATAGTCAAACTTGCAGCACCTCTGTTGACTTCAGTGAAGTTCTACTAAGAGATTAATTTTGATTCTTCTTTAAACACTGAAACTACTTTTCTATAACAGAAACAAAAAACTAAGGTAGAATTATTACAATCACATGAATAGTAGAAACAATATTGAAATTAACTCAATCTGTTAAAGTTTTTTTCAGTCATTGCAATATCTTAGTTTTCTAGTTATCACTGAAATTTTTATGTGGAGAAGTATCACCATACTAGTAGACAAATAATTCCATGCAATATCTGCTATTCAAGAAAATTATCTGTATTGCAACATAATTATCTCAGATGACATACTGACTGACTCCTAATTACAACAGATATAGCTAATTACATTGGTTCATCCTGTAAATAGCTCAGCACGTATCTTTATGAGAATTCAGTAATGACACATTACTCAGTGGGACTGTAGATGTAAATTGATTCCCAAGTTTTTTATGCATAAAGTTCTTATTTTTCAATATCTGTATAAGCTTTCCTTCAAACAAGTTCTTAGAAAGTTAATGATGGTGAATAGAGGAATATTTAGGGGAACTCAAGTGCTACAAATTGGTATGGTTGGGTTTTTTGGACACTGTTCTCAATATCTAAACAGGAACTGAACTGCAGACTCAGATTTGCCTCCATAGCTCCTTAAAAAGCTTTCTTTCACTGACAGGGACACGAAAAATGATGACTCACCAATCCACTGCAAACGGATCTGTTCTGTAAAAATTGGTCTATTCTTTTCCTCCTTGAGTTTACACCATGGAAAAACAGTGGTAGGTGAAAGCTGTGTAGTGCTTCAGGTACCTACCTGCAGAAGTGAGGCGTGAATAGGAAACTGCCATGATAGAGACAGAGTAAGTACCCAAATGCAATCAAAATTTAGTGGAAAATGGATGGAAGCCTAGGTCTACTTAAAAACAAATCCCACCTGCATTGTTTAGATCCTACATCAAGCCGTAGTCTGTCAGCAGAAAGTTATGCAATAGGAGACATCAAATGTGCAGCTTCCTATTCTGCCAAAAGTGCTGATTTTTATTTGATTTTATCCTAATTTGGCCTCAAAAGGTAGAAATGTAAAAAAAATGCAAGAAGCTGGTATGACAAAATGTTTTTATTCAAGTACATTTAAATGGTTTAATCAGAACATTTGATGTTGGTGATACGAAGCAGTACAACATATGTAGTGGACAAACTAAGAGACTTCAGTGACTTTGGAATAACTTTTTTATTCTGAATCGTTATGGAACTTTTAATATCAACTATTAATTGAACTTCACACATTTGTGCTATAGATAAAAGCTCTAAAAATATTCCTTGACCAGTTTCAAGTGCATAGCGTTACATTTTCTTCCCTCCTAGTATGTTAACCAAGTAGTCCACCAGTCTTGTTTAGGTTCCACATTTTTTACTGCAATCAAGAGTTCTCAAAGGCTTTCACCAACTCCTGATGTCAACCAAATGTGAGAATAAAACAAATGTGTTTCACACACAAACAAACTTGCCTTTATCAATTCTAGATTGCATATTTTATAATAAAGTATAGTATTTATTTTTTCGTTTAAAAAAAAGAACAAATTAAACTTCATGTCTTGTTAGAATTTTAGTAAAGCTAGCAAAGGTGATCCAAGCATAACTTTAGTATCTCCTCTTGCACCAAAAATCGACTGTCTTTTCTACTGCGGTATATCTGGAAATTACTTGTAAACAAGTGCTACTATCCACCTGGTGCCAGAAAAATTCAAGGCATTTTTCTTATTAGTTGTATGTTACTCCAAATGTCTTGGCCAAATTTACATCCTAGTGTGTATTCTGCTTTTCTTATTGTAGGCCGAACACAGTCCTTACTTTTTGTTCAAGTTCTGCTACCTCCTGCCAGAAAAACTGTTTTACTTCTCCAGAGAGTGGTATTTCAGTTGCAAAGAAAGTGATGTAATTTGTAAAATACTTTATATTCCATTAGGGCAAATAGCAATATATAAGTTGAAGACATTTTGAAACAGCTCCTCAGGTGGTACACACGATGAGGTTGCTTCAGAGAAATTATGGAGACAGGCGGTATAAATTTGCAAGCACCCGCCTTAGTATAATCTCTTGGGTTGAGGATTGATTCTCTTTCACTGAAAAAGGGGGAAATAACAACCTTGATAGAGAACCTGGCAAAAAGACTGTGACTCTGCCTAAATTAGAATTCTATTTTTGCAATTGCCCCACTCCTCTCTATCATTAATTAGATTATTAAAGAAGTTGTCTCACATTTAGATGCACACAGCTGTGGCCTCAAAGCATTTATAAAAATAGAAATGGTGCAAGCTTTTAAGTCCCATTTTACATTTTCTTATATGTCTTCATATTTGTATAGACCTATGTAAAATCTTTGTTACATAGCCATTAAATAAAAAAAAGTAATTTCTTGCTCAGGAAATTCTTGATCACAGGTTGCTTAATGCTGGAGAATACTCTGAGAAACAGCGATAAATGAATATATGTACATACATCCTTAGCCTGCTTTTCTAGTCAGACCTAGCATTGCAATCCAGCAATTGTAATGTTCTTTGTATTTGGGTGATAATTTTTTGACACAGGTTCTCAAAGTTAGAGCAAAATATGTTTCCTGAAGTACCTCTGCAATATCAGAGGACAGTAGTATGACTCATTCTTTACTTCATTAAACAGTACACCTCTGTCAATTAAAACATGAGTTGCCACAGGTGGCATCTGCTGTGGCAGCTTTAAGCAGTGCTTCCCAAATTTTTTGATCATTGACCACCTTCAAAAATTTATCAAAATCCATTCTGTAGAATTCAATTAAAAGTTTAAGTAATGTGGGCTTGCAGTTGTCTTGGAGATTGTTTACCATGCTTTTGGTTCAGATTTCTACAGAATGTTTGCAATTTAACATTTCATTTGTAAACAAAAAATGCCAAGGATCAAGTCTCAACATGACAGGAACATAAAAAAGAATCAGTATTCATGGAAGACTCTGAACAACAAAATCCTAGAGTGATAGAGCATACTGAATTTAGAATGTTGAGTTCCCAATGAATCTTTAGATCAGTGAGGTTAAAATCAACAGTCTATAGTTTCTTTAGAATGCCACCTCACCTTTTATTACTCTGCTTAGCAAATGACAACCCATTAAGAGGACTATCTCTGAGTCTTATCTTACCTTACAATGTATTTTTCATGTCTTGAGGTATCATTAAAAAGAATGCTTTTATGGTTTGATTTATTCATGTAAAAGTAATGAAGCTAAAAAGTCACATTGGAAAATGATGTTTTCAGAAAGACCGTGACGCTAGCACATAAGAAATACATTTTTAAAGGCACAGAAAAGGGTTAGAACTTATTAAAATGCAGCACTAGCATTAAAGCACAGACACAAATACAAATGGAAGTCAATATTGGACAGCCAGAATGAGTAAGAATTAAGATTAGGATATTTCCAGATTTCTGGTGGGAGTTTGTTATTAAAGAAATATTTTTTCCATTCAAATTGGTGACATGATATTGTTGATCTTCGAAATGTTTTTACTTTAATATTTATGATGATATTTTTTTTAATTTATAATTTCTAATTATTTCAGAATGGCACACAAAAAGGAAAAAATAAAGCAACTACAACAGGTTTTTTTAGGAAGTAATTTCTGACTAACAGAAATTGACAGGCAGATTGTTAGCAACTCATTTTAATTATCAATAATTATAACTATTTTAGAGACTTACATCACCAGAGGGTTGCCTGTGATTTTTGTAATGGGAGAAACTATCAGGATTTTCTGTCTTCTGGCAAAATTTTCTCAATGTGGGGAAAAAAAAAAAAAAAGGCATTCATATTACATATAATAAGGATCATCTCAATTTCTCTCCATGCTAGTTTTTTATATTTTTGCATGTTAACCAGTTGTTAGACTTCTTGCATGTTCTGGAAGTTACAATGACCATCTTAATGCCTATTTATTTTTATTACCAATACCTATATATGAGCTCTTGTTAAGTATTAAGACCTCTTTGTACAAAATAAGGAAGAAAAAAGGGGAGGAAACAAAACAACCTGACAGCTCATTCAGATTTGTAAAGATTTTTCTTATATTACTGTAAGTTTAAAAAGTGCCCATGACAGCTGGCATGCTTTTTTAGAGCTTCCACAGAGACCCAGTCTCTGACTATAGCGCTCTAGACAGACTTCAGCAACTATTACTGATGCCAGTAAATCAATCAAGGATATGATGTGCTGTCTGAAATGTTGGGAGAATTTTGTTTTACAATAATGATCTTAAAGACAACTAGATAAAAAGGGGATATAAGCAATAATTTAACTTATATTAAAAAAACAGTTTAGATTTTAAAAGTGTGGTATCCTGTTGGTGTGGTGCTCCCAAGGGAAGGTAGAAAGAGGTATTAGGAAGAGGCAGCAAGTGATTTTCCCATGTAGCATTATGATGTTTCCTTGGTTATCGCATGGTCTTTACATGTGGTTTCCCCATTTTTCTTACAAGATTGTCTAGTAAACAATTTTAATCTTGCTGTTTCTACTTCTGTGTGCCTTGTTGTTATTTCAAGGGGGTCCCATCAGCTAGGAAACAGTCCATAAGACCACACAGTCTAGCTTGTCTGGTGAGGCTGCCATCAAGTGAAGTGCAGATACCCAATACCGCAGATACTTCCAGCTAGGAAGCAGATTGAGAACCTTAGTTCCTTCTCTCTGACACAGACTACACCATTAGTCGATGTTACAGCAAGGTGCATAATTGGACAAATTGCTGTCTTCCTCTCTGATTGCAGAAAGTCCCCAAAGGAGACCTCACTTTCTCTAGTACATTTATCACTGGAAATTATTTTAGTTGTTAATTTCAGCAGGTGACTCTGCAAATCACCCACAAAAACCTAACCTGAGCCTGAAAAGAAACACAGTGTGTATAATACACACAGTTCCTTTTTCTTGCTTGTGTCAGTATAAATTCTAATTCACATTAATATCTACAGTCATGAATTTGCATTTTACTTATGGCTGTTCTCTGGTATTGAAGTATTTGCAAAATGGCAGAATAATTCTCTCTCATGCCAAAGCATCTCGTCACCTGGCTTGGCCTTCCTCCTAGATGCTTGACATTGCAATAACAAGATATTTTCATTCATACCTATTTCTGGTGAGCACAAGGTTTTATTCTGCAGTTGGTTTCAAGAGAAAAAAAAAAAGGGAGGGGGGGGGGAATGGAGAGATGGACAGTAATTATTAATTGCTGATCACCATTAGCCGGCAAAAAAGCTGTTTCATTCAAGACGTAACTGGGAGTAGTGATAAAGTATAAAATTTAATAGAGTCCTTTGAGATGTAATATGGGAGATTTATTTAAAGTAACTTAGCAGGAAAACCTGACAAATATATATTGCTTTATGATTGCTTGTGCCTTTGTTCTTCATTTGTCCTTCTCTACTATTTCTTATTCTCTGTTGAGATATTTTTCTAAGATTTTGGTACATGCTAAGACCAGGAAGGTTCATAAACATCTAAGACTAACCTCAGCCGTGCTTTTGCTATCTTCGTTAGAAAAGCAAATCCAGAGAAAGCCTTCAAGTGAAGTGATAATAGTCTGGTAAAGAGTCATCCCTCAGGAAAACAAGATCAACAATGAGTAATGGATCTGTAATCACCAACCAGCTAGCCCATCAGAGGTAGCCAGAAAAGCATGGAAGATGGAGATGAAACATCTGAAATGATAACCTCTGTCTTTAAGAGACGGCTGAATTAAAAGCACATCTGATTGTTAATCCAGTGAGAAATGCTAAACCAGTTCACTTAGGTCTTTTGTGTTAATTCTTCAGGTCATAATTTAAACCTGCATCTTCCTCTTAAAACATGTTTTCCTTCTGTACTTTCCTATGAACTATAGAACAAAAATACTTCCCGTTAAACCTGGTATAGAAACTCACGTACATTTTCTTCTTTAGCCACCAATCAATTGAGCACTGGCCCTGTGACAGAATACAGATTCTGCTACAAAGTGTCATGAAAGATTGGCAGATCAGGTGTCATTGACTCACATTGACCACCTTTGGCCAGGCTAAAGTAACTTCTGTTTAAGGTATCAAGGGAACAGAAACAGGCAAAGTATGGAGCTACTGAAAACTGCATTCACATGCATTACTGAAATGTAATAATATCTATTGAATTGTTTGGCCAGTAAGTCTGGATCTTTGTAAAATATTTATTTTTCATCTGTGCTCAAGGAGAGACATTGTCTAAGTGCCAAGTGCTTATAGAAATAGTAGGTTTTTGCAAGAGGCCTCTTTGTAAGATCTACCTTGCTGTAAATGCCTAGTGACATTCTCCCCCCTAGTATTTTTGCTACACATTGAAGGAAATCCACTATGTTGCTTACCTTTCCCTTCGTTTGGCCTCTGGTGACAGAAGTTTACAGGCCACCCAGGTTCACAAGGAGATCAAGGGCCTACAGAGAAAAGGAGGCAGAAAGAACCAATTCCCACATGTGAACACATTACCTAATGCCAGGCCTGGGTGGGACCTACCGGCTGGTACTCTTCAGCAGCCACAGTGACGCTCCTCATCGGCCTCACCGGCACATTAAAGCCCTTAAAAGATTTGACAGCATTAAGAAACAGTCTAACTTCTTTTGTACCACCATGAGCATGATTGAGCTCCAGACTTTCATTTCCACTGCCATTCACAGACAAGCTGAAACACTGCAGCAGCAGTAGAACTTAGGCATACATTCTCCATCTCCTATAAGGCACCTTCCTCACTGCCAGATGTGAGGGAGACTGAAAGCATACCCCAGACTATTACTTAAGAAAAGTATGTCTTTCCACAAGCTCTAATGTAATATCCCATCCTCCACCACACCTCATGAGGCAAACGATGAAAAGTAAGAACATGTTTGAGCTCCACTGGACATCTTCCTTCGAGGCTTTGGTGAGAAAAGGGCATTTTAAAAAGAAAATTATAAATAACCAGTTTTTACAGGGAAAGCATCCCGATGTGATGTAACTATAATTTTCATAATGTTTAATTTATAATTTTTGAAGGAAGTCAAACTGTTTAATAAAAGGAGATGGAGGGTGAGGGAGCAGAGCCCAGTTTCACTTCGTCTTTACACTTTGTAAAAGAAAGGTTTCCTTTTGATTTTTCTTCAAAAAAAAAAAAACTTTGTAAAAAGTCTAGATAATAGTAGTGCAGTGCAGAAGTAGCCTCATTCCTAAGCTTCCTGGAGAATTTGCTTCTTTCAGGGACAAAAAAGTTCTAATAGGATTTGGGGAAAAAAAAAAAAAAAATCAACTTTCAGCTTTAATCATCAGTAAGGTTAGTAGGAATTGCTCTTGAGCAACAAAATTCTGTTATACTGCACCTCAGCATTTTCATAGTAAAATAATTTGGTTTTCTCTTTAGTTCTTTGAAACCAGTCTTTCACTAGACGTACAACTGATAACATGATTTACTTTAGACAACGCTAGTAGGTAGAAAGAATATTTTGATTCGGGTTCTCATACATTTAAATGCCTGCAAGGCAGATAGAAACATCTTCATTATTTCCAACAAAAATGTATCATACAAGGTAATTTAGGTTTCTCTCATTTCTGTTTCAGGCCATGCTTAGGCCAGCTTTGAACAAGTTCTAAGCATTAAAGTACAGCATTTTCAGTAGACCTGAAAACAGTCATAAGTATAATATTTCTGATTAAAGACCATGTGAGCTTCTTATCTCACATCAGCTGATGTGAAGTATAGGACTATAAAAAGACAATTACTGCAGTCATTAGTTTGCAATTTTTTGTTTTTACATTGCTCCAGATTCCTCTAATACACCTTATCATGGTTAAATGTTTAATAAGAACAACATATTTAATGAACAGCAGTAAAGGGACATTAAACACCTTTATTTTAAAAGAGCTATCCCTCCCAAATTGTAAGTATAATTCCACTACATTCTGAAACCAGAGCAATTCATTTGAAGTCAGTGGAACCATGCTGTCAGAGAGAAAACTACTGCTCATGGGAGAAACGTATTTTGTTTTCCAGGCTACATGAGCGCACTTGGAGATCTTGGGAGAAGGGAATAATGAAATGACTCTTCACTACTACCCAGAACAGGTTATTCACAGAATCTCAACTTACTGAAATATCCTACTGCAAACAAGGGGGTTTAGGTCCAAGTGGGACATGCCAGTTGACATCTACTACATTCTTCAAAGATATTTCTTGCCTAATGTGCATATAAATATGAAATTACCTGATATTAGAAACTCAGTAAATAAAAATATACACAATTCTAAAACAATGAAAAGTCTTACCAAGATTCATGAAGCAAATAAGCAAGTACCAACTGAAAACACAATTATTCCTAATCCAAATTGCAATGCAACCTGTTGTGATGGGCAACTAACCTGATTTGTCATCCCAGTTCTGCCCTTTACTTACTGTTTTCTTTAAGTGAAATTGTTTGATTTCTCTGGATCAAGTTCTTACAACCGTTACCCATTTTTCTTTCTATATTACTTACAGATTAACTGCTTTGTAAATGAGAGTTATGAAAGTTCATCTGAGATGAAAATTTCAATGCACAAAAGATGAGCTATCTAAAATTGTTATTTTCCTTGGAGGTCTCAGAGCAGGTCTCATGGATCACCTCCACAGATTTTAAAAACATATTTTTGTTTTTCAGACTCAATTGTCATGTTGGATTCTCTTAACATCAAGATAAACATACCAAGGGGAAAAAATAATAAAAGTATTTTTGATAGTTTTCCTCTGAAACTCAACATTTTAATATGTCCAAACTTTTTAAAAGAGAGTTCAGATGTTATTTTAAAATGCAGAATTGTAGGTTGAAATAAGTCCTGATTCTGCAAAGATACATTACATGCTTAGCTCTCCATGTTTTGGGACATTTCATTGAAATCAACAGGACTATTCACAGGGCCAAAGTTGAATTTACAGGCAAGCCTCTGTAAATTTAGGTCTCTAAATAAAATGAATGTAATTTCTTTGTGACTTTATTAATCTCTTATCCTTTTTCCAGTTTTGTTCTTTTCAATAATTTCTAAATAGTCCATTTCAGACCTGAACAGGTAGACTAGAGTCGTCTGGGATATTGTTCAAATAGAGTTGGCAGATTTCTTTTCTCAATTAATCAAAACCAAACAAGTATATTTAGTCATTGAAACTGTTTTTACAACACTGTATATTTATTTACTGAAGTCTTATATCTCCAATGCAATCCCACTAGCCACTGGACCAGAACAAAACACAGGTAATATTAATCACAAAGGAGAGAGATTCAATGTTTCTATATTTCTGCTGTAGTTCTGTTCCTTATGCTCTTTAAAGTGATGAACTACAACTACTACAACTGTTGAACTATGTGTCAACAACACATATCAATGTAGTTGCTGGATAATGTTCTGGAATAGCTTTATAGTCAGTTTCTGTCCCAGACATATGCAGACAGGGATCTCCCACTGAGATGCATCACATACAAAAAGAGAATTCAATTTTCTTGTGCTCATGTCTTACTAATATTTCTATTACAAGCTACAAATCTATATCCACAAGCTAAATCAGCTGATCACAAATTTTAAAAGCATTATCTTTTTAATTAAACAAAGACTTCACATCAGATCCCATTCACAGAATTTACTCTATTACTTTCACCCAGGCTAGATAATGAGATTAAAAACAGTAGTAACTGAAATTATTTAAATGTCTCCATCTCTTAAATTGTCAACAAGGCTTTAAAAGATGCAACTTGTTACTTAACTGCTAAAAACAGTCTTTTGGGTTGTATCCATAGAACCTATTCCTCTTGCAGTTAGGAAACCCAGAAGATTTACTGGGGCACAGACCCCTTCAGTGAACTTATTTGATAAGCTCCTTCTCTCCAAAGCTGTTCTCATTTTTTCTCTGAATAAAAACATGATAACTTTTCCTCGAGCACCAGTCAGATAACTGCTGTCTCTCAGGAAGCAGCAAGCACAGGCTGCTCCCGAGGGAAAGATGACTGCAGCTAAGGCAGTGCCCTATTGATGGAGCACAGACCCCAGTGCCTGAGCAAGGTGGGCAGAGTCAGGCGCTGGCAGCAAGTTCCATCGGCAGCCCCAGGCACTGCAAGAGGATGAAATACGCCCAAGGTGCATCCGAGAAGAAAAGGAGACTAGGCCAGAGATGAGGCTAGAGACGAGGCTACTAGAGACATCAAAAGGGGTTTATCCAGGAGAGAAGCTATTTAGGGCATCAGTCTGACATCCATCCAGAGGCAAAGCCAGAAGCCAGCACTCCTATAACACAGCTCAGGGAAGGAACAGGTCCCAGGCCTGGGCTTAAATAGAGCCCTGGGGCAGTTAGTGTGGATGCTAGTCCCAGGTGAAGCTGGTCAGGGTCATTAAGGCCAATGAATGTCCTGACAGTATCATTCTTTTCTGGATTCAACTGCAGAAGAATATATGGGCTCAAACAAAGTTATCATATTAAAAAACACTATCTGATTAAACTCATCCTCACTGTTCCAGTATCGTCTGAAAATGTGATTATACCACAAACTATGGTGGGCATAAATACTTGCTGGTGGTATGTTTGCTCCAACTTGTTTATATTCATTTTATATGCTTGCTTCTTGCAAATATTAGGAGGGTGGAATTTGTTTTCTAGGAAAATTACCAATAAGCGTATTTCATTGTAATACACAAAAAGCTGAAAAACATGTTTTAGAGAAGATGAAATAGAGCAGGAAAGCTTTGTTGTTTAAGCTGCTAACTAGAGCTATAAAAAGCCCCCAAATTTAACTGCTTTCTTTGCACAAAGGTCTGAGTTGGTCCATAACCAACTAGAGACATTAGTAAGAATGTTTCTTAAATATATTACTAATGTTTAACTGATTAATACTCCTCTTCATTTGATCTGTGGGCATACCTGTGGCACATACAGAAGTGATGGAAAATGCTTACTTAGTTCTTTACTAATGTAAGGACTTCTTACATTATTGATTAAAGGCCCAGGTCAGTTCTTCCAATAAAGTTAATAGAAAACTTACGTGAGTGATGGAAAATCTTAATCTTCCAAAACTGTAGGCAGAAAACAGTGCTGCAAAGATATTCCTTTTCCCAGATATTATTCAAGCTCAAAATCTGAAATAATGCTGATGCTCTTTTTGTGCATACCCTAAGAAAGATTTGTAAGAACACTCCCTACTATCTGTGAGTTATAGCCTTTTCAAGCTGTTCCAGCAATGCTAGTAGTTTGGCAACACCTCTAGCTATTATACCAAGAATTATATTCCTAATCGATACAAGGTAGTTATTGATAGAGCTTCTTAGCGGGGAGAGAGCAGAAAGACTCACAAAAACTAGGTTGTGATTAGAGGTGATTATTAAGCTAATAGGGGGAAAAAAATATTTAAAACAGCTTAGGTTGGGTTTCTATTGATCTAGGTTCCTAAATCCCACTGAAACAGAGTAGATGTTTTGTCTATAACTAGCTTATGCTCATTTTAAAATTGTATTGTTGCTTGTCTAAGTAAAAGTAAAGCTTAGTTAGCTTCCAAAAATCTAAAAGCCCTATGGCATTAACACAGATATAGCCAAGAAGAACTTTAGGAATACAGCAAATCAAAATTTATCTGTTATGTTACTCTAAGCTCAGAAGAATCTCTTCCAATAGCTGTATCGATTTTTCCATTTTTCCTTAAGGATGTTGGCAAATTTTTGGGGCCATCACTATAGTTTTTCAAAAATGACCAGCCCAGATTTTATGTGAAAAAGTTTTTCGCTGTATTATCAAATCCTTTTACTATTTGTTTGCCAAAGCTTCTGGTAAAATTTCTTTACCTCTTTAGGATATATGGAAATCCTTGTCAACTTTTTGGTTCATCTGTCTAATATGAAGAATAATTTTGCCAATTAAGTTCAAACTTCCTTGGAAGCATGTCTAGTGGGAAAAAAAAAAAAAAAAAAAAAAAAAAAAAATACCCCCTTTTTTTTTTTTTTGGTTCAAAGGGGCTGCAAGCCAGAATAACTCTTATTGCTAGCCTAGCCTTTTTTAATTCCTATCTGCCTAACCTGTTTACACGCTAGCAGCCCAACTAGCTGTCACTTGAGTTTAACAACAAAGACACCTGAACAAAGTGTATTTTAACTAAGCCGTGCTTCCCTCCTTCCTCCAGCTGCTCGAGTCCCACAGTACATTCTTTTGCTCAAGTCTTCTGCCTAACAAGTCAGACTTTAATTGGCAAGTTGAAGATTCAGACACAGAACAGAAAAAATGAGCTGCCAAGCCAATATCCGGTGTTTTTTCTGTTTTATACGGCAGGGTAGAGTCATCCTAATGCATTTAGGATAGTCTTAACAATAAGAAAACCTTAAAGAAATCAAAATAAATCATTTGTGGAAGAAGAAACAGAGGACAAAGCAAAGAGTGTTTTGCTTAACAATCGACTTGTGTAGCTTTAGTAAGATACTTTATTGGTAAGCACTATCATAAAGAGGGATAGGCACTTAAGCTTTATTAAGAGGGACCAGTAAAGTCTCCCAGTCATTGTGGGGTGGAGGGGAAATTTGTATTGAAGAAAGTGTCAAAATGCCACAAACTCCTCCCAAAAACTAACAGAGCACCAACACAAATTATCTATACCAGGTCTGATAAGACATTATGGTCTGACCCGGACTTCTTCATGATCTGGACATGGAAGGAGGCCCTTGCGCTGTAGTTTGCAGTGTAGACCCATTGGCACTACTGACTCTCCTTGTAGCAGCTGCAGCTCTTTCCACTGGCAGCAAAGCTCCAGCAGAGACCAGGGAGGAAGTAGGTGTGCTCCCCTCCTGGCAGCTCAGCAGCTGTAATGAATGGGCTCTCTGGGAAGCCAGGTTGCTTTAAGATGTTCTTGCTGTCAGTGACATTACTCTTCAGAGATACTCTAATTAAGCGTTGGAAACATGCATGGAGATTAGCCTCTAAACCCCCCACAATTGCTTTTCTCCTGGGTTGTCTGAAAGAGGCCAAGAAGGTGACCTAGAGGACTGCCCTCCTTTTCATTGACCATGGAAAATGTGGGTCCTTACTGAACACAAAGAGTCAGTGCTCTCTAGATTCACCACTTTCTAAAAACCTTGTCATATAAAGCAGGGGTTTCATAAAAAAGAATTCAGAACCAGAATGGTCAGCCGAAGCAATTCTTGAATGAAGCTTGTGAGAAGCAAGAACCTCTGACTATGCACCTTGCAGTCCCTGAAACGGTGCCAGGGAGCAACTGCAGACACTAACATATGGAAGAGTGACTGCTCCTCACGATGGAGCCATCCTGGGTTCCAGGTGACCTTCCAGTCCCAGCTACCCATAAAGTCCATAACCCAGCGCCATAAGGGCTTGGGGAATGGAGAACTAAAGACAGGCTTTACTATCATAGTGCAACCATAACGCTCTTCCTCCAGGTCTTTGAGCAGGAAGTGAGTGGTGTATAGTCTTGTCCTAGTTTGAGCGACACAGGACTAATTTATCTTCTAATGTTTGGGAAAACTGCAATTTTAGAAGACTCTATTGTCTCAATTTGTCAAAATATTTACTTTATAGCCAGCTATGGAATATGGGTTTCGAGGTCTCTGTTTTTGAGCTCACCATGTGCGGGGATGAGTAGGAGCAAGACCCAGGCACTTGACCCAAGCTAGCCAACAGGATTATTTCATACCATGAACAGAACATTCAATATAAATTAGAAAGTTCGCTGTGAAGTTCTCTCTCTCCCTTGATGGCAGCAATCCAGAGAACTTCTTGCCTTGGCGCTGGACCACTGAGGCCTTCCCTTCCTCCCAAAGCTGTAACTCTTGCAGTGTCTGATATTTTCTGTTCAATGCTGGGAGCGCACAGCTTCCTACTGATAGAATTGACTGAGTATAATCCTTTTGTACTTTATATTGCTATCAGGATCAATACTGGTTCTTTAGTATTATTAATGTTAATTATTTATTCTTATCCAATTAAATCTATTTATATTTCAGACCTCGTGTTTCCTTGTTTTTTCCTGTTTCCTGTTCCCAAGTGGGGAGGGGTCCTCAGGTGATAGAATAATTGTCTAAACAACAATAAATTGTGGGTTTCTTAAGCCATAACAGGTCTATAGACAAAGGAGGCACAATAGAGATTTATTACACCATATTGTTTTTCCAAACATATCCAACTATTCGCTTAATTCTTTTTAGCTGATCTGACACTGACAGAAGGTTACATATACCATGTTGTAATTACCCAAAATAGTCTTTGGAAGTATGTAAAGATCAAGGATTAGTTAAGCTACTTCACGGGAAAGTGCAACCAGTCAAAATATCAGTCCAAGTGAAACATCATTAATGACTGAAGCCACGTTGGGCTGTTGAGTTTTGAATTGGGCCTTGAAAATTCTAGTTAGGGATTCAAATAAAGGCTTAGACTGGAGAACAGAAAAAAGGCAGTAAGCTAATCATATTTATGAATTATTTAAAGGTTGGGAAATGAAACATTAAGTAGATTTCAGGAAAAGAATAATAACAAGAGCTTGATAAATTGAAAAAATTAGACTGGCATCAATTATGCAGTTGAATAAAGATATATACAGACACTTAAATAGAGACAAATAGTGACATGTGAAGAAATAGTAGAAAATAGAGGATAACTATCTCAACTCCAATATCTTGGATAACAGATTATACTTCAAAACAGGTAACAAGAAAGAAAATGCAGACTTGAATGGCATTATTAAGAGCATTATGTCTAAAATGAGCAATTAGTATACTTCCCTTTATTTTACACTGTTAAGAGCCCAACTTCAACATTTTCGTCACACTTCAAAAAGCGAACGAACAAAGTAGAGAGTTCGCAACCTTGAATGACAGAGAGTGATTAAAAGTTAGAAAAGTGAAGCTGATGATAAAAGAGCATGCTTAAACTCAAGAAAAGATAACTCAGGGAAGACAAAATTGTCAGGAAATAACAATAAGGATGTTATAAAAAGACAGGCATCAATTATTCTGACTTCTCAGTGAGGACAAGAACAAAATAGAATGTGCTTAACTTAAACTGCAACACAAATATTCTGTTTAAACATTAGGAAAAACAACTGTCAAATGCCAGAAAGTTAGCATAGTGCTAGATATTGTGGTAGAAAAGGTCATGTATCTACTCAGAGTCTTAGAAAGAAATCTAAATATCAAAAAATTGTTATGTGAGCATTGTCACATAAGATTGCTATTAACACATCCCTTACTTACAGAATTCTGAATGGAAGAGGAAGGTATGTCTTCTTGCTAAAAGGAAGAATAATTAATCATTTAATAAACTAACTTTTTAAGTAGTAAGTAAGAACAGAGACACATACTCTCTCAGTAATTATTTATGATTCATTTAGAAACTATTTTGGAATTAGTCTGCAGGAATGATATATAGATTTTGATTTGATCAACCATACATGATTCTCGAACAGCCTATTCTAGTTATCTTGGAGAACTGGTAAGGCAAATCTTAGGAAGTTCATGAACTTGGCATAAAAAAATCTAGCTAAACAATTTCTTAACGTGTGAGACAAGTCTCAATTCAAGTGTAACCTGCAAATATTTTTCAACTGTTCTGAAAAAAGACGTATGATAAACTATTTATTTTAAGGGTGACCATATGATCATTGGTAGCTGCAGGTATAGTTTCTGTAGGATATGTATGTATTATTTTGACATAAACTATGACAGCTTGTGCTCCCAATGCACCCTTTTATGGACCAGTTTAAACATAAGCAGACCACAGATCCCTGACCATAATTAACAAGTAAACCTACATGATTTCTTGAGATATTAATATTGATTCTTTTAAACATCAGTTATATCTAGTATCTTAGCTTAAAGAAATTTTGTTAAGCATCCACAAATAATTTTATTTCCAGTCTTGATTCTATCTTTAGTGTTGAGCGATTCTGTCCTAACTGAGAAACTATATTAAACACATTTTTGTCAACTACATGCCTGTGTGTGAAGCTCCTTCTGCCCCGATGCTTATTAGCACTGCAATGCTGCAACTTTGAATGTTGACCTGTCTGTAGTTTCACTAATGGCATTGTGACCGTATTATGGCTGCCAGAGTAACTGGATTGTTCTTGCTTGCTTGTGTCATCTGATTGAGGAATGCAGGAATGTATAGTACTCTCTCGTACACATCCATAATGACAAAAGCAATTTGTTGGGACCATCATGATTTTGCAGTGATTTCAGCTAAGTGCTTTTCTTTATAATTTTTTTTTTAAATATTCAACTAATATTTTTTTTAGTTGGTAACAGGTTTTACAGAACGCTATTAATTGCTTTTGACTAAAACAAATAGCAATGCTTTTATTTTCTGACATGATGACTCTGTCTTCATAGCACCTACTTTTTTTCCCACAAAACCATGCAACTGAGAGTGGATTAAGCTTAAATTCTATTTAGTGTTCAAAATCCAGGATACAATTCCTGAGTGCATTTGTACAGTAAAAAAAGCATGAAGCAGGAGGTTCTATGTAAGCAGGTGAACGAGACAGGGTCTATGAAGGTTTTGATCTGACATCACTTTGTAGTATTTGTATCCCTATAGTAAGGGACTGTTCTCTAAATAGAAATGGACTGGCAATTTCAATCTAAGCAGTACTCAGCTGTGCCTTCTTATTTTAAAGGAAAGCCCTAACAAACTCTCAGAATTCCAGATTAATTCCATCCTGAAATGAAGTTTCAAAGTCCTAAACACAACCACTTCAAATATCCAAAAATGTATGCAGGGGGAAAAAAATCATATCTCAAAAATCACTCTCAGTAAAAATCACTGCAAGTGGAGACTCCTAATCAAAGACCCACCTTTCACTCACAATTGTCAGAAATAGTTTCTACTGTAAGACTAAAAAAGAAGTATCTCACAAATAATTTTAACAGTAATTTACAATTAAGCAAATACACTATGTAGCTCATGCACCACAACTACACACAAAGCTATAAAACCCCAAAAGCTTGTTGACCAGTTTGTGCATAGGTTCTGCAATAAGGAATGAAGAATTCTGTGTAGTAAAGTTGTATACTTTCAGTACCTACCAAGTTGTCCTTATATTGTACCAAGCTTAGAAGTTTATCAGGCAGGAAAGCAGAACAGAAAATAAGGACATATGTCACACAGGTCAGCTATCTAATATTGTACTTTATCCTACTAAGTACATATTCTAAAAATAATGACATCCCAGCAATACATGAATTGTTCTTTCAGCACTTTTTCCTAATCTTAAATCTTTGCTCAGTGGAAGTGAAAACACTGCTAGTTTTTTTTGTGCAGATTCATAAAGAGTGAGGATTAGCAAATCGTCAGTTAAGAAGGTTATACTGCATTTTGTGAGATGCTGTGAAATCAGAAAGGACCATCTGCCATGCTTTGCATAGCTGCAAAATGGGTTTGGCCACAATCACCCAGATGACTGTTAAAAGTCCAATTATAATCCTAGCCATTATTTAATTTTGTCTCAAAAGTACAACTTCCACATAATAATATGTCTCTTCACTGTTTTTTTCAAAACTCTGAAAGTGTTTCATTGAAATTCTGGTTTAAGCATTCATAATAACAGTAATCATATCAAAAATATAGGGAAATATTCAAAAGCAATAGAAGTCACCCTAGAGATTAAAGTTCAGTTTACCGATCATTACCTGTGTGACTTCAGGAGAGGCAAGTAACTATTATTGAACACAATATTGACACCGTATATTCTACTACTGAGACCAACAGGATTTTTGCAGTTAAGCAGAAATTGTTATTTTTATGAACATTTAACAAGGTTTTACTATTTTTTTGTAAACTACTGCATAGTGAACAGCAGATAAAATTCACCCAGTCCTTTGAGTTCCATGTAGAAGTCCTATGCAACATATAGGTGCCAGCAAAAATACGCGCTGTAAGGACAAAACAAGGTAAAATACTCAGAACAAGTTAGGCAGTTGAAGAAATGACCTGCAGAAGGTTATTATCTATATTATTTTACTTGCTAATAGAATCAAAGATTTAATCCATCTTGTGTAAATTTGAATTGTTTTAGTCATCAAAATTTCTCTTTAGCATCTCACACTGGCATGTCATAATTTACTACAGAAAATAAAGAACTGATGAACACATCTGTTGTACCTGCTAGGCTAATTTAAGCAGCATTTCGTATCACAGAACTTGCAGATTTAGCCAAGACTTGTTGAAATGTAACAAAGAATATGTAAAGATGACAACTTGCCAGGAGCAAGATTTCTGCTTTGTCCAGAAGCTAACAAATTTCAGAAGCCCCACTTCTGTTGTCACTATGCAATGACATTGTCTCAGGTCAGAGGGGAGGGAAAGGAGTCTTTGTTTCTACATGAGCTCACGCATGGACATAAATGTACATGTAACAGTTCTAGTAAGAACAGTGGCAAAAACAGTACACTGAAAATTATGTGCATGTGTGCGTGCATTTGCAGGACCAGGATCTGAGGAAGAGCAGCATATTTAATGAATCTGAGTCATTAGAGGAAACACATTTTCCCTTCGAAATTCTTCACCCAAACAGTAAGAAAAAATTTTCTCAAGCCATCTGGGAAATAAGCATTCAGAAAGTAAAAAAGCAAGTTAAGACATTATTAAACAGCAGAGTACAGGAATAACATAAAACTAGGGTATCATTTTGTTATTTCTTCTTGTTTTCTGACCATCTCAGAAGGGAAGTTGACAGCAGTGAAGCAGGAGAGTGAGAAATCAAGAAGGACATCTGATGTGGCTTAATGTATATTACTGAAGAAAAGGAAATATTCTTGGTGGAGATATAAAGCAAACACAAGCGAAGAGGTTAATGTGAAAAGAATCACATCAGTCAACTCATTGACATGAAAAGGTCTGGACATGGAGCTAAGACATTGATCTAATAGTACTAGTATTTCAGCTGAGTCTTCTGTGATTAGGCATTTACAGGGATTATGAACAAAATCAGAGTAGCTGGTTGAATCTTTTCTTAGGAAATATCATTCTCAAACTATCCTGGTGGACTTTACCCAAAATCTGACTTTATTCAGATCAGCTAGCAGGTTGTCATAAAACAGGCCAGTGATGCAACCCACCCAACTCTAAGAACAGATGGCTCTTCTTAGGAAAATAGGATATAGCCAAACGTTCCATTTATTAATCACTATAGTTGGGGAGAGTGGGGTGGGGAGGTGTAGTATTTAATCTTTCTGTTTCTATATCACCAAAATTTGATGTGCCTTAAAAGAGAATAATGTGGTCCTGAAATATACTTACATCTTTCTTTAAAGAATTTACTTTGAAAGACCACATTTCGCACAATGCAACAAATAAGCATGAACAAACCTAGCAACTTCTCCTCTAAACACATAGCGAATTGTTTGCTTGGGAAGCTACCATAGATGACCTTTTAGTAAGTAATATTTAAAAAATCTGAAAAATAGTGGATGCTGACTGAAATTGTCCAAATATTGTCCTTTCTGATTTGTGAATGTGCACAAAAGTTCCACAGTGTGATCTTATTTGGAAAGGTTAAAACAATTTGTAAGGTAGCTTACTGATTCTGTAATTTATGCTTTATATATTATAGTCCATATATGAACTGTGTACATTGGTTCACCTATATGACCTGTCCATCTTTTTTTTTGTTTGAATGATGCAATGAATTAAGTCAGGCAAAAAAAGGTTGAATTGACAGTGAAACTGCAGATGCATGACAGCACATACATTATTCTGAGGAAAAAAAGAGAGTTCACTGACAGGTCTTCACAGCTAAATTTGCTTTCCTTGCTTGCCTCTGTTTAGCCCTATCACCACTAACTGACAGGCTGAGAATACGAAAAACAAACAAACAAAAACAAACAGATGAAGAATCAATTTTTTTTCAATTTTATGGCTGGTGATGAGTGCTTATTTTTGCTAGAATTAGGTGTTACCTTCATAAAATACATTCCCTGGGTGAAATAAAGATGCTGTCAGTGACTACAACTTTTTATTGTCAAATGAGTGAAAAAGGAAGATCTTTGATCATGCTAGAATCCTATTCTAGCTAAATACTAAATAAAACAGTGGCAGACAGACACATTACTGAGAGGATTTTTTTATTTTTAAAGTAAATATTAATAAATTCTGGAGCATTGATTAACATCATACAGCAAACATACGAAGTCTGCCACTTTCATCTTACGATCCACATTCAATGTGGAACTGACCTTTCAAAAATGCTGTCTTTTATTCAGGATTTCAGAAACCACACAAATTGGCAGCCTCAACAACAGCTATTTTGATTCATGGTAGAAATCACTATTATGTCTGCCTGAGACATAATTGTTGCAAGCACTGTTAAAGCTAAGAAAGCTGAAAAAAATATAAAAGTCATTGCTGGCAGCTAGGCACGCTGTCCTGGTGGCTGCTGAGTCAGGTGCAGTGCTGCTGTCCCCAGGCCACCTCCCCAACCACCTCTGTGCTCCGGGTGAAACCACCTTCTCAGATGGCCAGAGCCTGCAATGCAGTCACTGCCTTATCTGTTCCTGGCAAAACACTCTGGATTAGCATACATGCTGTCAATAGTAACCTTTTGGTTGGCTTTTGTTAAAACTGAGACTGGTTTTGTAGAGCTGAGGTACAAAGGGACTATAACACGCATAAGTCTGCCAGCAGACGAGGGATGCAGGGTGGGGAGAGGATGGGCAGCCTGAGGGACATGATCACTTAGCCTGACTCAGTTGCAACTGTACATCTGACCACATTCTCTCCCAAGTCTGCAAATATTTCAACCCCACAAGTCTTGCTCTTATAAAAGCAAACACAGACGGGGTGACTGAAGAACTAGGAGCTTGAAAACAGTATTTAAATAGAAATTAAGTCATTCCTGAGATGGGGCACCAGTTCGAAGTATTTTTCCACCGTAGCATCACTTTCTTAAAAGCAGATAAAAGAAATTTCCCTTCTAATGTAGCCCATCAAACCTAGGATTGGGCAGAGACAGATAGGAAATATAGATTTGGATCACTTAAGGCTAATGGGGATATAAAACTAGAGTTTCCTTTGCCTGAGTGGTAGGGCTCCAAAAACACACTCATATTTTTCAACAGAAAGTTGAGAAAAGCAACCAAATCCACAGAGTGACCTACACAATTGCAGCTGTTACAATCTGCCAATTCAAATCTCATGCACACACATATTTGTGAAAAAGATGGAATTTCAGATCTCTTCCTTCTAGCATGTCTTAGAAATCCTTCCTTTTGGTGTACCATTCTCATGACCCCTATTCATAAGTGTCTGCTCTTTCCACATGTGTGTATTAAAGGAAATTGGATGCTGTAATCTTGTAAATTCTGCTGCAGAAGATCAGTATGGCTGTATTAAAATAGCCCCTGCAGAAATCATCTGACAACTATGTAATTACCAAAGTGTGCAAAATCTACAAAACTTAGTACTTTAAAATGAAAATGGAACCATGGCCTCGATTAAAGAGTTCTTTCCCTATCATAAATTTCCACTGGGAGTTTTAAAATTCCATATGAAGGTTATAATTCTGCAACCACCTTCAGAACTTTCTGCGTCTACCTTATAAACTTACCTTATAAACTTGCCTTATTGCCTTTAAACTTGAAATATAATTCCACAAAAGATCCTACATAAAGCTGGTGCTGAGTAATAAAGGAATTTTTGTTCCATTTTCCAAGATGTTATTCTTCTTTTTCATCTTTCTTTTATATGCTATGCGAATTCTGAATACCAACATGATGAATTCAAGTTTCCCTTAAATGCATAGCCCGATTAAGAATAAATACATTGTTGTTTTCTTCAGATTGTTCTGAATGAATCCAAATGGGCTATCAGCTAAATCTGATGAGAAACACAGATGTTCTGAACTTTCAATGAACATCTCAGGTGGCTGCTGAACTGCAAACAAATTCATTTGATGCACCATAACCCTAGTGGAATAAGATCTTCCCTGATAAGTATATTATTCAAAGTCAAAACATAACTTTCTAATTTCAGCTGAGGACACTATAAAATGTCTATGACAATGAGCTGAAAATTAATAAAATTTCTGTTGCAGAGATTCACTTCTGTTTTCTGAATTTGGAGGTTGCTAGGTGATGAAAAATAAGTTGATTGAATCAATAGAAAGTGCTTATGGGGAACTATGGAATGGATTGCAGGATACGATTCTTTGAACATGAATTAGCATATTGTTATGAAAAAGAAGGCATTTCATAGAATTACAGGGCTGAAGATTTGATAAGAAATTACTAGCAGAAGACATGAGCATGAAAATTATTCTGGAGGCACTTAATGGTTAGTAATGAAAAGCAATAAATAACTGAGAATAAGAGAAAAGGAGAATACTGGAGAAGATGTAAGAAATCAAACAGCCTGGCTGCTTTTTAGATCTAGAAAAACTGTAAATGAAACGTGTTTTGATGCGATTAAGGTAAAATGCTGTTGAGAATATGTGCTTAACAGGTACAGCCAAAGGCTAAAGAACGTGTCTACATTTCTTTGTTTAAAAAGCTTAATCAGCTTTCCTAGCTAATTAGAGGATCCTTACAATACTTCACTTCTTGAAAATAAGAATCCAGTCTCAACAGCAGAGATCAATATAATGCACCAAACCATCATTAACAGAAAGAGAGCACTCTGTATATTTCCCAGGCACTATAACATGGAATTCCTAAAAGAACCACTATGCTTTGCTTATTTTTACATATATAAAAATCTAAATAGCTCAGTGCAATGATCAAGCTGTAATTCTATCTTCTGAAGGAGTTAGCAGCATATTTATTGCCACCTTTCTAAAGTAATACTGCCTTGGATATATTGGTTTTGTCTAAGAGGTTACATTTCCTTAAAGCAAAGAATGGTCATGCAGATGGATTGAGGGATTAAGGGAAATCAAGCTACATGGGAGAGCGCTGGAGAAAGTGAAACAACGTAAACGTAGGAATAATTGAAAATGCAAAACCATTTGTAGCAATTTACCTTTAACCTTGGGCACCGTTGTAGGGATCTCTTTAGGAGCCAGAGGAAAGCAAGAAAATGCAGGACTGAAAACAATGGACAAATCTGAATTCTACTTCAGCAAAATCTACCAGAAAATGCAGCATGTATATGGAAAACTTCTAACCAGATGCCAGCTATTAAATAACAAGCATTAATGAGACAGACAATATTGAAACTCACATACTGTGACATGCAGGATGAATAAGCAGGATTCTCATTCTCCACTTAGGAGCACTGCAGTAGGGGCAAAGACCATGGACAAGGGTTACCTCTACAGTTTCTAACAATGAGACAGATCTTGTCTATCTCTGCAGCACAGCTCAAGGCTTCTTGGTGGTAGCCTCTTGAAGGAAAATCTGGCCCAAGTGCTCATTCTGTGCCTGTGCCTTGATAAGCTCTACTTGGAGTCTTGACTTGCTCTGGAGTTCCTTTATTCCACAGCTTAACTTCTGAACAGCACTGGGACGCCTCCCAGGAATGTGCTTTTGCCTTTGTCAGCTCTTTGAGCCTTTGGCAGGTTTTTGGGCATCCCACTGGCTGCTAGTAAGATCAGACTGAAACAGCTCTTGCATTTCAGACATCCTTTTCTTTTTGCCTAGCTTCTTTCAGATTATTTGTGTGCACTGTCAAAGTAGTTTATGCCAACAGACTTAAAATACTTGCCCATGCAGTCACAGACTAAGTATTTGTTAACCCAGGGGAAATTTCACGCCAACACTTAAGTGCAGTTCCACTCCACTGGCATTAGCAACATTGAGGATTTAGCACAGTTAGGCTCTTTTTTAAAGTATAGGTCACGGTGTAAAGCAAACAGGAAGCTATGTGAATGCAGTTTGCATGTTAACAAACTCAGACAAGCAGTCCCAGGGCTGAGATGTTATATTCTGCCTCTCTGCAGGACTTATTAGCCTGGGGCAAGCCCAGTACTAAACTGCATCTACCTGGTTTCCATAGAGCTTGTAAGGAAGAGCCTTCAGCTTTCTGAAAAACACAAGCTTTCTGAAAAACACCAGGCAAATACTCTGTTGAATAAAGTCTACATTATAAGAGATGCCTAGGTTAGCTTCGAGTTCCCAACATTGGTCTTGCTTCTGGACATCTGGCAGTGATGGGGATTTCCTTGAAAAGTTATTATAGTCTGAACTTGGCTCAGGGCAGGTGGCTAAATCAACTTTCCCACAATGACTAAAATCTGTTGTGGAGAAAAATAGTAAAGATGAGAAGAGGAAGGATTCCCCAGTCCTCAGAGCCTACAGAGAAGAGTTTGCTAGTTAGATGAAGGTAAGTAATTTGTAATAAGACAGGACCATAAAGCAAAACAGATCTGGTGTCCAATAAGCCAATTTATCTACAGGCAGCTTTGCCACTTTTAAAATCTTTGTATGAAATTACAAAGGCACTGTATTTGTATACAGTATTTGTATACAATGAATATTTATATACAGTGGCATTCCTGATCAGGTGATTCACACCAACAAAAAGAGCCAGATCTCCCCTGACAAATGAAACCCAGTTCCCTATCAAAAACAGATGGTATCATCTTTGAGACATTCTTTCCTGACATAATCGTCCCACTATAATCAATTAAAGGACTCTCAAAGACATAGGCTCAGAAAAAATATCTACAGTTAAAGATTCGCACTGGAAGAGCAAGGATTTAGCATTAACCAGTCATCCCTGTCTCTGGAAGGTAGAAACCATATTAGATTATTAGTATGTCATGTGAACCAGTAGACCAAATTTTGGACCATCTAAGTTACTACAAATATTGTTTTAATATCTACCTCACAGAATAATCAGCTCAACATTGTTCTAAACTTATGGAGATCTTGGCTTTTTAATGTAATTTCAATCTGGAGGAAAGAATTAAATTTAAGTTTAGAAATATGCAGAATCACAGAGTTGTTGAGCCTGGAAGACACCTCTGGGCCCGAACCTCCAGCTCAGAGCCAGGCCAGCTACAAGAGGTTGCTCAGGACTGTATGCAGTTGTGTTTTAAATATCTCCACAGACGTAGACTCTGCAAACTCTCTGGGCAACCTTTTCTAGCTGAACTCTCACGGTAATTTCCTTTTTCCTTACTCTTGAATGGAATTTCAATTGTGTTTTGATTTGTGCCCATTGCCTCCTGTCCTTTCTCTGGACACCACTGAGAAGAGTCTGGCTCCATCTTCTTCACTCCCCTCATCAGGCATTTATACACACTGGTAAGATTCTTCTCTGAGTCTTCTCTTCTTCAGGCTGAATAGTCCCAGCTTTCTCAACCTCTCTTCATATGAGAGATGCTTCAAACCCTTAATTGTCTTTGTGGCCCTTTGCGGGACTTGCTCCAGTATGCCCATGTGCCTTTCGTACTGGGGAGTGCAGAACTGGACTCAGCACCCCCGACATGTGTCAGCAGTGCTGAGTAGAAGAGAAGGACCAACTCCCTTGACCTGCTGGCAGTGCTTTGCCTAATGCTGTCCAGGAAGCTGTTGGACTTTTTTGCTCCAAGGGCACATTGCTTGCTTGTGGTCAGCTCATCGTCCACTGGGACCCTAGTTGTGCTCTGCCAAACTAGTTTCCAGCTGGTGAGTCCCCAGCCTGGCCTTGTGCATGGGGTTATTCCTCCCCAGGTATGGGACTTTGCATTTCCCTTTGTTGAACTTCATGAGGTTCCTGTCAGCCAATTTCTCCAGCCTGTCAAGGACCCTTTCAATGGCAGCACAGCTATGTGGTGCATTACATACTCCACTCAGTTTTACATCCTCTGGAAACTTGCTGAGGGTGCACTATGCCCCATCATCCAAGTTATTAATGAAGACATTAAACAGTGGTGGCCCCAGTACATTCCTTGAGGTACACTGCTAGTGACTGTCCTCCAACTGAAATTTGTGACACTGATTACAACCACTTGAACCTGGCAGTTCCGCCAGTTTCAATACCTATAACTCAATTCACCTTGCTTACCTAGCCCATAGTTCATCAGCTAGCCTGTGAAGGTGTTATGGGAGGCAGCATCAAAAACCTTGCTACAGTCAAGATAAGCAGTATTCACTGCTCTCCCTCATCCACTGAGCCAGTCATCTCATTGTAGAACACTATCAGGTTGGCCAAGCATGACTGACCTAAAATAGTTGTATTTCATGAGAGCTATCAGAATAACAAATATAATTAACATTACTATCATGGACTGCCATCAGTCTCACTGCTTTAGGCTGAGATATGTTTTAGCCTCATGATTATCCTACTCTATCCAGTACTACTCAGTATAAGGGTAGCAAATTCTGGACAAAAACATATCTGAATAGTGACATCAGAATTCAGCTGGAATTAAGTTCTATGCTCATTTAACATAAAGCTTCAGATTACTACCTGTTTCAAGCAAGTTGCTTTCCTAGCCACTTCTCTACTAGATTTTATTTGAACCACAATCACAAAAGTGAATGATTGTTCACATCAGATACCATGTAAGTATAATTAAGGAAAGATGATACATGGTCATATGGGAGTTGAAATTGTAACCACAGATTCCTTTCTTCTCAATAATTCATTAGAATCAAGCAAAATTAAATTCCAGGCATCACTTTCAACCAGTGCTATTACTGTCCTTAACAGGTTATGTCCATCATAGTTTGTGTAATTTTGTTTATACTTTAGCATACTTACTGTTCCATGAAATTCATTGTTTTGAATTAGAAGTTTTGTGTGACATTTTCAGAATGACCTCATCTGGCCTTTGGCATTCAGGAAAGCTAGCACCACTTTAATAGCACCTTGTCCTTTCTCAGGTTACTGTTCTAAAGGGTGGTAGTAATATCTACTTCTGCCTGCTTTATAGTTCTGTCAAATAATTTCATGTCTTCCAAATGGGATAATAAAATCAATTGATAGCACTAAACCATTTTATTTTCTCTCACACAGATGCTTTTTTAGTGACAGTTTAAAAAAAAAAAAAAAGTCTTCAACCACCTATAATGCATACAGCTGGGACCACCATGACATGCTGAAAACACTTTTGTAAAGGATCTGTAGTAGAAAGTTGGCTGAGTCAGAGAGATACTCCAGTCTAAAATGTGCTCTCAGCTGTACAGGTTTGTACTTCTTTAAACTTCTAAAATAACACTTCAAATATTAGAACCCTGGGTATGGTAAATATTTTTAAGATCAGCTCAGTGCTGGAGACAATAACTGCACTTGTTTTAATAAAGCCACATCCCATCCAAAATGCTATCAGCTAACCTAAAATGGCCTTTAACTTACAATGCCATGTTACTGTAGTAGCATAATACTCATGTATTGTGATATGATATTTGGTTAATACATTCAATCAAATAAAAATGTCTATTTTTTAGTTTTGAATACATAAACATAACATCATAATGTCATAATAATCACCAAAATGAGAGGTATACAAACACTATAGGACTCAAAACTACATAAAATAGTTAAGAAGTTAGAGGAATTTATTGTTAAAATAGTTTTAATTAGCAATATTGACTTTGTCCCTATTGAAACTTAGAAAACTGATATTTTGCATAGGAATAATAAAAATCAACCATTTCAGTATTAAGAAAAATGTCAAAAGGTTTAATTTTTTTAGTATGTAAAGGCTGAAGCTGAATAATACTAGTTTCAAATGCTTGCAGTAATGTTTAAAATTCTCCTTTAGGGGAATATTTTTCAATATGTTTTTACAGTTCTTCAGTAGGAACTCTTGCTCATTCTTTCTCTCCTCAAGTACATACTTTTTATGGAACTGCAATGCTTAAGTACCAGACTGTTAAGCTATAATTCCAAGTTCACAACATGTTGAATCTATTTTGTAAGTAATTAAACAATTTAATGTATTTATATTGAAATTAACAAATAATGACATTTTGAAAAGAGGAGTTGTCCTCTAACGTAAATGAGTTAGCAAACATATCAAAAATAGTTTTCTGGAAATGCATACATATCACACCCAACCAACTTACTGTAATCATCATATACGAAGGTGCCCGCACAACTAAAATTGTCAAATTGCGAAGTTGTAATTTTTATGAATAAGTCGTAAGTCACTGTTTTTTTAACTTTTTTGCATCATGATTAAACTCAGACATGCAAACCAATGTATAACTATAAAACCACTTTAGGTGGTGCCCATTCTTCAGGAAAGCTGTGAGAATTTTGCTGTTGAGCTCAATAGTTGCAAAGTCATACCTCTAGTAAAAGTTTAAAATTAAAAACCTGAAAGCAAATCCCAGAGTCCCATTTTATAGTCAGAAGTCTTGTACACAAAGGAAATAACATATACTTCAGACTTATACAGTAAGCCTATAGCAAATCCAGAAAAATATCTATATTACATGAAACTTACCCAATCATATGAAAACGTAATCCAATGTCCTTAATCACAAAACAGCATCTTTCTTCACTTTTCTGTGTCTACCCCTAAGTAAATATTACATATGTTGTTTAAGTTAATAGTTTTGATACCATATGGTCTAGCTTTTTGTTACAAGGTAATAGTATGGTTACAGAAGCATTACTTTTCTAACTTAAAGCACCAGAGTTAATTTGCTGGTAATAGTTATGCACTCAGGAATCAGATTCACAATTTGTAAATTTTTTAACAGTACCTGGACATTCATAGCAGCAACTAAACTTTTGACAGGAATTATCCAGAATTCATTAGCAGTCCTCTTGCTTAACACATCCGTTACCTGCTTGCAAAACCAATGCTAACACTAATGCAGTGATCATAGATGGATGCACAACAAACAGCAAGTACTCAGTGAATGTTTTACAGGCAAATAATAGGCTGAATATATTCTACAAAAATATTGCACAAATAACTGTAAATAATAAATATACCTACAGAAGCCAAAGGGGGGTCATACAAAGATTGTCAATGGAACAATGCAATATATTTGCAATTTGATTTCTTAACTGAACTTTAAAATATTGGCATTGAAACCAAAATGAAGAAAAGAGAGTGATCTATAAAAAAATACTTTTAGCCCTGTTGCCACTGCAGTAACATTGATTCTGTCAGTAGTGAGGGTACATTTGACATAAATCACTACAGTTAAGTCCTGTCACTTATCACAGACTTATCACAAGTTGTCTGTGTCAATGAGCAGGGGTCATATGTGTCCTCTTTCACAGCTCACTTCTGGGGTTGACCGAAAGAAGAAAAACTGTCAAATGAGACTTTGAAAGTTCTTCTCTCTTCAGTACTGCAGGACTAAAAAGGCCAAGGCGAGAACATGAGTTTGAACATCAGTATGAGCAATGTTAAAGCTAGCACAGACTTCATACGATCTCCACACGTAGCTTCTTAGTCATGCATAACTCACTACTGCAGTGCATGCATCAGTATTTAGACTTAACATGGTATTGAAGTTTCTGATCAAGCTAGTAAGTAAACTTCTTAGTTCCAATTTTGTTATTGTTAAGTATAAGGAATAATACAGTGGAAATCAGAAGTTGTAGATGCAAACTTACCACCTAGAGAATCAGAACATAGCTTTTAATCAAAATCAGAGTGAACCAAAGCCATGAAATTTATACAATTCTTCACAAAACCATAATTTTTACCACATAAAGTTGTGAGATTCAGATTTTCAGCAAAGGCAAAACCCAAGAAGCCTTTGGGTACCACCATAAACAACTATTTGAGGCCTAGTTTCCATTAGGCAAATGACACTGGAAGTCATACATACAAGTCATTAAAAGTAAAACTGAAGATTATCCGAGAATAACTTAACAGCATCTCTAATATAATGTAAATATGCACAAACTTGAGGCCTCAAATATTACTGCTTATATGACTATGATGAAATGATTCAGTGGAGTACCAGATACGGATTAAGCCTTAAATGTACTAGAATTAACCATTTTAAAAATCGAAGGAATAACAGAGCCTCCCACCCTGCTCCTCATTAGTGCTAGATGAACTGTAGGCAGCTAAGGGTCTTAAAATATTCTTCAGTGCTTGCTTTTTTGTTTGTTAGCATTGGTGGCTATTTAGACAGCAGAGAATACATTGCCTTTACAAACATTTCATCATCTCTTCCACGTGGATGATGGAGTTCAACTTGAACTTTTCAGTCACTATCCAAGCAAGTTCAACATTAGACAAATTGAATTCACTCAACTCTTCCTTCATACCTTCTGGCAAATCCAGCTTCCAGTACTGCAGTAAATTATAAATTTATACCTGTGTGTTCATATGTGAAGGCCCTATTCAGGATTAAATAATACATAACTTGACAATATATTATTTACTTCAGGAAACACAATGTGATTGATGCAATCAGACAAAATATGCTGCAGCACATAACAGAGCAGCTGAAAATTCAGGAGAAAGGAAAAGATTCAGAAAACCCCAAACCAAACCACTTCTGTTCCTGAAACAGGAAGAAAAAGAAAAGAATCAGACTTTCATGAAAGAAATCCAGGCACCAAGAGACCAAGAGATGAAGAAAATACTCATTCTGGTTTTAGTTTGCTATAATCACTAAGCACAACCCCGTTCAAATATTTTTTTCCAGTTTACTAGCTTTGGTTTCAAATTATTAATTTTTCTTAATTTTTTTTGCTGTAGTATATCCTATATTTTCTTCCTATGAAAGTATTAATATACTGTACTCACACATTTTCAATCTATTTATTTGAAAGAGTGCCATTTTGTGCATTTCTCAGAGCACTTCTTGAATGTTAATTATAGGTCTCATCCTTCTGAAAATCATTTTTTCTCCATAGTCATGAAAAGCTGGTCCCCAAAAACAGACACAGTATTCCAATATTGTTAAAATCACTGCCCTACACCAGGGAAGAAAATGGAAACCTTTCTTTTGTTTTCTCAGTCCTTCCTTGGTTCTGTAACCATAGATCATATTACAGCCTCATTTGCCACAATATCACACATAGAGATCATGCTGAATTATTTATCTGCTCTGATCACAATCTTTTTCATATTTTCTCCTCAAATTTATCTCTTCTTTCTGCTCCTATCCCTTCATGTAGGCATTACCTAGATTATTTGTTACTATATATTCTACATAAAGGTATTTTTTTTTTCTTGCAACAGGCTTAATTTACCTCTCAGTCTAAATGGTTCCTTGACTTGGATAGTTTAGCTGTCCACCAAGCCTTATAAGCGGCTTTTGAGTGATTTTATATTTACTTTGGACTACTGAAGGAATACTAAATAATGTTAGACCTATAATTTATCTCTTCAAGATTCTGCTAGAAAACACCCCCAGTGACAACTACTTTTGAGACCTGTCAACTAGCTAGCTCTTAATTCATTTAACATGGGCTTTACAGATATGAATACTGCCATTTTCCTATCACAATATGGAAGTCAACTGCATTATATATACACAGTTACCTTTATCCATCAAAACTGCAATCCCAAATACTGAAAATAAGTTTACATTACAAGATAGGTTTTTCATATAGTGTTTGAGTATTTTTTACATTCTTTGGCACTATATCAGTTTTGGATGTTTGGTTTTGCGTTTTTGTTTTTTTTTCCATCTTGTTCATTTCTAGTGTTTTACTAGAAGCCTGTCACATTAACCAGTTTACAGGAACTTGATGTTCTTGCTTTTCTTAAAAAAAGGCACAACAGCTTTGTGGGGCTACCTCAGTATATCTATTTCATTAGATATATTAAAAATTGAAAAAATAAAATACATTTTCAACCAATTCTTTTTGTGAAAGTGTGTGGTGTTCAGGGTTTATTCAGTATTTATGCTTATTTTAAGAGATCTCGTTTACTTTCTGTCCTACCCCAAATGGAGAAAGAGAACAGGAGTTCCATTGCAGTTTAAGATATGTCATACCTGAAAGCACAATTCACAAGACCCCACAGTTATTTAGCCCTACAGATTTAAAAAGTTGAATCCGTAGCAGATGCTCTCTACTCTCTGCTATTACTAATGGACTGTGAAGGGCTTCATTGTTGTCAATCACATTACCAGACACACCTACGTAATTTCACAGCTTTCCAAGTAGAAAACAAGTTTTCTTATTAGTGAATACCTGTGCCTTTTCTACATTGTTATTCAAAGGTTCATCATCTCCATCTGGCGTCTGACCCAGTAGGATTTATTATATTCCAAATACAGTTCATAAAACCCCCACTCAACTTGCTATTTTATTGATTTGCATTAAGAGCCAGGGATTCCTTTCCTGCTATCTCCAGGTTTTCTTGTCAATTTTCTACATTTTCAAACTTCTAATTTTTACTGACGGTTATTTTCTTATCCCCTCTTTCTTTTGACTATATGATACTTTTTAATATCTATTTGTTGTCTTCATTTCACCACTTGCATTGTTCAGCGGATTGAGCTGTACAAAGAAATAGGCAGGCTTAGCCAAGGCCACAGAAAAGAGGAATGCCCATGTAAGTAGGAAAAGAACACAGGCCTTGAATCTGAAACTGGTGTTTCAGAGGAAAGGATTCACCTCTGTACAAACACATTTGACATCTAATAGTGCTGAGTATGATGCAAAAATGAAGTATTCTTACTCTAGTTTATCTAAAGCATTCATTCTGGACTGTGGAGTTGTGACCTATCAAGCATTCTCAATATTCATTCACGTTCTCATGTAATTTTTTCTGCTCTCTCAATTTTTCTCTCAAAGTTTTTCTTAGCTTTGAAATATTACAAGTCTTGAAACCAAGTCCTCTTACAATAGTTGTTACAGGTGTTCTCCAGCATACATCTGTAAATAGAAGTCCATATTAATAGTAAATTGAAACTTTAAAAGGGTATCTTATCCTGTTCTCTAGTTCGATTTGACCAGTATAGAACAGACCCCTTCCTGCATTTCTTGTTGAACTGTTACGGTTAAAACATTGATTTGTAGGCATTCAGGATCTAGCACTTCTGAGTTCTCAGTAGCCTTAAATCAGGCAATGATTTCTTTCATATAGAAGGTCTCTCTCTCACACACACAAACATGTGTTCTACATTCCTGAATGAGGTAAAACAGTTTACAGTATTCTGGTTATGCTAATCACCCCCAATCATTATATTTGATAATACCACCTATATAAAATGTTTCATACCACTGAGAATTTCTACTTATTTATTTTTTTTAACATTTAGCCTTGATAACAAAGCAAATTGAAAACTGCCTTTCTTCACAATTTTGTGAGCTTGAGTTTATACAGGATTTGTTTAATGTTCTCATGGATGCTTCTGCTTACCTGTCACTGGGAAGATCAGTGCTCTCCTATGAGAACAGGCTGACCTGTTCATTCAGCTGTTTTTCTTGTGAGAACACAGTACCCCCCCAAAACGCACAGACATCATATGTACAACAGTTCACCTCTTGTATTTTCTGCCATCTGTCTCTTGTTTATGAAACCATAAGGACATCTGCAAAGACACTTCATATTTTTCTCCTATGCAGTTGCCTTCCAAGCTCACATTGGAAGAGTTTTTATGAGTATGAAGTTTCATGTGATTCCACATCTTAGTGATAACAGATATACTATATAAAGTTCTGGAAAATGACTTTATACTTCTGATGAACCTTGCTGTTATGATTTCCATTACATGAATGCAGAACACCTTGTATTTTTTTAAAAAAAAAAAAAATAATACTTTTTTTTTTCCACTATTTGTAATACAGAATTCTTTATGAGTTCTTGCTTCTACAACTTGCTTGAATAATTTCCCTTAGTACCTGCTTCCTCATGCCAAATAACGTTCACTAAATATGTTCCCCATAACTCTGTGTTTTGTCCTTCCAAAACAGCTATCTCACTACATGACTCATCAAATCTATGATAAAAATGTAAAATTCCTAGCTAGATAGAAGGCCTCCTACCTCTCCTTAGCAGTCAGTTATTAAATCACCAATCTGTTTCATTTTCTTTGTAGTGTTTCTGGCAGGGATCTCAAACTATGTCATCTTGAGAAAAACTTTGTTTTCTCAGATAAAGTGTTGACTTTTTCATTCCAGATTACTAATCCTCTCCTTCACAATTATCAGATCATACTTAATGCTGCTGCAATCTCTTTTTTCACTTTGAAGTATTTTAAGAATCAGGGCTTCATCAATATGTAGGTTAGTGGTTGAATCCTTACACACAGGGAGATGGAGAGATGAAATGGGAAGCAGAATAGAAAACACAACCTGTCCGAGGAAGCTTAGTCATTACACTTGATTACTCATTATCTTCTTCTGTTACCTGCTGCAAAGCCATCTGTTAGTGGAAGGAACTCTACTCTGTTTCTCCAAATTTGCTCAAAATCCCTTGTTTACCATTCTGTTGAAGCAGTTTCCTGGGACTGCTTGTACACATAAAATTAATCGTGTTCTTGCATGTTTGCATGAACAAGGTCAAATGTTTGCCAAGAAGATTAAGAAGTTTCTGGTGTTTTCATTCTTGAATGAATAAAAACACTATCAAACTCCCACAAATAAAACAACATTAAAAGAATTACCTTCTTCCTCTATTTTTTCCTCAGACGTTGAGGTATTTTTCACTGAACGTATTTGATGAAATAAAAGAGCTACAACTATTAGTCACTTCAGCAAATAATTCAGGACTTTTTTTTTTTTTAGATATCTCACCTGGGCCACGTATGGACAGATGGTGTTCATGTTAAAGCTTTACAGTATTGTACATTTTCACTTTGCATCATGTTGAACCAAACTTCTCTTAATGTTGAAGTAATGAGTTAACTCGTAATCCAGTATTTTCATTTTCTTGAATAATACTGTTTGGTATTTATAGCCTGTTGGTCAAAAAACAAATAATGCATAATAATTTCCCCCATAAAACTCAGCACAGTAAAGCATTATTACAACAGCTATAACATTATGTAATTTTACTGACTTGCAGAATTCATATTTCATTAGATGAAAGCTTTACCACTTGCAGCTATTCTAAATTTTTGATTGCTTTTACCCTTGAAACTAACATCTTTAATATTCAGACATTAATATCTTTTAGTATAAAGTACCAGCTTGATTTATAGTTAAATACTTAATTTGCTGTATCTGACCACCTGCAAATAATGGGTTGACAAACAGAAATACAGTAACTATTTGTTTGAGTTTGGTTTTATAATGACATAGGAGGAATAGTATTGTTTTCTTGTAGAAAGCTTTCTCTCCATAAATATTGATAATAAATAGGTATAAAAACAGGGGGAAAGTAGTAAAATTTAATCTGCTTTTGTAAAAACACATATTTGCAGTGAAATTACTGGGAACTGGGGAGCAATCAAACACATTAGGTTAAATGTTGCACTGTAAAACAGTTTTTTTAACTTTACATTCCAGGTGTGCTAAAATGGGAATTTCAAAAGGTAAATGTTGAATTCGATAATTTTGTTCTGTCCAAAGAATATTTTCGCTTGACAACTTGATTTTGTCTGGTATTTTATTGAACCAAATTAGCAACCTGTAAAAATATTCCTAATGAGTAAACTGTGTTGGATTTTTCCTCCTCATCATCACAAATTGCTTATAAAAAGGTATGTTTCTCAATTTTGTCTTTTTGAAATACACTTTCTGTGACAAATTGCTTGTTTAATATCTTCTAATGTGCAAATTGCTGTAAAAAAGAGAATTTTTAATGATAAGATCCACCTTGTGCTATTTTTCATATCCATCTTTGGACTAACTTATCTTCTGCTGTTCAGCTCCCCAGATCAGTCCATTTTAAGTGAGACATTGCAGTATTACTTCTAAGGAAAATCATGCCTATTTACTTATTTGTCCTACAGACTACTTTTTATAGTATTCGTGACATACACTAGACTCATAAATTCTTGAAGCAACTACTTGAAAAATTGAATTTCTATCTAATAATGAGACATGAACTAGTAATAACGATGATTACAGAAGATCATTTGAATGTCCTGTAGGGGGAACATTTTAATGTAACAACAAAGGCAAAAGAATGGAACAGCAAGCAGTTTCTCATTGTTTTTGTTAACTAACCAGAGAGTTTAGATGCATCAAGGCACCACCCTGTAAAATCAGGGGAACACTAAAACCTGGAATATAAAAGAGATTTACTCATGAGACAGTTCAGTTGTACATTAAAACACTTCCAACTGAAAGGTAAGACAACTCTAATCATCTGTTTCTACATATGTGCAGGGTTTTGGGTATTCACAAGAGTTTTTGATTCTCCTTTGTGTTGACTAGTTTATATGCTGTTTGATTTTCTAAACTTCTGTTGTATTGTACTTTTTAAACACCCTAAAGGAATGCAGTCCAGGGAAGCTTCCTCAATTTTTTTGAGTAGCAATCTCACTGAAGCCTTTCACTCAGCAAGTTTACATCCAATTCTTCTTGAAGTATACAACGTCCAACAACAATTTCAGGTTTACAATTTAATTTGGCTTCCTTTTGATGGGAGGAAAAGTCTATTCCAATTGTCATTGTTCACTAACAGCAGAGGTGAATTTATTCTCATCTGATAAATCTGACATTTCATTAGATGAAACTGGTAGATTGATCCACTTTTAAAACCAGTCAGACATTTCACTGTATCTTCATGTTAGGAAGAGAAATAGCTGAATTTAAAAAAAGTTGCAAAGTGTTGACATTTCTAAATTATAGTAGTGATTTGGGTTTAAATTAAATAAGACATAGGGTTCCAACTGTCAGCTTTCATTTAAGATCATTTCAGAGATGATTAAGGCATTTTAAAATTGTAATACTACAAATTCAGATCATCAGAGCTGTAATGACTTAGCCAACATTGACCAAAAGCAGAGCATCCACCGAACCAGTTCAGGTTTTGAACTTGCCATTAGATTCCAAACAGCCACAGCCAGGGATCCACCGGCATAGCAAATCAAAGATTGTAATTTAATCATAAAATCACTATTTCTTTCTTCCCTAGATTGGAGGCTTCACTCTCATTAGAATATGACTTTCATATTAACAGAAAAAGAAATCAGAAACTATTATCACCTAGTTGGTGACTATCATCCTTTCCAAACTTGCTGAAATTTTCCTTTAATATTAACATCTTCTCTAAATTTCTCTTTCCTTTATACTTTATTTTATCCTTCCTTTGGCTCCAACCCTCTGACCATACATAAAGTTCTATAAAATCTTGCATTAGACTCCCCTTACCATTACATAGTTTTCCTGCTTTCTCACATCTAAGATACCTGAACAATTTATCGGTTCCAACTGTCTGAAGACATTCTTCCTTGAAAACGAGATTCCATTATTAGGTCTAACGAGTAAGAAGGAAGAAAAACCTTTTTTTACTTTTTAATTTCTCTGTCTGCTCCATTCTCTCCAAATGTCTTTTCTTCACAATTCTGCATTGACTGGTATGTCTGTATTTTCATTGACAACTTTATTCGCCCCTGTCCCAGACTCATTCAGTGGCTTGTCCTGTTGCACCTTAGGAACAGTGGAGGCCAAGTTGTTCTTAAAACTTTTGACCAAAACCTCCCAAATCTCCTTGTCTACCAACTTAGTCTTTCTGCCTGACAACTTCACATCTGTTCCTCACATCTAGCCATGAGTCCAGCATGAAAGAACACCAGTTGTTATCCTTAAACCCTGACGTCTGTTTCTGTTTCTCCATCATGTTCGTTTTTCTTTCCCAAGCATGAAAATCTTGTAATATGGCAGATTGTTCTTTTTTTTTTCAGCCATTGTCTTCATATCTATAACTTGAAGATATTTTGCCAAGGATTTGTCTTTAACATTGCCTGTTTAGATTCTGAACAAGTGAAAATATTACAATGATGTTATCAATTGTATTTATTGGCTTTTATAAAAATCGACATGGCTGGATGAATAACAGACAAATAGGAGAAGCAATTTGTGGAAAACAAGCTAGTAAAATTAAAAGGAAATAAGAATACAGAGAAAAAAGAAACGGATAAATGTGTTTTGGATTGTATTAATTTCATCCTCTCCTTTATTGAATTTCAAATATGTGTATGGCAATCTAGAAGCAGAATTTTATTTTACATATTTAATGGCTCACATGATGAGCTACTCTACTATCAAATAAATTCTGAATAATTTTGAAATTTTTCTGCTACTCGAAAGACGACTGCTTTTTTCCCCTCATCACATCACCACCAGCACAAGTTTTTCAATGCACAGCTTCCTATGTCTTTTATCGTAGTAGGCTTCTGCAGGCATTTTAGGTTCTCAGTGTTGAGAGAAAAGCAAGATCACCAGCAGTTGCCAGTGACAGTGTGCCACTTTCTCAGGTGACCTGTTTAACTTAAACTTGGAAGGTACTACCTATGAAATACCCAAGTTCCCCAAGCAGACTGTTAATCCACCTCTTCTCTGTTCATGACATTTGTTTCTTCTCTTATTTTCACCAAATTATCATTAGTAGGATGAGGACAATGTTTATCCAAGATAGTAAGTGACTAACCCCAACTTCCAGCAAGAGTTCCGCCTCCACTGGCCATCACATGCATCCTCTCTCTCTTTTTCTAAAGGAGTATAAAAATATGGATTAATATTTTCTTTATGTGTACACAGATATACTTTATCTAGAAAGATATATATGTGTCTATATAGCTATATGTGTACATATATAAATAGATAAATATATATAGAAATATATATAAATTGTAGGTATATAATGTATAAAACTTCCTTTAATAAGAGCTAAAGAAATTAACAATTAAAGTTCAGATGTGACTAGAAAGGAATTAAACAAAAGTAAAAGGCAGGGTCATGCCCCCTCACTTTACAAGGCTGCTGAACAAGCCCTAACGTTTTGGGGTGGGGTTCATGAGGGTGGAGAGTGCCAAAAAAGGGGGTGGGGGGCAAAACCACATTGGATCACATCCAGGGGTTATGGACCTGCCCGAGGAGACCACCAAGGGGCTCTGTGCAATACCCACACTGTGCAGCACAGAGGCCATCTCACAGCTACCTGTAAGACCATCACGGGGTGCGGCTGGTGCTCTATGTCTCCTTATCATTAGGTCACTGGCCTTATATGAAAGTTTCAAGAAGCTCTGGCTGACTGAGTGAGGAGGGAGAAGGCAGAAGGGTGCTTTGATCTCTTCGTGTCCCTGTTCAGGCCTGCAGCAGTCAAGAAAAGGAGAATGGGCACAGGAGGGACAGCGGCATTCGAGGGGAAAAGATAAAAGTCTGGAGAAGCAGAAGCCTGATCGGTGACAAACACACCTCCAACCCTGTAGATAAATGTACTTTGTGCATGAGTTGCATTGATTCTCCACAGCTGCATTTCTCTGTAGGAAAGCAATGCAAATGCCTCATTCTCCATCCAGCCTAGCCCGGCCCGGCCCCTGCCAGCCAGGAAAAAAGCAAGGGCAGGTGGGATCGGACCACGGTCTGTGGCAAGGGGCCACGAGGTGACACAGCCTCAGGCACAAGGCTGTCCCTCACAGGCAAGAACACTGGCGGGCATGTGCTGGGCCAGAAAAGCGGGTTCATGCCTTCTGCTGGTTTCCCCGGGATTGCTGGACCGGGCTGGCAGCCACCTCACCTCAGCCCTGCTGAGCTGACAGGCTGTCAGCCCCTGCTGCCCCCCAACGTGGAGTCCCACAGCCTGTGCCTGAGGCTGGCAGAGCCCCAGCAGGGAAGAAGGGACCTTTACAGGGCGGCTGAGGGAGAGAAGGCCTCCATTTGCAGTGCTAGATTTGAGTAGGCCCTACAGTAGGACACAGAGGGAAGTATCTAAGCAAGCAGGGTCTTGAGTTGATTAGAACCTGGAGAAAGGGCTAGAGGTGAGTTGGAGAGTGAGCAAGGGAGAGGGTCAAGTTGGAGCCCAAGGAAGAGACAGAGCCAAGGTGGCATTCTGAGCAAAGGTGGTAGCACCAGCGGCACCCAGGCAGGGCCTGAGCAAAGTTGGAGCTTAAGAAGAGGCCGGAGCTAAGTGGGAGCATGAGCAGGGCACAGAATGGAGCTGGATCCCAACCAGTAGATGAAGCAGAGGTGACATTCTGAGCAGGGCTGGTGCTGCTGTGGCAGCATGACCAAGGGCTAGAGCCAAGCTGGAGGTGAAGAAAGGGAAGCAACTGATTATGAGCTTAAGCAGGGGCTAGAGTTGAATTGGAGCCTGAGCAGGCACCAGATCTGAGCAGGAGCCAAAGCTGTGAAAGATAGCTTGAGCAGGACCTGGAGATGAGATGGAGCCCAAGGAGGAGACATTCTTAGCTGCATGGCATTCTTAGCTGGGGCAGTAGTACCATGGCAGCCCCAGAAGGGGATGGAGCTAACGTGGCATTTTGAGCAGAGATGGTAGAGCTATGGCAGCCCAAGCCAGCTCCCAGAGTCAAGCTGGAGCCAGAGTAGGGGCTGGAGCTTGTAGCAGCCAGCAGCGGGATCAGAGCTGAGTAAGTGATTGAGCAGGGGCTGGATCTGAATTGGAGCTTGAGTAGGCTCCAGAACAGTGAAGTGTACAAGGTGTTACCATGTTCCTGGTAGGAAGGGCATAGTTTATCACATGTAGGTACCTGGATACAGCCCTGATGCAACCATGCATGCCAACACACAGGTCATACTGTAGTCTGGTAGGACAGATGTCATTCACTGGCTCCAGGCAAATAGCACAGGAGGTTTCCCCATCTTGGTGTGTGAAGACAAAGTTATGGCTGTGCTTCTGGGTAAAAAACAAAACAAAAAAAACCCAAAAAAAAGTAAAAAAATTATTTGGTATATTTAGATTTAGTATGTAAGTAGCTCTAATGAGTTAAGACCCTCAATGCTTTTGTGTATGTCTATTTTAGTCAAAGCTTCTTGGTTAAGGTTTTCCTCCTTTTAAGCTGTCTGAAGTTATGCTCATTCCCCTAAAGCAGTAACATGTATAGATAGTGTATACCTATAAGCCTTCTGTGTATGTATACCTACTGTATACCTATACCTTATACCTATAAGCCACCATTAGGTCATCTTGAACTTCTTTATAGTAAATTTATGTGGCTTAACTGAAGTTATTTGGACGCATTACATGACTATCCAGATGTATTTTTATATTAATGTTGTTATTTACTCCCTGCAAGATATATTCCTTTTGGCTTCCTGAAGTTTGAAACCCTAAGCCAGCAATAGCATACTAACTTATGGACACTTTCATTTAGTCAACTTCTTTCTAATTATTTTTAGAGTTTTCTTGGATTTAATTTTATGCATCCTAGTTCAGTCCATAAAATTAAAACATTAATAACTGTCTCTGAGTGTTTAACCACATGAACTCTTTCTTAAATGAAGCTGTTCATTAGGCCAAGTTATTTGCATACTGCATGGCATGCTACTGTGAAAGAGAGAAAGACTCATTCATATATGATAGTGCTCATCCTATTATACCTGAGACTTGTGTCAGCACTTAATTTGCAAATTCTATTTTTACTAGTTTATAGCTCACCTGTATAATCTTTCTGTGGGCTGAAACTTAACAAAGAATATCTCCCCTCCAGAGTCCATTTGAGCACCAAATTTCAAATAACGTCAGGTTTACCATTTCCATACACTTTGCACATGCACAACACATCAGGCTGTATTCTTGTCAGCTCTCATAAGCTAAGCAGGGTTGGGTCTTTGAATAAAAGACCTCCTGGGAAAATCCGGGCACCAGAAGAATAATATTGGTAGTTCAAGAAGCAGAGAACCTTTCCAGTTGGTAATGGTCTATATTATCTTGATGTCAACAGGCTAGCTACTGCTATACCTGTCACTTCTGCATTTAGAAATATCTATGTATTACCTACCATTGATGATAACTCAAGATGCTTGTTACTTCTAAGATAGCACTATGGAAAAATAATGAAATATACTGTTAAATAATTTGCATACAAGCAAAATATATATTTGTGTGCATACATACATATAAAAAGTGTAATTACAGGTTGCTAAATTCAGATCATTATAGATTAAAGTTCTACTTAACATTTTATTTTCGCAAAAAAAACCTTGGTTATGACTCTAAAAATCATATGATCTCAAAATAAACTAAAAATTTTATTACCTCAAAAATCTTGCCCTTTTCATCAATCATCAACTTTCAGTCAAGTTTGTTGATCAATAGGGTCACAAAATGTAGCATTCCAAAAAGTGCATAATTTTATTTATTGTTCTTTCTATCTGTATTACACAAGGTGCATTGCAAACATGGAAAGGCAGAAATTCTACTTTCAGGAGAGCAAAATCTATGGACAAGTTTGCAGTTTTTGAAGGAAAATATTTTAATTATAAATCTATATTTAATCATAGAACTATGACAAGAGTTTAAAGCAGTAATGAAGAACTAATAAAAAAGTTTAAAGCTTGCGCACAAATATATTACAGAGTATGTCTCATACTCTCAGGTTTCACAGGTGTAACCTACAGTTGAAACTATTTGAAACTGGATGATACAATTCCATCTTTAGGGTTAAATCTGACAATCCCAGTCATAATTTAAACAGTAATATCTATCCTTAGCCATAAAGCATGACAGTTTTTAAGGAAGTGACTCTCAGATAAATTTCATTTAAGTCTCTGAAGAACTGTAATAGTGAATAACATTTTGTATACACCATCTCCATATAATTTATTTCAAACCCATTTATTATACTGTCCCCCCACACTCCCTTCCCCTACCTCTTGTCTTGAGCCATACTTTGCTTAATTTCATCTCACATGAAAGTGATTTCATATCTTCTAGTTACCCTTTTCTGGGCTTCTCATTCTATCATACGTGCACTGCACTCAATGTTCAAGAAGCGGGTGCACCTCGTTGAATGTATATGGATTTAGACAAAGTGACATAATTAGTTTTACATTTTCTTAATTCCTTTCCTAATAATTCCTAACTCTCTTTTTCCTTCCTGACATCAGTGAAAATTGACATTTTTTCATGAAACTATCCATGAAGACATTTTGAGTCATAACATTCAATTCAGAGCTCATCATTATATTTATGTAGATGTAGTTGTTCCTGTCTCTCCCCCTATATAGCTTATTTCTCAGTTGCAAACACTGAAATGGCAGATCAGGTTCATCACCATCTCTTATTACTAAAAAGATCCTTTCACAACACTTTATAATCAGTTTTGTGGTTTTACCACCTAGAATAATTGGTATCATTGTCAAATGTTGTAATTTCACTACGCATATCCCCTTTCAAATTACTAAGGAAGATACAGCATGATAAAGAAATACGAAATGATCCATCACTGATACTTCCAGGATTCATTGGTAACTTGAGCCTGCCACCTGTTACGTGATTTTTTTTCCCTGTCTTTGAATTGCTTATTAATTCATGAGTTGATCTTTGCTTCTGTTACTTTAGTTTAGCCAAGAGATTTAAAAAGGCATTACGTCAATAACATTTTTGAATATCCTAATTCCTAAACACAGCCAGGTCACCTTTATTTCATTCTTCAACTGTGAGTTCAGGGAAACCTAATAAAATTTCACAGATGTGACTTCTTTCTTGCAAAAGCAGTGTTGACTGTACATCCATTGTATCATATTTGACCATATATCTTAGAGCTCTGTTTTTCATTATATTTTCTTCCAATTTATCCACTAGATAAATCAGATTTTCTGGTCTGTTGCTCTTCAATAGACTCTCTTCCCCCTCAACACAAAAAAAGTCACACTGCATCTACAGTTCTCTGTTCTTCTAGTCCTGAGGCTGATTTGAAAGAAATAGAAACCACAAAAAAGTTAATAGGTCAAGGAAAATTTTATTAGCTTTGTGCATATACTATCCAGAATGGTAAGTAGTTACTACTCTCAAACTTTGGCCATTGACACTTACATTGAAAACAATTTGTCAGATTCACTCCCACTAAAAATATTGATGGCAACTTCCTAAAGCATACTACTAATGACTACCAAATAATTCTTTCTCCTTTTTCTGTTTTCACCTTGCTTTCCAAGAGTGCTCCTTTCATTTCTTGACCCTTTCAATTCTATAAAGGTCAATGCATTTGGAAAAGAAGATTTACTGATAGAGTTTTGAGGTTTTTTTCTTCTAGTAAGTTTTTCCTTGCCTTGTTAAAGAATTGCCATGTTAAAGTTTTAACTTTCTGGTATGCCCTTTATTGTTTCAGTTGGACACATCTCTTACAAAAAGATCTTTTATTTCTAATATCTTTCTTTACTCTTCTGTTAAAGATGGAAGCCTTGCCTCTGCATTGTTTCTCCTCTTCTGCCCACCTCTCCAGTTGCGGTTTTTGTGTAGTTATACATCTATTTTGAAAATTCACTGTCACATCTTTAAATCACTGCGTTGCTGCACCTAATCCAGCCTTTTGGACAGATATTTCAACCAGCTGCTTCATTTCCCTCTCTGAAGTGAAATATTGTCATAGTGGATTCTTTCCTTTCCTACAGTGGTTTTAAATATAGGTACCTTCTGGTCACTTCTAGAGAGAAGTAATGTCTTCCTACACGCTGCTTAGGTGTTTTCCTTTTGGCTTGTTGCTCTGAGAAGCTGTCTTTTAAAATGTAGGACATTTATGTGGCAATAATCAAAATCTCTTGCTATCAGCGTAGATTCTGCTCTTGTGAGTTCTCCCCACTACACTCATTGCTACCATCCTAATAGGTGACTGGTAACTGTGTATACTCTTGTATTACAGCTGTTACACTCCTCTAAATTATCCCTGGATCTTCAAACTCATATAAACACTAGAGTGCTTATTGATATACTTCAAGCATTTGCCTTATTTCACTCCATGCTTTCTTCATTTCTTCATCTTTTGGAATCACTCCTCCATGGCATGGTTTACTTCAGTACTTCTAAGTGCTTTATTCCCCAATATTAAGTGATTCCATAGATTATAATTTATTTTTCACCAACTTCTGTACATGCCCAGTGTAGCAATAGCCTTATGTAAAACCAGGCTGTTCAGTCCATTGCTTTTATTTTTGGATTCTGATATTTGTACAGAAGCATACGTATATTTGATCTTTGTTCTTATTTTCATTTCCTTGTGGGTGTTGTTTGGTGTTTCCTACAAGGAATTTATTGATTTTTGCCCTGTCTTTTGTTGCTGTGAATAATATTGAATTTTTAAATTACTGTACCCCTTGAGAATGAAGCATTTGCTGACTTTCAAGCAGTTTTTATTTTAATGATTTGATTCAATGGTTTCCTAATTTGCCAGAAGCCTTCTTCCATTTTTGCTTTAGTGAAGCCAATCCTTGCTCCATAGGTTCTCTCTGTTTTTTCTCCTGCATGTTTTCTCAACCATGGACCAACATTTTGACTGCTTATGGAAACCTTCCACAGAAATGGTGCAGTACTTCATGGAAATCCTGATCTTAGTTTGTACNTAAAGTAGTTTAGTTCCTTCTAAACTCTTAAGTCTCTCTTTTTCTCTCTCCCTCTTGCCTCCCTTTGGGTGAGGAGCAAGAGAGATTGAGCATCTGTCGTTCCACTGGATTGGGCCAATCTGGCCTAAACCATGACAACTTGACAGTTTAAATTTTTTTAAGAAATGCAAGCTTCAGTTTCAGATGGAAGACTGAATGATACAACTACCTGTAAGAAAGGACCTCTTTCTCCAATCTGCTATTTATGAGAACCCTTTTTTTTTTTTCTGAAATGTTCATCAAAATCAGCACATTACTGGAAAAGTTATGTCTCCATCAGAAGATCCTAATCTGCTGAAGAACTACTTAGTAGAAAAATTCCTGACAATCTACAGAGGTATTATCACATCTTCAGGTAAGAATGTAAGAAGAGACAAAGCAAAGTCACAGAAAAATGTAGGAAGTTTGATAATCTTTACATGTAAAAAGGAGTGATTATTGCAGTTGAACAACTTTGGTCACAAGGTTATCCGAATCTACCTACTCATAAGTAGTCTTAAATATTAGTCTGGCTAATGGAGCTGCCCACGTTCTGGGGCTACTGACACAAGAAAAAATAAGTATTTGACATAGAATTGGGAATAATATTACAAATACCAGAAATTCTTCAAATATAACAATATAGCATATGCTGCTATTTTACAGACTATCTTTTTTTTTACTTTATGATTACGTCTCCTCTAGAAAGCTTCAGTTTTCAATTCTAAAACAATTTCAAATTCTTCAATATTTTTTTTTTTT
>VYXH01012169.1:179331-211897 GCA_013397275.1 Burhinus bistriatus | reverse complement strand
TTTTTTTTTTTTTTTTAGATTGAGGCCAAATTAATGAGCATGGACATAAGAAAATGCTTAGAGGAAGTATGCATTAAAGTGTTTTCATCAATCAGGAACAAAATTGTCATGAACCCCTGTAGGGTTTGGGTTTGCTTAAGTACACTTTTGCAAAGTGTACTTTAACAAACTGTTCACAAAGGTTTCCAAGAAACTTGCAGACAGGCTACAAAATTTAAGGATTCCATATTGAAGTAAAGCCTGCCTGGTCCTTGAACACCACCTGGTCTTAATGTCTGAGTATTTAACATAACCTGATTAACCATGCTGCTGTTTTGACACTGCCAAATTAGAAACCTGCAAACCCACAGATCTCAGAATTGCATAACAGAGGCCTTCAAAATACAGGAACAGGATGATACCAGAGTCCTCACTGGTATAAACACAAATCACGAAAGCCTGTTACTGATGGCTGCAACACAGGGTAGTACCAGTTTAGAGCCTAAGTGGAAATTGCAAAGAACCACATAACAACCTATTGATTCTGATTGTGATTGATAGCATCAGCAGAGACATCTTTGGGATGCAGTTGGGAGGGCAGGGGGAGGAGGAAGAAGAGGGGAAGGAAGAGGAAGGGGGAAAGAAAGAAGAGGGAGAGGAGACTGAAGTTATAATTTGCAATAGTAGGGCTCATTTCTGAAACCTGAAATATCTTTCTGACACTCCTCCAAGGCTTTAAGAGAATTCGGCATATGGCGTTTGGAACTACTCGTGGTGGCATGCAAAGGTTCATCCTGTACATTGCTTTGCAGCCAGACTATGCAACAAAGAAAGCAGATTTTTGTTGGATTTCTGGCTTCGGTATTCATTGAAAAAAACACGTGTGAAAGTACGGAAGTCAGAAGGACTCCATGGAAAAAGAGGTTGAACCTAGATTTTTTGAACTGCAGAATCAGAATTTGTGTTGTCACAGATTTCTGGAATAAAAACTTTCATTATTCTTATACTGTTTGTATTAATAAATCCATACATATTGAAAAGTTAGTTACCTTACTAGAAAATGAGCATAGTTGTTCCTGTCTCAGTTTTCAAACTATAATTATTTTGCACCTGTCTAGTCTTACACTAAGGGATCTAAAAAGCAAGTTTTTTCAGAAACGAAATTATCTACTTAAAAGGGAGCATTGTTAAGACAATACTGAAAGCTTTAGAAAATCATTCCTATACTCTTATTTTTAAGATCAAGGAAGAAAAAAATTAAGTAAATTTAGAATTCAGACAATAATTTAGTGGCAGAGGGGAGAAGAGAATTTTGGTATCTAATGACTAACCGTAGCCTTCCTGAGTAATAGTGTGTAGATCAACACTGAAAAGTAATTGTATTGTATCTGTTATTATTTATTGCATTATAAACCTGAGCCCTGATAACCAGACTACTCTTAGTATATTCCACTTACAGCATGAAAACCATTCTTTCAGAGCAACTTTAACATCCTTAAAAACTACTTGTAATATGAACTCCATAATCTAATGTCTTTGATACTCTGCAACTGAATGGACTAAATCTGCACATGATCAGTTACCACTGATGAACAGTAACTTGCTAAAGTGTGGTAACTCACTCACTTTCGGCATATGCTTACATGCTAAGAAAATATTCAGAACTACCCTGAGCCTTTTCTAGGTAAGTCTTCCAGACTGCCACCCATCTGCTGCTACCGAAAATATGAACTCAGTGATACATTTGATTAAATGGATATCTGCTGCCACCATTTCATTTGAAGTTTTAGTGAAAACAACAGATAACAGCTTTATACTTCTGTAACACTCCAGATGGTGATAATTCTTTTCTAAGCATCCCAGGACTGCAGGTAAAAGTATGTTGACAAAACACATCACTGAAATTTTAACATCACTTCACATTCAAAGTTAAAGCAAGTATTTTTATCTGCTTTTAATATTTATTACTGCCCTGCACTCTTTGTTGGTTGGAAGGCACTCAGCATTGTCTTACATCTAGAGTACTTTTTTCCTACTGTCCTTGACATATCAACACCAAAAGATGTTCAGTGAAATCTCAGAAAGTATTTTGTTCAAATATAAATAATATGGTCTGCAATTTCCTCTGGTATGAGCAATTGGAAAATAGGTCACCAATTCTACTCAAGGAGGTGGTCGCAGACTAGAGTTTTTTCCTTATATACTATGCCAGTGCCTTGACCTATATCAGACAATTGCCTGTAGCATACTGACCTGATGAGTTAATCAAGATTTGATGGATCCTATGAATACTATAGCATGAATGCAGCATCACACGTAAGAATGGACCCAACACTATTGAAAACTCAATTTTTAGTTTTGTAATAGGATCATGAAGAGAACCTGCCATAATATTTCAACAGCAGTTTAGTGACACCTTGTTACAGGTTCTGCAGATCTTTCAGGAGGTTTTAAGCTCTAACTCTCTCTTCTGTTAATGCAGATCCACATTCTCAATTTTTCTGGGCCTGTTTGACATGAGCAGCAATGTGGTTTGCATTTGAGTTACTCTAACAGGTTTTTATAACAATTTAAAAGAAGTAACATGCAGTTGTTGAAGGTCAGATATACTCAATGTTTCTAAAAATTGTCCTTTTTTTAATTGATTAACAGTGGCATAATTTTCTTACCAACCTTTTCATTTTATCACTTCAATCTAAATTGACAATATACTGATTATTTCATATTATATTAAGGTTAAAGAGTATATTTTTTTCAAGTCTTGGTTACTTTGGAACTCTTTACAAACAGTCTGCTGCACTCTCTCAACTTCCAATCAGTTGGTGAAGCCTCTTCATGCCCAGTAATTGAATATAGTCTTCCAGCTCACAGCCTTTTCCCACTGGCTCTGGTATGGCAAATTCCTCTAAATGTGAGTACTACTAACCCTCCCCTACTTACACAAACATTCCTAGACATCTGCTCTGCAGACGACAGCCATTCTTCTTAAAGGCTAAAACATACGCATACATTGGAAACGTACAGTCTACAACACTGCCAAAGCTGGCAGGCCCAAGAGCAACAGATCCAACTTTTCTGGTGTCAAACCTATTATACACAACATCCGTTTGTCCAGTATTTCCAAATATCTATAGCCTGGGCTGCCAGACTTCCCCAAATGCAGTAGATCATTGCCAGAAGTGGTAGGGCAGTAGATTACCACTCAAATTGGTTGTGTAGTCTCTAAAAGCCACAGCTTACTACTCATATCAGTGGAGCTGGCAGGTCTAAGTGAAGCATGTATTCCAGCGTTGACAGTCCTCCAAAAAACATTTTACAGACAGTTCTTCTCTTAGTGGTTGTTTTACCTAGATTTATGTCTTTATAGAACTCACATGTTGCTCTGCTGGCACAGCAGATCTGCATGTACGTGAGCCCTACGCCTCTGGAGGAAGGAAGTCCTTTCAGCTAGGGACTGGTATTGGCCATTGCTCAGCATAAACAGATCCCAATGGGACAGTGCTTGTCAGAAAGAGGCATTAATAATGCAGAGGCATTGACACTGGCAATTTTTCACTGCCACTGATGAGTTGTTGAAGTTGGGTCTTTCATAAAAAAATATGTGTTTTACTGCAACATGTCAGTTGCGTTTTTCTCAGACTCTTAGCTGAATTTTGAAGTTGAAGGATGAGAACCCTCTCTCAAATAGCCAGGGTTTTGGAGCATGTGGCTGAAGAGATGTGGGCTAGAAACTACATCTCCACTCTGCATTTGGCAGATGAGTTGTCAGCCATTAGTTGATGGATGCTTCCCTTTAGTTTTTCCTAAAAGAGAGCATTTCAACAATCTTCATCTCATTCTAATGCGAAATGGAAAATTTTCAACTTCAAAATGAACTGGGAAGTTCTAGAGAACAAGAAAAACTGCTTCTGAAGATCGAGCCTTTTTCTGAAATGGTTAGCTACATGACCTTGGACAAGTTATTTAATTTCTCTCCTACTGTGAAAGTAGAGATAATACAATTGCCTAGCTTATACTATTACTGCAAGAAACTAATGTCTGTGGCATGCCTAGCGAAGTTGGAGTGCTCTAGCATTTCTTGAGATCTGGAACAAGTTTCATGTCTGATCATGGACTTTGTAGTCTGCAGGGGACAGTTCATTTGACCAAAGGATAAAACTGAGTTTTAAAATGTGATTTTGCATACAGCAGAATGCAGTATGATTTTTACAGGCAACATCAGAAGTAAGTGGTGAAAGAAACCTATCTAATGCTGTCAGCTCTGCTAACCTTTTTCCCAAAACACTTTTTAAAGCAGTTTTACTCAGAGGCTAAGGAGTGTGCTGTCATTGGTAAGCTTTTTGGGCATCCTGATACAAAATTCAGCTGAATTAGGTATTTAATGGGCTAAGACTTAGAATGGGATAGCAAGGATATGCTTCTTTTATCGATTTAAATCCATATCACATTTAACTGTGTATATATTACGCACATACAGAAGTAAATTGAGTACTCCTTACTGAGCCCTAATTATCCAGAAGGTTTGGCTGTTGAAGGAGAAGCTGAAAGGCAATGTTTCCTTGACAAACTGATGGAGCTAGCTGTTGTTTTAAAACACAGTAAAAAGTTTTAAAACCACAATGATATAGACAACGAAGAAGAGAACAGCTTTTAGCTTTTACAACAGTGTTCCCTTGATAAAATGCTTCTCTAAATTTACAAGAAGTGACATTAAATTTTAACTCCATTCTATGCATGTGACTAATCGAGATGAGTTAGTTGGGTCTACTCACATACTTAAAATTAAGTTTCTACTTAAGTGTTGGTATGATTAGTTTCTTGATGACTGTATGGTAGAGTCACGTCCCATTCATCTTATACCAGATGCATTTTGTAAATTATTTTTATTGCTATATATTTTATATTAAGTTGAATTGGAAAAAAAAAATATTAGATTGTTATTAGCTTGTTACCATCACTGCTTAGACAGTTGGAGAGCGCTTTTTAGGGCTATTATCAACATGAACGGTGGGAGGCTGATTTCCTTGTATAAAACTGACTCATTCTGCTAATAAGAGGGGTTTTATTTTAGAACTATCTCTGTGAAAGTAGCCATTTACCTCTTGACACCTACCTTATAAGAAGATTATTTTTTTAAGTGGAATAGTCTTTCCAATGACTGACACAAGCTGTACACCTGTATACGAAAAACATTTTTTTAAAGTACCTAAAATAATCTAGTTACTTTTTTTTATCATCTTTCTCTCTTAGCCCCTAAAATGTTTACTCCAAACCGTATTCTAACCTATCTCCTAATATACCTTGACACATCATATTCCCTATATTCCTATCATCAGAATTATTGACATTTTCTCCACATCAACAAAGCTGACCTACTGATACTGAGCACATGCCTGCAACTCATTTATGTCATGGAAACAATCCCAGGAATATATAATTATACACAGATAAAAAGAAATTGGCAGTGTAAAAACTGTTAATACTGTTTCATTCTAGAACTGGAGCAGTAGTCTGCTGTGCCCAGTTACAAATGGAAAGGAACCATTTATTCCCTGAAATAAAATACATGGGTAAAGGTGATGAGGAATTGGGCGTCATTACACAAACATGAAAATTTCTAATGTTAGCAGAACCAGTATTATATTAAACCATTAGAAAACATTATTCAAAAGACAATAGACTAAGGCACATGCCAACACCCTTTGAAAGGAAAGAAAAGGTGCTGGCTCCAGCAAAAACAGGTTTAGGACCTAAAATGTGTTTGTTGTCAAAAAAAACAGAAAGTGCAAAAACACTTTCCACCATTTAGCACTTCATGCGGTTATTACCAAAAAATGTGCTACTGTATATTTGCAAACTGCATTTTATTTAAATTAATCTCATAATGAAGCATCTCATACACCTGAGAAGACTGTACATCCATATTCCTGAAATACAGCTAAGGAAGTTTAAATTTCTCCTTGAAAAGAAAGTGTGGTCAATGGATGGTGATTTCATTGCTCAAAGCAATCCATTGGAGGGAAGAAAATTTATCATATACAATATGTCAGTTGATATGTATTCCATAAACAGGTTTGTAAAACCGGAGACTTTGTATAAATGAGAATGAAAGGAACTCCCACATGACTGCAGGTGTATTCTGTATATATACATGCATGTGTATATGCTGTGAACTTGACTGTATCATAATTATATTTGCACAATAATTTAATTTTAACATTGTATATGGAATGCTCATCAGGGCCTTTCCTTCTGCCACTTAGTCATTTAACCATGGAATATAGCAAAATATAAATAAAAACCTAAGTAGAAGGAGAAAGCCATTTGCCATAGGAGCTTTCCAAGGTACCTCATTTTCCCTTAAAAATACATAGAACAGAGAAGACATAAAAGCTAACACAGAAAGTATTTCTACAGCCTCAACTAGTATGTAATTACTACTTACATTACATGAAGAGGTATGGACTGAACTAATGTTAACTAACTGATATCCATCTCTTTCCCTACTGTGCCCCTATGAGCCCCATAACAGTTCATGATTTGCTTCTTAATTACCAGGTAGTGGGTAGCAAAAAACTCTCTATCCTTTTGTCATTTTATTGCTGGTGACTGGGGCGCTGCCTAGGTATAGGACAATCTAGTTCAAGATGCTATCCTAGCTTAACCCCAGTTGAGGCTAGAATTGCACTGAGAAGTAGGTCATGGGAGACAGGTACCTTTTCCACATTATATACATAAAATTTTATCAGAGCACATTGGGTCTTCTATTCCATTTAAAATGCAAAGAACCAGGTTCCCTGCTGTAACAAATAACGACTGAAGTTGAAGGGGGAAAATGTATACACATGCATAGGGTTATCTACAAGTTTGGCAGTTAAGTTGCTTGTTTTGAAGATAAGAGATGTACTTGTCTAGTTTTTTTCCTAACTTGTATGGCAAGGATTTAACTCAGTCTTCTTCAGCGAAAAGAATTATTAATATTTGAAGATTTTTCTGACAAAATATAGTAATGTAAGTTACAAAATACAGATTTTAGGATATGACATTTGATTTAGACCTTTAAATTGCCTTGTCAGCAATGGAACGTATATAACATAGTATCAACAACATCCCCTAAGAGTTACTTTAAAATCATACTATAAAGCCGTTATTTTAAAACTTGGCTTACAGAGCAGCAAGGCATGGAAGACTGCATCTAATCTAAGAATATATTCCCAAATGAATAAAAGAGCACACATTTAAGTTTCAGACTTAAGAAATAAATTCCCCTCTCGCATTAAGCTGGAGAAAGGCACTTCACGTGGAAAGACTGATTCCACTTAACATTCTGAAACCCTGCTTACACGGTTATAACCTTTGTCATCGCTAAATGCTGAGCGGAAAGTTTTAACTTTAATGATACAGTAGAATGGATATCACAGCAGAAGTCATCTTTTCCAGCATGCCCTATTAAAAGATTTCTAGTATTGCTATGGAAATCACTTATAACTGCAAGATACTGCACATCATTAAACGCACTGAGTGGGCTGTAATAGAAGATCTACTGAATGAAGTGCTACTCTGTCATTTCGGTAAAGATCAGCATAGATCTATATCAGTATCTTTGCAAATACAAAATTTTTTAATACATTTTAGTCATATTCAAAGCTACTTTTTGAAAACAGTATTTGTATTCAGTAAAATTTACTGGTAGCCTGTCCACCTAATAATCATCTACTTTTTTCATCTTTAATGTTTCCTATTAGTTCACCAACTGCTGCTTTTTATTATGTGTCACAAGTGTCACATTTTCTCCACAGGTTGTCACTACTATTTATTAGGTAACTTAAGACAGCAGATGCCAACCTTTTCATTAAAAAAATACAGGCTATCTAGACAGACACCAAATCAGAATGGCAATTATATATGTTCATGCACCAGTAATCTCAAAACTGATGAGACCTTTTCCTTTGATACTTGTCATTTCAGCGGACTTGTTGAAAACTTAAGGATTTTCCTGTGACATTATATGTGGCTGTCCAGGATACTTCTGGTTTTTTCCTACCTTTCTGGGTATTAACAAAGCAGTGAGAAGTAAACTTTTGAATCATAAGACAGTTATATCAATATCAAGGAGAGAACAAACTATTTTCCTAATATTTCCCCTAATTTCACAAAAATTATGTCAGAATAACGGTGGGTTCATTAGAAAATAATTCAGGGTCCATTTTTTTTATGGGAAAAGTAATAAATATTTAGAAAGAAACCAGGCAAGTGTAATCTTTTGCAAGTCCCCCACTGTCATCAGACTGAATCAAAATGGTAGATAATAGAGCTGGGGTTTGGGTGAGTTGTGACTTTTTTTAGCAATCTTGCTGTTCTTCTCATTACTAAGTATTTCTGCTTTTCTCAATACTGTGCTGTTGCAAGGGTCCCTTCCTCCAGCTGCAGACATTATGGTCAGCCTCCCTAGATGCTTCTATATCTCAGAGGATGCATCTTTCACCAGCTGGTCATAAGTTTCCCTTTACGTTTTTGCCAATGTTTAGGGGGATTGGGATAAGGCAAATTCTGAATACAGATCCTGTAATGTGCAAGTGGAAGGCCAGCTTGGAAAGTCTGAATATCAGGCTTTCCAAACCGACGTTCGGACTGTACATGAAAGTTGTAGTTTGCCCAGAGAGCTCAGGCATAAAAATATGCTTTGACTGATGAAGAATTGCCTTTCAAAGTTACATCTTTACTTCCTGTTGCTACATTTTGTTATACTGAAGCTAGAAACTCAACACCTAGAAGAAAGGTAAGGGAACAAAGACACAACCATGGATGATTTCAATGTTTTGCCCTAGGACATCTGCTCACTGAGTGCTCCTATACGAAATCCAGTACAGTCACCGTGAAGTTTGCCCATCCTCCACATACATCAGAGCTCCAGGGTTCACACTTCACCACATCTCCTGTCTACCTTATGACTGTGAGCCTCTGCCTTCATTTTTCCTGGATAACAGCTCCATTACTGCCCATACATGCCGTCCATCTGGATAGCTGCCAAGGACCTGCAGCCAGATATGTGCCCCTCTTCTACTACTCCCAGAAATAATCTTGAGTGTATCAGCTCAGAGGTGGATGACAAACTGATAGGAACTTGGCTACTTACCCTCACTAGCAGTTTAAACCCAGAATACCCTAACACGTGCTAAAAGCCATGCCAGAAGTATTATGATTTTGGTGGCAGGAAAGAGGACCCACCCCTTCTGAGCTCCCTGTGACACATGCAGTGAAGGGGCTCTCTTAGCACGGGAACAGTGAAAGAAAATATTAGCTGCCTGTAAAATTATATTAAAGCACTTTCTTTGCAGCAAGCATTTGTGGATTTTAGAATAAAGCATGTAGGAAAGTTCTAGAGCATCTAAATTGCAAAAATAAGAAGCAAGGGAACTTCTGACAATAGAGGGTCAAAAATTCAGTTGGTATGGTCATCGTGATTTTGTCAGAGCAATGCCACTTACTTTACAGCTACAAAGAGTCGTGCCGACAGATTACATGTAGACTTCTTCAGGGAACAAATAAATAAAAAGTCAGCAAATCTCAGATGAGCTTTGAGTTGGGGAAGAAAGAATTGCTCAGCTGAGGGAGTGTATAAGGTTTCAAAGAAGAGCTGAAGTTCTATCCAGCTAATTTTTTGTTGTTGTTTCTTAACATTAGCATGTGTTTCCTTGCTTTGGGAATGAAGGCAGCATCTTCATGTGGTGGCCTGAAATGTTCACAGAGCCCAGGTATCTTTCTTTTAAGTTTGAATCAGAATACTTCTGTTATCTGGCTAGAAGATGCATTCACAAACCTAAATCCTGGTGGTAGATGCTAGCAAGTCGATCTTCCCAGTGAATGAATATAAGCAGAGGGAATGAAGACTGGAAACACTGGAGGCAGACAGATGGAATTCCAGCCTAAGCTTGACAGAGGCAGCAAGTTGTCCCTGTTGCTGAATGGTTTGAGTGACTTTCATACAAATAATTTTTAAAGTGTTTGTCTGTTCCAAGAGCACCTTTTCTTTGGAGTCATCTATCCTAAATCCTAGCTGCCTCTTCCTCTGGGGACTTCCTTCCTATTTTGTACTCAGTACAGGGTCCAATGAACCATCTCTGCCCCAAAATTGTCCCATCATTGCATACAGACTGCTGGAATTTGCAAAAAGTTTGGTTTAAGAAGGGCATCTATGCACATGGATGTCCAAATGGATACAGGAGAAACACAGCTATTGACAGCTCCCTTTACAAGTCAGCTGGACTTGGTTCTGCCACTGCCAGGGAGGGCTGTGATGGGATGGCTGTCTTTACTACCAAATCCCTCTTAAGGGTAGCACACCACTGGAGCAAATTTGCTTGTATAGGAACATAAACTAATATCAGAAAGATTAATTGAACTGTTTTAATAATATTTGTAGCACTGGGGAAATCTAGAACATGGTGAAATGTGTGGCAAGCAGTTTACTGCAAACAACTGTGGTAAAGTTTATCTCCTTGTGCTTTAGTTCATCTGTCATTCTCACTCTGTCCATGTACTAACGCACTGGAAACTTTCTGTTTCCAGTTTCACTGGAAACTGTCCTCCTTCACCATCCTGAACAGCTTCAACTCATTCCAGTCCTGTCACAGCTCATTTTTTTCACCCACACATTGCAGATTTCTAGAGCAATCTCTTTATGAGGTAGCTGCTGAGCACTTTTGTCAGACTTTTCCCCAGATTCTGTGAAAATCTCAGCCTCCTGGACTAGTTCCATATTTTGAATGCTCATGTCTGGCCATGGCCCAAACAGAGCACATTTGTCAGCTCAGGCAGGACATTAATATTCACATTGTGTCCTATCCCTTACAGCCAGCATTTAAGCTTTGAGAATACCGGAAAGATGCCTGGGAGGATGTGAAAAGATATTATTTCTTCCTTTAAATAGAAAGAAAAAATATATGATATTGGAGCTACCAGCACACTCAACGATTAATTTTTAAAAGCAGAACTCTCTAGGTTATACTAAGAGCCACAACAGCAAATATTACATGTGCAGTTGAGAATATTTAATAGCAATTTTAAGTTACATAAATTACTACTAAATTATTTGAAATAGACATTTTTGCTGTTCTAAGCATACGCAGACACACATAGACTCGTCATTCCTTTCTGAATGACCTGTCCCTTTTCGTCTGATGCCTGTCTCTGAATTGATTGTTTGATGAATGGATGAATACAAATTAATCTGCAGTTTTTGTCTGAGTAAGTTAGATTTTTTTTTTTTTTTAAAGGGGGAAGTCAAAATAGTTTCTGCTGGGTGTATCTTGGATGTTCTTCATAATTGTAATACATCTGCAATTAAATTCATACCGGAATTATTTCAAGTTCCCACTGTTACATTTAATTCCTTTTCGTGATCCCTCTTTTCAGCTTGTCTAAAATCAGTGGGTTTCTTACCTGAAAATGCTGTAAAAGCAGTTGTATGATGCACTATATATATATGGGACAAGGAAAAACATGTGACCTTAGAAAATTACAAAGTTTAAAATACAACATTAACCTCTTCCAGCTAATATATCTCTGCCAGTCTTTCTATTTTTTCAAAAGTAGATTTCCTGCGTCTGTATAACCTTTTATATTCTGGGATATTTATAAACATTTTAACCTCTTCATTTTGTCTCCTTTAAATAATACAAGCCTAATAAAATTTGCAGTATAATAATTGAAAACATTTCCATTAAGTTCATCAGAAATTGATCAATTGGGATTAACAACATAGTGTATTTACAACATGCCTCACTGAAATGCTGAGATAATGCTTAATACATTACACTGTTTATAAATAAAACTTTCATCGTGTCCATCCACACAATTTGATTATTATTCTGGAAAATGGGGCAAATTGTTCTGAAAGCTAAAAGTGGATTTGCATTCTGCTTTTAGATAACTTTAAAGGGTACAAGGTCGAATTTATTTGTTATATATTGATAGTTTACATTATAAATAAATATGGCACTAGGGAATGATCCAAGAAATAACCAAAACCTCATAGCCATGTACACATAGACACCGGAGTTCATCCATGGTTTAGCTTGCATGGCTGAGAAGGCCAGAAGAGCCACTTTCCCTTCTCAAGTCTCCTACAGGTTTGTGACAAGCTTCATCCCTGCTTGCTCCTGAAACTGGTCTTTTCTATGGTGGCAGGGCGCCATGCTCCACTGGATAATGAAACCTAGAGTCTCCACAATGCAGGTGTTTTTGAGACAGAGTTCTGCAGCCAAAGGCTCTTGACACTACGCTTTTGTCTGAAATATTACACCCATCGATGCAGTCTTTCAGGAGAAACACGGCTGTTGCTGCAGAAGTAACTAACTTGTTTAGATAGCAACGTTTTTTGCAAAAGGTAACAGAGGATACCCAGTAATGGCTTCTGATAGCAATGAAAAGGTTCTGTTAACATTACTGGAAGCTAGACTGGATCATGAATCATTACAGTACTTGGTAATTGTAGCCTTTCTTTCATTTGACAAGATATTACAAATTGGTGATCTGTGAGAGTGTAACAAGAAAGAACAAAATCCATTTTATGCAAAAATGGATTGTGCTACAATGCAACAGTCTTATAGGGGTTTCTTATTCATAGATTTTTCTCTAAAAGGTGATAGTCGTCACTTTAATATCTTGCCACTTTACATGAATATGTAGATTTATCCTCAAAAGGCCTCTAAAATATGGAACAAATTAAGTCAGTGTTACAAGGTGACAAACTGTGGCTGAGGAAGTCACACAGGAAGAACCAGAAACTCTGACTCTACAGAAGAATCAGAAATTCAGTGAAAAAACGAGCTTCGGTATGTTCCATGTTATTGGGAACAGGGAAAAAAAACCCTCTACTAAATACACAACACCAAACAAATATAAAGAACGTTTTAACCACAAAAGATCTTTTATGGTGTGTTTCTTACAGTAATCTTTCATAACAGAAAGTTTTCAAGTTGGTATATTTTTCCCTACACTGAGGGAAAAAAAAAAAACACTCACAAAAAAAATCAAGCTTCCTTTAAAAATCAAAGCAGAAAGAACAGTCACAGTAGTTTTCAATCCTCAGCCTGCAAGTAATAGATTTTCTCCTTCTCTCCTAGTTTTATTAGAGTGATTCCATTTTCTTGTCAAACTGGATATCCACTTTTGAAAAAGCAGGCTGTGTTTGCTTTAGGCTCTATGCGAGGAGAGTAGCATCCCACAAGAAGCTTTATCATACGGTCAAAGCTGATGACCTACCACAATAATCTTGAGATGAAAATGAAATATCATTCTTGTGAAGTCTCTTGGGACTTCCACTTTTCTTTGAGTATAATATCTCTCTGAATGAGATGGATCCCCCAAGGTATGAGCATATCTCCACTGAGTTCAAAGGACCTATGTCAGTTTACACAAAATACAAATTCAGCCCCCTTGATTTTTTATATTATTGAAAAACGTCATGTATTTTCTAATGAATACCCTTCTTATTAATTGTTTATCTGCATAGGGTTTTTCTTTTCACAAATATATCTTTAACTGTTTGTGATTACAAAGCACAAAGAATTTTAAGTCAGGAAGATTTGGAAGTTCTTCAGTAACCAGTCTCCATACCTGAAAAACTAAATCTGCAGATATTCCATTTCATATTTTATCAGTGCAATCATTTACAAATGTACTCCAAGAAGTCCAGTGTCTTCATGCATTGAGTTTTAATATAAATCAGAACACTATATTGCTCTTAGATGCAGGTGAAGCAGCCTGAGGGGCTAGCAGGTAGAATCCAGGCTGGCACACAAAATAAGGAGAAATCATTAATCAGAGGTGAACCCCCACAACATGGGTCATTGTTCAAAGTATTTCTTACTCTAGAGACAGATTGCTTTCAGAATAGATCTTAGTTTCTCTTAAAGAATTTCTATTTGTGGCCTTAGAGGAACCTGCAAGTTTATCAAACGTGAGAGAAAGCAAAACATTTACCAAATCCCTATGAAATGCTATCCTCTCACTTCTCTCCACAATTAAATATTTTGCGTATTGGAAACAAAGATACAGCACTCTGTTCAGTTTGGGTGTCAGGCTTGATTTCAGTGACGAAAAATTAAGCTATAGAAAGTTATATAGACGGTTTACTTGAATTTCAGAAACAAACAAACAAAAAATTGCTGTGATTCCATTATGAAAGCATTCTCTTGCTTCTGAAACAGGCCCTTTTTTATACAAATAATACAACAAATAACAAAAGTAGATGATGTAGCAAGGATAAATTTTTGTCTTTAACTTTCTTCTTGCCAAATACTGGAGTAGTATTAATCAGTAAATGCTTTTCCCTGGTAACTACATCATGTCCTGGTTATTCAACTTGTTTGTGCTTTGATGTAAAAGTGGGATACTGAAGCCTTTGACTTATGGACTAGCAAGCACGTATATGCATAACGAGGAAGACAATTACCATTGTGCTATAGCTGCATTTCCAGTGAATTTCTAGAACATTTGTAAACAATTCTGTGAGAGGCAACCTAAGAGCCTTTGGAAACTAAAAATTATAGACCAGTTTAACAATCCATTTAGCAGCAGAGCGAGCAATGTAATTGCATGTGAATTCTTCAATTCAAATGTAAATTAACATATAGACAGCATATTTTAGAGATGCAAATGCAAATGATTTGCTTATTCCATTCTGTTTATATCTCAGTTAAAAATAACACAAGTTTAACAAAATAAAGGATGTCCCTGGCTAAGAAACTAAATATTGATGGATCCAAAATTCCTGAAAATGTATGTATCCAATAAAAATAAGATCCAAACATACAAAAAAAATAATGGAACTAAAGTTTACCAATATTTTGCCTCAGAAATATCAGAAATATAAAATAAGCTTCAGATCATTGGCTTCCCATCTGCTAGGCAGAAGCACAGGGCAGATCTGGAAGCTGTATGAGCTGCTGACTGAACCTGTCATAGTCTCAAAGTTTCACAGTTATGTCCCATAAAATAAAACTAAGAGAGTTACTGACCAGTTTTACCAGTGATCTTCCACTAGCAATGAAACTAAAGAACTAAATGCCTGCAGCTACCTCAATTTCCTTAGAGTTCATGGATGCAGTGGATGAAGTCTCTTCTGAGATCAGAAAATATATTTTACATTATAGGATTTTAAAAGTACATCGATGAACGTAATTTTTTTTGTTGTTTTTGATCATGCACAATAAAGTGAAAAGCCCCTGCCCTTGGAAAAATCCCACCATTACATTATTTCAAGCTGTTATTAATACAACAAAGAAAATATGCCTAATGCTGCTTCTCCAGAACTCCTTCCAGTGAGAAAGTTGATGATGCTACCAAATTTGTAACCAGAAGAAGAGCTCTTGTAAACATGAGACCTCTTGTAAGTTACAAACATTTGCAACAACAGATCGCTACCATTTTCCCAGGCGACACCTTCATCGACTAAAAGACTCTATACAAGAACACTAAATTTATTTGAACAATGGGTGAAGACCTTTATCATGAGAGCTAAAAATGGTGCAACTGTATTTTGTTTCTCAGATCTCAGAATTTTTGTGAAGTATCTTAAATTTAAAGAGGGAGGAGCACTGATGAGGCATCTTTCTGTGCTCAAAGGGTGTCCTTTGTAGATACGGCATTATTGCTTTTCAAGGAAAACACATATACTTTAATTCGAACAGAACATCGACATTGATTTCTATTATTCATTCAGAAAAAGCATTGTTTCTCCCAGAGATGTACATTATCGTGAAGTTCTTCATTACTCCATGTTAATGTGTTACGGTGCTCAAGAAAAAAAATTATAAAGATTTTCTGCTGTGTTTATTATTCTTTTGATAGCTATTTTTAATGGTCCTGCGTACAAAAAACAAAAAACTCCCACAAAAGGAAGAACTTCCATACCAATATGTAATTAAACCATGAACCTCCCTGTCATAAGAAAGTTCAAATTGTACATACTATCCAAAATCAATACATATAACACGTCTTTCCTGCAGATTGCGGTCTGATTCATATCAAGCAGCTTGGCTGTGTATGAAAAGACTGACCTTTAAGACAAGGAAGAAAGAATCAGATATTAACAAAATGGGTTTTTATCCAGTGTGATGGTTCTTACAATGGAAGTTGCTCATAGAAATCTAACATAATATGAGAAAAGTAAGATTTCTCAGGAAGAAGTTCCCAGGGAAATGATTACATTTTTCACTATTTTTATATTCTTTGGTAAGGGAGAAATACTTTTCTCTCTTTTCTTCATACATCAAGAACCTTGGATAAACTTTGTTTCTGCCCTGAAATAAAACAAAGCTGAACAGAAGTGATTCCTTCACAGTTTTAGACAGGTATCAGCTTCCAAGGACTGTGGGCATTTACTAAGAAACTATTATTTTTATGTGGCCTACCTAATCATAAATATATTAGAGAGATACAACTTATTGAGGTGGTTAGGTGGTCAGCTCTGTCAAAAAGAGCGGATCATCAAGAATTGTCCAATACATAAGAAGATAAAAACTGTATGACAAGTGTCTCCTATAAAAAATAATTTACAATTTTTTCTCTTTTTTCAATTTCTTTGCTCTGAAAAAAAATTTGAAGATATTGAGATATACATCAACAGATGCAATAAAGTATTTTTTACTGAAATATCAAACAATATAGGTCATTTTAGCACACTTGGTATTGAAACAAAGTGTTTGAGGTGTTGGGTTTTTTTACTTTTGGAAAGAATACTTAAGCGAAAACTTGGATAAGTTGGCTATTAAACCTTTTAGAACAGGTAGAAAAGGACAGCAAAACTGATTATCTGAGAAATGTGACTGAATGTGAAGGAGAAGAAATCAAAATAAAAATATTTAAGTTATTTTACTTACTCTGTGAAGCATCCATTTAAAAATTGTCACAAATGGATGTCTTCTTGGATGATACAGTAAAGAAGACAATTTTTAAATAATTTTTTTTTCATGTTCTCCTTGCATTCACTTTGAATAACAACTTTAGTTCCATGCTTTGCCTGCTTTTGCTTTAAAAAAAAAAAAAAACAAATAAAATCAAAACCATTTTCCACTCCCTACAAGTATTTCTGGTGTTTCACCAGACACAGACTTTTCAGGCTCATCTTCTACCCGTGCACACCATGACCCTTTCCCTAATCAGCTAATTATGCCCAGGCACATCTCAATTCTTGTTCCATCATTTAACTCTTGAAATGTGCCTTCCCACATTTATGTAATTAGAAATCTGTCAGCTCATGGTTGTACCCATAATGCACATGTACTCCTAAGCCCCTTTGGACTGAGTTTAGTGAAATTAAATTTCTTTGGGAGCACAAATTCTCCTCACTTGCCTTGCTTCCATTTCTCTATGCTGCTGCTTGAGTATGCAGCCTTGATTTTAGTGGTAGCAAAAATCAGCCTGAAGTATGTTAAGTTTCGGAGAGATTAAAATGAATAATGTTACAAGAAGTATAGAGTACTACAAATTAAAAATATTTTGGTAATCAGCAATGTAAACTACAGCAAAAACCCGATTTCTTCCTGACCTGGGAAAAAGAAACTGAAATGTAGTAACAAACAATAATTTTGAGGTTTAGCACTAGTTTTGGTTCAGAACAGGGTCTAAATTACCATCTGTTTCAGACTCAACTCCTCTCTGGTTTTACCTGAACTTCAGTTAGGTGATGAACATCCTGGGAGCAGGCTGTTGCTTCAGACGATCAGAAAGAGGTAATGCTCTTCCATTCCAGGAACAGTATCCAGCAGCTTTGAGCTTTACCGACGAACTCCTATACCTGTTTGTTTCTGGGTTTTTTCCTAGTTGCAGGAAGAAGTGAGAGTAGCCCAAAAAACCTGCTTTGTTGCTTTGCAGCAGTTTATGAATCTCTGCACTCAGACCCTTTCTCACAAAAGCTTTGTAGTTCTGCATTTCATACATTGGTCATGGGGAGTGGATGAGCTGGACCGAAGTAATTTCACCACCTATTTTGTAATACAAACAGTCATGAGCTCATAGCCTCTTATAGTAAAATCCTTATTTATATAAGTACCAAAAGGTGAGCCCCAGTTCTTGTTATTCAATGGGTTTTGTACGACAAATACTTTACTCTTGCAAACGTATTTTTAATGAAAGAACGCTGCTTAAAATGTTAAAGAAAAAAGAATTCAGACTAGGTCTGGGATTAACCTTATTTTTGTTACTTTAGTGAAAAACAAAAGAGCATATGTGCTATCATTGAGCTTATTATACTCACAAGTCACATATTCAGGCACAGACATAGAGATGGCAAATTATTTCACCTCAGATGAGCAGCTATATCCTCCCAACAGATAAAAAGCCAAATTTTGGACAACAGCCCAAGCTCCTGTTGAATAAATGAAACAAAATCTGCTCACTCAAAGTTTAAAAGAAAGGATCCTGTCTTATATGAAATAATGAAACTAACCAAGGATGATGTTTGAGCTGGGACAACCTTCTCAGGATTAACAGGCTTTCATTATTTTAGCAAAAAAGAATAAAGGTAAGTAGTCACTGTAAAAGAATATTGTACAAAATCTTTTTCAGCAAGATGTGTTCATGTTGTTTCTGTTCTGTAAAGTGTTTTTAATCTTCAAAGCTGACTATTTGGCATATTTCATAATAACAATTTATTTAAAATGGTCACACAAGTATATACAACACACTTATTTGCAGAACTGTCTGTTTTTGCAAATTGTTAGTATTGCATTCAGGATTGATTTATAGACATAGGAAGACTGCCAAAACAGACTTTGGACTACTCTGCTGATTTCGGAGTTACTCTAAGTTTAAACTGCTGCATTCAAGAACAGAATCAGATTATGTACATAGAAAATTATACTTCTTTTAGACAAGAAAAAGCTTGCAAACACTCAATTTATTTGTATTTGAAAAGATATTTGTGCAGGAATGAAATTTTACACCCAACAAGAACTACACAACAAGAAAATTAGAAGTATGACACAAATAACAAAAGCCAATGAATAATTCTAAGTGCAAAACATTATATCATTTTCTTCACAATACGTGAGTTGAACAAAATTTTACACATTAATAGAGCAATTGATGTAATTATGTGAGAAGAGCTCAGTTTCAGGACAGGTGTGATATGCATTTCCAGATAAGAAACAAAGGCCTAGAGAGGTATTGCTTGCTTCTAGTGTTTGTCACCAGACTTCTCACTCAGAAAATTTCTATTCATACTTTAAAAAGGAAAATATTCTGAAAGCAGGCAGTGCAGTTTGATTTCTTTTTTCAAGACTTAAATTCAATTTTGTTATGTATCCTCCTCTTAAAAAGCAGATCAGCAAGGCAGGTTTTGTTCAAATACATTCAAACCTCTTTGCTGTTTCACTGTTCTCGTAGGACTGTGCAAGCGTGTAAGAAAGTGGCTGTGTACTTCCCTATATAGAAAGTTTGAGAGTAATCAGGAAATAATATAGGTAGAACATTTCCCACCTGCGATAGTGGAGGAACAGGGAGTACAGACTGAGCTCAGGCTAGGTAAATAGTACAATTAACAGGATCTGGTACGAGACCTACTGGAGCCCCGCTGATTTCCCTGGGTTTTGAACTGACTGCAGTAAAGGTAGTGCTAACTCTTCAGCAAAAGAGACTAGTTCGCACCTCGTGTCTCATGAAGCTGCTTGATGTTGCTTGCAATTTTCACAAATTATACAAGTTAAATTTGTAGTTCTCTGCTGGCAAATTATACACTTATCCTACCTGTGTAACACCTATATGATACCACAGCAGTAACATCCTCCTTATCTGCTGCATGATGGTTTGTTTAATATGCAGTTAGGCAGAGCCAGCTTTTGAAGTCCATAATGTCAACAGCTGCACACTCCTCTCTCGCAAGAAAGTGGATGAATAAATGTAAAATAGAATTTCGCTTCTTACTAAAATCCCAAATACCTGTTATTGCTTGTTTTGTTTTGAAAGCAGACTTGTACGTGGGTGGGAAAAAAGGTTGAAATATCTTCTTCTATAGGGCTGAGAGTTTATCAGTGAACTTTCTTAAGATAGCTGCTTAGTCACAGTTGCATAGAGCCATCAGGGCTGGTGGTGACAGACATGATTTCCAAGCGCTTTCCGCCCAACACTAATGGTGGCAGACCTTAAATTCAACATGGTCCAGTACCAAGCTTCAAGACACTGCAAATGAGAGAAGAGTGGTCTTCAGAAAAGAAAGTGCTTTTGCTTTCCAAATAAAATTGTTTGGGATGTGGAGTGACAGTAGTTTACCAGGCAAAAATGAGTGGCTTGGCAGAATGCAAATGAAGTAGTGGAGATCGCTCACAGAACTATACATGTGAAAGCATTTGCCTCTTTTGCCTTTTTGGCCAGTTGTTTTCCATATTGAATGTCTGGCAAACTATTTTCATAACACCAGGTAACATTAAAAAAATTGGCACTTAATTGAACAGAGTTTCAGAGTGAGAAGAAAGATAAACAAGCAGGGAAAATATTTTCTTTCAACAAATGCTTTAGAATTACCAGTACGTACATAAAAATTGAAAGTTGGCTTAGTGGGATTTTTAGCTTTTCTCTGATTTTTATATAAGAAAATAAGAATAGCAGGTGTTGCTTTACAAGGTGCTACAAAGAGCTTCTCACTGTACCCGATTGTCAGAAGAAAGCAAATAACTGTATAAAGGACTGAACTTGCATTCCAGAATATTTTCTTGTGCCTCTCCCACATTAGAGACAAAAAGTGGGCAGAACATCTTTGCTGTGATAAAACCGAACAACCACAGCACTAGCGTGAGCATTCCTTTGGTCAGTAAGGGCTACCCTAATATTTTGTGAGTTCATATGCAGAACTCAGTCCTTGGAATTCATGCTTAGACAAGGGGCTTAGAAGAAATATTTTGGTCTTCCTTTTCTGCTCTATTGTTGACTCAAATGAGACTATTGAACAAAGCAGAGTACTAAGGAAACAGTTCTCCCTTATTTCATATACAGAATACAAAGGGAGGAATAAATTTTGAGCATCTTGAAAGTAAAGAGGTTTGAAAAGATAGAGAAATTTCTAACAGTCTACATAATTGCAATCATAAACTGTGGTGTCTAGAAACAATACTACCTGTGGTCTTGCCTTAAATATGCTTTTGCAATAGCAAACATGATTCTTCATCCATTTAGAGTCATATATTCATTTTAAAAATTAAAATAATACATAGAAAAAGCTTGAAATACTTAATTTCATTTTTTCCTCAGAACATAATAATGACCACTCAGCAGCATCAAATAGAAAAAAAGAACATATTCAGTTACGTCGAGGCATTAACATCACGGTGCATTTGCTAAGCTAGCTATTACAACAGAAGAACAGATGAGCTTTTTCTTCTCCAGCTACATCTTGCCTCAAATCCTTGTCTAATCCATGACTGCAGCATAAGAAGGTCCTTGAGCTTAGCTGTTTTGGACCACTTATACTTGAATGATGGAACAGCCTAAAGACACTTTCATTATATAAAGTCACTACAGTTCTCTTTATTTTCATTTAGTCCAAACCAAATAACTAGCATAAATCCCTTCTCATTTTATATGCCACTATATTATAAAGAATCAAAATGGACCCTCAACATCTTTATAAAATCTGTAAATTAATATTAACTGTAGTGGGTTTTAAATCATCTTTATGAATAAGGAAGTTATCTAATACGTGTAGGGTTAAATGGAGTTCGTATTCAATATGTAAAAGAACAGTCAAGTATTTAGAGGTCCTAACTAATGAGCAAATCTTCTTCAAAAGATGCAGCTTTCAAAGCTCAGAAGTTTATGGGATCTTACAGTGGTCTGCTGTTAATTTAAGGTATACCCTAGATACTCAGGTACTGAATTAAGCAGATTTGAGGATTTTGTTTTATTTTTTTAACTATCACTATTCTTCCAGGGTATTTGCGTTGCTGTATTGCATCTGCTCCACATGGACAGTGTTTTTAAGAGCAACAGAGCTAGATTTATCTCATTGCTCAAGGCATGGGCTCAATTATCTCTGTTCTGCTGGGTCTGCAAAAAAATTCTCAATTAAAAACATTTTTAGAGTACTTCGTTGAGCTTAAGATTGATTTCTAAAAAATTCTTTAAAAAACTAAGAAACAAAGGAAGGGTGGCCTTTTAATGACAAAATAAGATTTAACTTCTAGGTGTGTCACAATCTCCTTTATGGATGTTTTGCAAAATCAGTAGAAATCAAAGTTTTCAACTTGAATTTACATGTTGAATGTCTGATCATAAGTGCTGCTGTAGGAATGGCTGGGTACTGATAAAGTGTGAAAACCTGATCTCCAGTGGCAGGTACTGAACACCTGAGGCCTCAACTATCAAGGAATTACAAGGCTTTTCTGTCTCTCAACATCTGTTTACATTAAAATATTCTGCAGGAATATAATTTTCCATAAACCCTACCTTAATCAGAGTCCTTTCTCAATGAAATAATATAATTTTTATTAAAAATCATAAATTGGTATTACCTTCTGTTGTGTTCTTGTTCTCATCTTCATTATTTCAACTTTTTGTCATGTTAAAGATTTGATTTATCTTGTCTAAGAACTTGTAAATATGCCCTTGAGGGTATCACATAAGGCAAGAGTTTCATATGAACATAGGGAGGACGGCCCAGAGGATATGTGCAATAATATTTCAGCAAAACAGAGCTTGTGAAGAAAGAACTACCACAATCCAAAGTCCATCCTTCAAGTCATTTTAAGTGCCTTAAAGTATCCTTTTATTTTACTTGATGTTATATACCCAAATGATAATGATTTCCTAGTGCTTTGTCTAGTGTATCATTGGATCCTTTCAGTATATTTTCCATAGTCTAAGGGTTTCATCCTCAGACTGTTTCTCCTTGGGATCTGTTTAAATTTTTCCTTTCCCTTCAGCCAATTACTCTTTAAGTAAAAGGGACCATGCAAGTTCCCCTGCAGTTAATAATTTCCTCTTAAATCCCAGAGCCCACTGGCTGGAAAAAGGACACAATCTTTTGGAATTCAAGATTCACATGGCTGATCACATCTTTGGTCTATGAGGTTTTACAGCTTCAGTATGATACTGATCATGATGCTGCAGAAGACAGGAAAGGGAGAAAATGGCATATATTCGTCCTCTCTTTTGGTTTGTGATTAGAGGTGATTTTGGTAGCAGTGTTCCTCCCTTGGACATAAATGTTTGTGACAGATTGAAATTCTTGAAAAAATAGCCTGTCATTCCATTCTTTTTTGATTTTTCTCTCCGAAATGTAGATAAAAAGAATTTTATAAAGAGTATACCCAGACTGTATGTCAATGACTTTTTCTCCATGGCAAAATCCCAGGAACTGACTGTCACACTTGGAGGTATGACAATATGTTGCATTGAAATGCCAATGTCAAAGGGAAGAATAAGCATAGGTAAAGTTATAAAACCATTTGCCTTAATCTTTCCCCACTGGTTTACCCTAGGTAGTCTCCTATGTGTCTCTAGGGAACAATGGGTTCCAGATTGGATCCAGTGTACAGCTATCTGCAAAAGACATCACATCTCAGACAGTATGGGTGGCCCTTCAGAGACCCTGCCGATACATTGACGGAGATACCTTTCTAGTCTTAGTCTCTGTATCTTTCTGAACACATTCTTCATTATTAAAACCAGTAAGAAATTATCATAATTCTCTTTCACAATATGTAATAAACTTTGCCAAGAGATTTGTGGCACATGAAGGTTTTCCAATTTCTCCTAGGTTTAGAGGGAGAGGGAAGGGAAAAGGCTTTTCATCTTATGCTGGTGAGTGGCCCTCGGCAATACAAGCAAAGGAACAAACTCGTCAGTGGCAACAGGAAATTACTTCTTACAAGCCTTTCTCTTTTGAGGCAGACAACTGAGCCTCAAGTGGTGACCCTTAATACCTGCTGTCTAGGCAGCAATTCTATATTACTCGCATAGTCATTTTTGGAAGCTAGCAACCTGGCATTAAAACTCCTGTGCCAATATCCTGGGAGCAATCACATTTCTCTTACTGGTACAGCTCAGTAGCTCCAGTGTCTGTACATGTTCATTGGCTATAAAGAGATCACTCCTTGATTACAAAAAAAGATCAATCTGTTCTTGGTCATACAGAAATAATCAGCTGAGTTTGTAGAGAGACTGAATCAATAGCTATACGAACGTATACTTCCCCAGCTGATTCAGGATGTACTACTTTGCAGCTGTTGCTTATATTTAAAATTTGGAATTGTTCAATATTTAACATCTCATGAAAATCTATAAGAAGTGAGAAAAAATAAATTATTAAGAATGTTGCACAATTTACTATAATTGGTACCTTTCTCCTTGTGACTAATAGATAGCTTGTATAAGAGCCATGACCATTTTTATTATATTGTTAAAGTTTCAAGCAAAAGAAGTTCAAAGAATACTATTATAATAGCATTTCATTAGAACAGGAGAAAGAGATTTGGGAAAATACATGTTTTTTATCTCAATTTATGCCCCATCAACTCTTGAATTTACACATCCACTGTTGGAGTGTGGTCCACAGAAATCCCAATGAATTTGCAATCCTGGTGGTTTCCTGTAAGTGACACATGGTGAGTTCTTTAATCCTAACTCTAAATTAAACTTGTTTGAATTGTGTGATTAATCAATTTACACCGTTATCCTTAAGACAAATATTTCAGGCAAAATTCCACTAACATTTCTTTTTTCTTTAATAACTCATTCAGAATCATTATTTTCACAACATCTTTTCATTATTAATCAGGCTTTGTCTCCATTCATATCTGACAAGAGGACAGAAGGATAAGAGGTAAGACAGTACTGCAAGTATTGACATATCCTCCAAGAACAGGACAGATTCTTTTATTCTTTTTTATATAGCTACTGTAAATACACTACTTTTCTTCTTCATTTGCTGCAGTATAATGGGAGATCACCGAGCTTCCCAAAATAGTCTTAAGTCTTCTTATTAAAACTTTGTATGAGTTCAAAGTTCAGAAGTACACGAGTTTAGGTTGCTGTCTACCTATACACTAATATTGTTACTCATATTCAATTTCAGCTGCTGTTATAAAAGCCTATCTGTTACAGACTGCCAGGACTCCTCCCATACATATAAATACCAATTAGAGATTCTCACATCTTCTGTAATTTTTATTTGCAGAACTTTAGTGTCATCAGCAAACATTAGTAAATACACTGTCCACTTCCTTCTCTAACTGCCAGACTAGCTGCTTGATGGTGTAGTAATTTTCTATGGCACCTGGTTTTATATCTGCATGAAGATAAAGCAGAAAACCTGTGTTAAGATTACTGTTTTTTCCCTTGAATTGTTTTTTGTTTTTTTCCCCCAAATTGTTTTTGTTTTTTTCCCCCTGGTTCAGACCATGCTACTGACCTAGGAACATCCAAAAGAGGAGGGTAGAATGGGATTAGGAGAAGTATGCTAAAACATGGAAGTCAGCAATATAAAGTAGCATGTGTTATCCTGGAGACAAAAGATTGAAGCTGAGTGACTGCTTCAAATACTTTTACTAATCCATTTTTAAAAGTACATCAAAATGGCAAAATATAAGTGTCATAGGCAGATGTCTACACATCCTAAATAGGTAAGTGAAAGGGAAACAGCATTAACTTTTATTACACATATGTATACTAAATAATACTGTTAGTGTAATCGCTGTATACTTGCAAAATAATGCTGTTTGTTCTATATGCTAGTATTCCTCAAAATGAATTTCACTGTAATACAATATATATCCAGTAGCAAATACACTTATCCTAACTTGTGAGTCAGAATCTATTTATACCTTCAAAAGGCACTCTGAGACATCACCTCTGACTGTAACTGTAAATCATTTTATGCTAATATCAGTTTACACAGTTCCGACCTGTATTTAACTCAGCATAGCTTAACTTTCCAAACATATATGCAGTACTTTTTTCTTCAAATCTTTAATAACATACCAGTCAACAACCCCTGGGATCTATGCACAGAAAGGGCCAAATTGCAGAAATACACTGTGTGGTGTTCCTGATTTTCTTCATGATGAAACAACCTGGCTCAAACTAAATAAAAGTGATATCAATCAAAAAAATCTCTTCTCTCCATGAATAATATCAACAAGCAATTTTTTTTTGTTTCCTATTGCTTAACCAGTGTATATAGTTTATGACAAGACATCATTTCTTGCAATTCTGTTTCTTTTCCCTGAGGTCTCTTGGGTCACATTATTATCTGGAATAAAATGACACAGCTGTGTTGATTTCAGTGCGAGAATACTATCTAAACTCACCTTGAAAGATTCATGAAAATAAAATTTTTTAAAATGTGTTTTGTCAGATGTCTTTTCTTTCTTTTTTACTAACTTTTGAGGAAGACTTAGTAGGCATAATTGTCCTTTCAATAAGTAGTGCAGGCTTGGTCTTCTCATCTTGTTGTCATCTCACTATTATGCAATATTTAACTTTAACAAACCTCTCATTCTATTTCACATCCATTTCTGGTGAAGCGTAGCAGTCTGCGGTTCCCAAAGACTTTCTAAACTCCCAAAATACAAAAAAACCAACCAAACCAAACAAAAAAAAAATACTATTTCAGCTACTTTAAAAAACAGTTGCTGTTAATTTATTTGATTGGTTTTGCACAATTTATGACATATCCAAGTATAAATTGCTAGTTTTCTATTGGAACCTCTAATGGATACTATCTGTGGCCTAATGCATATAAGAAACCTGAGGTAAAGCACACTTAAAGGATTTGATGAAACTTTATAGAAAGCATTGCATAACATACGGATATGAAATGGGTGAGCAGGAAGCAATATTTTTATACTTCAGGTGATTATATAGCTTACCAGATTTTAAAACTCAGAAGCTTCTCTTACTGTTAAGGTATTTTAAACTTTGTATTATGAGAAAGACATTACATGTGGTTAAAATGAAGTGTTTGTACCTTAATTTCCTTTTAGTTGGGAGCTGGATATTTTAATTAACAATCCTCATGGAATTTTATTTCTCCACTTTTTTCAGTGTATGGATATGTTGACCAGTTGCAAAGTAAATCTTACACAGAGAATCTCAATCTATGAGAGGTTATCTAAATGAGATGTGAAAAATGAACCTTTTAGTAGGTGAAGTTATCTGTACTAAACAGGACTTCTGTAACTGGCACCAATGCTGTGACTTCAGCTGTGAAGCCAACTCCACATTCCAATAAATCAGCTACTCATCTCTTCTCATTACCTCATCCTGAAAAGTTCCTTCACATGAAGAGCTGCATTGATTTACGATTCTTTGAAAAGGACCTGAGCTGGTAACAGATTCTAGCAACTGGGGTAGCATTCTTGTAACAACTAACTGACAAATCAATTTACTTGAATATATTAATTAGCAAGGGATGTTTTGGGGTTGTTTTTTTTTAATTTTTTTTTTTTTTTTAGATTGTCTATAAAGCAGTGGAAAGAAGACAGGTAAGACTTGTAGTGGTGACTTTTGCATTGGTAACTTACACTTTGTTACCTGAAATAACTTTGGTTTACCTACACAAGTTCATCAGTATTTTGCTTTCTATAATTAGCAGTCATAAATTAGAATTATTTATTAGAACTTATGGTTTGATTTTGTTTTGATTCACTGAAGATTGAAGAATAAGACAAACAATTTACAACTCTTCATTTATATTCTATATGTAAAACTAAACGTCATTTTTCCTCAATCTCTCATTGAAACTAAACCTCTTCATATGAACAGTGAATACAAAACAACAACAAACAAGAAAAAGTTCCTGGTACACCTGTGCAATATTTTCAGAGACAAGTTTGATTTTAAATTCATTGGAGAGAGAACTTGGGATCTTGGGGTCTTGGGCATCTTGGGATGGTCTCAAGTTCATTCATAATTGGAGGAAGGGAAAAAAAAGAGGGAAAAAAAAAAGAGTCAAACAATGTGAATAGTTTTAACTGGGTTATTTGCCACTGCAACTCAAGTGCACTGAATGTATACATGTTAATGTGTGTATGTAAAAATCTAACAACTGCAATGACATGAGAAATGTAGCAAAATGAATTGTACTGTTGCCTTTATTGTAATGACGTGATAAGGCAAGGAAACCCTGTCATTTCCATGCTATACACCTGTAGGTTTTTGGTCATCTGTATGGCTACTGAATTTCATTACCGAAATACAAATTTTACAACAAGAACATCTACCACACTATGATAACGCAGGGATGAGTAGCACACTACGATATGACTAGTGTATCTGGCAGCCATACTGCAAACTGGAAGAAATGTTGGAAGACTTTCAACAGTGATGCTTACAATGTGTCTTACAGATACAGTTGAGTCAGCAAATATAAACAAGAAGGAGGTGGTTCATCACACTGAGTGGGTTATGGCTAGGCAGAAAGATTAAATGAAAAGAAAACTCTAACAGTGTCGCAAAGGCTGCGACACATACACAGAAGGCTCTTAACAGACAGGACAAAAATCTGAATGAGCTGATGGAGAAGCTCTGTTATCTCAGCTGAGGTAACACCATACATTCTCTTTCAGACGTCTCAATCTCAGACGAAACCAACTTTCTTTTGAAAATGGTAGTTTCAGCTTTTTAAGTCATGTGAGTAGGATAAGGTGTAACATGTAAGTCTGGTGAAGAAATTTTGGTTTGATTTAGTAAGAAAAATAGTCCTAAAGTAAGAATCACATCTAACCAAAGCCACAGCCTGAGGAGGAGCAGAGGGAGGGTCTCCTAGAAAAAGTCTGTTTGTAAGGAGTTAAAGAGTGCTTGCCCTTTGAATAAGAGCTTTTCTCAAATGATGTATTTTTTTCAGTTTTGTTTTCTCTTTTTAGTTTTCTTGCAAATATTTGCAGGTAAAGTTCTTGTAATAGCTGACAACATTCAAACCCCCTCTTATTTATCTCATCTCTCTGCTGAGAGCTTAAAAAAAAAAAATCAGTGCAAATATACTGAAAGAAAAAAGCGTAAACTAAAAAAAAAAAAAAATTAAGTTAGCTAGTTGCTAGTCTTACTAGTATTTCTAAGCATGGCAATTCATATCCAAAGATGAATTTTCCTGGAGAAAAATTTTCAAGCAAACCCGAGTGACTTCACCTTCCGAACACTTGAGCTGCTTTTTAAATCAGAACGTATAACCTTTATCATTTCAAGCTTTCAGAAAATCTTAAAGTCATCCTAAGCAGATACTTAATTTAGATAAATGTATCTTTGAAAAATGTCTTCTGTTTCAGGTGAAGATATCCCCCCTGTATTCCCAATATTAATGCTGGTATAATAATCTTAAAGAACATCTGTAGGGAAGTCTTTCTCTAAGTACAAGCACTTTCTCTGAAAACAGGGATAACATTGTAGTTCTAGTGAAGCAAACAGAAATTTTATCATTGTTGTAAAGATCAGGATTTTACCCCAAAATTTGCCTTGTCAACACTTATATTCTTTTCCTGTACTAATCCCGATTTTTCCTCTCCTGTGTTTGCTAGAATTCCTATTACAGAAGGTTCTTGGGAAGCCTTAATGTTTCATAACAAAACAGACATCAAAATCAATTAATTCATGTACACAGATTTCACATATAGAGTTGAATCCAGAAGGAGTGATGGAGCAAGTGCTTAGTGAGATATGTCATATATCAGGTATTAGAATTCTAGTTTCCTTGTACCACAATTTCATCTTCTGTTGAAGAACGGGGAAGATCATTTTTTTCCCAAGACTTTTCAGGAAATGTTACACAATTTGAAACCTCCAGGCTACTCTGTGCGAAACCCTGCTAAGATGTTAAACTTTCCCACTTAGAAAGATAGAAGAGCTGTCTGCATCGAAACCTCCATTTAATGTTCAAGAGCCAGCTACTGAGCAATACTGGTAAAAGACATATTCTATTCCTGAATAATGTGGCCTCTTTCAGCTAAATTTCTTGGTTTTAAACTTTGGTTTTATCAAGGGCCATAGGATGATTCAGACTGGAAGGAACCTCATCTGTTCCAAGTTCCTGCTCGAGGCACAGTAATTTGCAGAAGCTAAGCTCGTACCAATATCTCTGCATACACGTAATACGCAGCACGCATTACCAAGTCCATTTTGCACTTCTAACCTGCAATTTTGAAATAATTTTCTCATTACACAGGTGCATGCAGTTATCTTTGAAAAAGGAATAAAAATTAAAATTCTTTGCAGTTTTCCTCATTTAAAAAATGGTATTGCTGTTATTAGAATATTATAAATCATTTATTGGAATATATTCGGATTAATTACATCGCTACTTGAATTTTAAGAGACGGTTTTTTCCTGTTGTGATACACTTCTTTCTATGGGATGAAAACCAGGATTTACCTGGTAGTGTACTCTAAAACCCAGAGGGCTTTGCTCTACTCTCAGTATTGTTATATTAACCAAAAACCTATTATACCTGGCAAGTCAGCTTCATTGCCAAGCTCTTGGTATATTTTACTCTATTTATAAATACAGTAAATAAACATGGATGGTGACATGAATTTTTCTACATAAACAGAAAATAATCAATATGGCTAGCATATGAGTGACAGCTACTGTTTGTTTTGACACAGGATACTCTTGTTTTCATAGCCATTTTACAGAGGATAGGGAGCAGGAGAATCCTGAAGTTTTACAAAATCTGCCACACTGTATCCCAGTCTTTCCTGTGAAAACCGGTTTTGCAGCATCCATATTCTTAAGCAAGCATCAATAAATGGGATATTATTTTTTTCCATTGAGAATGATCTGTGCAGGACACTCATTTGTAATATCTGACAGTGAAAAAGTAGCTCTTGAATGCATGGCATCATTTACCTGCAACATATTCCTGTCTCAGAGACAGACTGATGCTCTATACGACAGTTTTCCAACTAAGTCTCATTCCATTCTGTCTTGTAATCGTTGTGTTTCTCTGTGCTGTCTATTAAGACTTGCTGGGAAAAAAAAAAAAAAATCAATTATTTTCAGCAGAAGCCATGCTGTGTTCTGATTAGAAAGGAAATTGTAGAGGAATTAATAGATTTGAGGTAATAAAACCAAAAATCCTGCTCATGCTCTATTGCATTAATCAAATCTTACTTTTTAAGACATAATTCAGATAATTAGTCAGTTGTTACTGGCTGCATTCAGTACATCCACTGTTGTATCATTTATATTAAAAACAAATATGCTTTTAATAAATGATGGCATTTCAAAGCCTGACTAGTGACAGATAGTTCTATTAGCAAATAATTGGATAGTGATGAAGGGAAGTGCAGTAAAGACTTTGGGCAAAATTGCCCCTCTTCAAGAGCGAACAGCACTCAGCTTACGAATCACTGAAGTGTTGTGCTTAAGCCCCTCAGTGCCCATGATTTGTATTCTCCATATAGCTTCCAATACGTATGAGTTTTATACAACACTTAGTTTACCTACCTCAGTAAACTGTGACCATCTCTGTAGCCAACCAACAGCAAGAACAGAAGTATACGGAAGCAGAGCTACCACAATATGTATGATGACAATTCAGGATTTGCTGGAAATCGGAAAGGTATCTTTCCAGTGACTTCAGCAAGTTTTGGGTAAGGGTCTCTGTTTTAAACATTACACTAAAATGCTATTTTCCTATTTATTTTCTTTTAATATTCTCACCAATTTCTAGAAAAGCAGAAGTTCTAACAAAGAGGGAAGCACTTTTAGAAACATATCTTGTAAAAGTATTTGCAATAGCCATATAAAACCACAAAAAGTATCCACAGAGAACTGGGTATAATTCTTACTCTGTACTGGGCACAGGTAGGAGCTCAACACCAGTACCACAGATTCCTGGAGGAAAAGCCAATCAAACAAGCATATCTGCATGAGCATATGTGTATTCATACAGAATCAGCTAGCTAAGAGGTTATGGCAGTCAGGGATAGCCAAATCCTCTGCTTTATTAGGAGAGAGGACGTGAGAAAGGCTTTCCTACAGATTTACTCTGGGTCCAGCATCTAGCCCGGTATGTGCAGAGGAAAGAATTACTTAACCATGTAGACTAAATGGAACAGATTAATTAAAAAAGAATCCTATCAATTTAGAAATTCATTTGTACTTGAGATCAAGGATTTGAACCTGAATCCTTCACACTGCAGCAGATGCCTGCTGGACCACAGAAATTATATTTGATAATCTGAAGTGTAGCCTCCTCTGTTTCAGTGTGGATTCAAGTTTGACTGAAAAACACCTTCCCAAGAACAACAAAAACAAAAAAAAGAGAGACAAAAAAGTCTAAGAGTTTGGGGGTTTGATGAGCTACATCACATGTAAATTTCTGAGCATTTTCATGATGCTTCCAGGTATCAACAATCACAAGGAGGGATAGCACCTTGAGTTCCCACCATAGAATTCATAGAAACCAGCTGAAAAGATTCATTCACACTGCACGTCTTATAGCCTTCCTGAAGATACTCGCTTCCTAAGCTTCATTTCCCATTTACAGGAGCAGCAGGTCTACATTTGCCTTCCTGAATCAGCAGATGAGAATACAAATAACATTTTGCTTCAGCAGCCTTTTTTTTTTTTTTTTTTTTTTTTGTTTGTGGCT
>VYXH01012169.1:133512-179323 GCA_013397275.1 Burhinus bistriatus | reverse complement strand
AAAAACATTTTTCTTCAGCCACCTTTTTTTTTTTTTTTTTTTTTTATTGGCTGAGGCCTTATGATCCGTTTTGCACTATCCTGGAACAACATAAATTAAGAATTAATATGGCATGCAGAATTACTCATCTAGAGGTTGATTCTTATGCTCTAATACTCTGCAACACATATGGTGTCAGACCTTTACAAGTTGCACAGTACACGTTGCACTATTTCAGTTCACCCTTTCCTTTATGAACTCAGACAAAGAAAGCACACTTATGGCACAAATACTGGTTGAGGGGTTATGGCTCAGCCTCAGCTGCTTGTTGCTCCCCCTCAGAAGGCTGCTGCTGCAGATCAGCTGGTATCGCAACAGATACGCAGTCTCTGCCTGCTCCAGTTCTGTCAAATGGTCGCAGTTTTAAAAAATTATAAAAAAAAAATACCCCACAGATGGGATGAGAGGGAAGCAGATGCCTAGTTAAGCTGTCAGATCCAAAGGGTGATAAATTCTGCCTTACAAAGGCAGAGGGTACAAAGGAGACAGCAACAAACCACCCAAGGTAGTGATCTAGTGAGCTGCTCAGCTGCAGTCAGAATATCCTCTCTGACCACATCCTGAGGCATGCACTTGTGTGGTTTTGCCACTAGATTTCTCGTCCCATGTAAGAAGTTTAAGATTTACAATATAAGGAAATGCATAGTTCACAAAGGTATAAAATACTCCTATACTATATCTGTATCTGTGCTATCAATATATCTGTTTGCCTTGTTACAAATTGTGTTCTTAAACATATACACGGAGATTATTTGCAGAATAACAAATTAACCATAGGGTAAACTGTGTTTGCAGTACTGAAGTTATTAGAGCTATTACGATTTACAACCACTGAGATTTTGTCCCACTGTATGAACAAGTTTTTGCAAATTATTGAACATCATACAGAGAAAAGAGATAAAAGTTTCATTTATAAAACCAAAGAAGAAATACATCTCATCTACTTTTCTAGACATCAGGAAAGCTTTCCAAACTGAAATGATGACTAAAATTATTTCCTGTGTTCCATGTCTGCTTCCCCTTGTGTATTAATTACTCTTCCATGCTTATCTGATACCAGTCTGCTTTTAAATCACTAATTAAAATATGAAATTTGGAAAGCTATTTTTAAGCACAGAATTCTATTGTTTCATCAAGCTGAATTATTTCTTCCATATTCAAAGAGGTGTTACCGTGCATTTCATATCTTAGGGTCCAAAACGGAACAGAAACTGAACAGAAAGCACTAGCTCTCCCATCGCTTTCAAGAACAAAGCTTTATACTCTGTTTGCAGTCTTTCTCAACAGTTAACCAAAATCACTCTCCTCTGGGAACTATCCTGATCTAATTAGTATTGCTGGAGCATGACCACAAATGCAGCCACGTTAATCTCATCTGCATTCAAAACACAGGGAAAAGTCTGTTATTGGAAAGAAAGATTCCTTGTCTTTCTTGTCCCTGCACAATTCTCCTCTGTCTCTACTTTGCTTAGCTGCTTATTCTCGATGTTCATTTTCTTGTACCAAAAAGACCTCCATCCAAAATGTGCAGTCTTAACACTCTTCCTTTATAGGACCTTTAAAACCACACAGATGCTTGCCCCAAATGAAGTGTAGGCGCTTGGTATACAGTAATAAAGATGAGCCTAAAGGGTCTTTCATTAGTATTTTTGAAAGATCATGTGAACGCATTGGAAGCAAGAGTCTATAAAAGACATCAAAAATAAAGTCTGAAAATTGTACTAAGCAGTATCTTAAATCTACTTGAATGTACTGGTTAAAAATAAATAAATCACCAATTCTGTGCTGTTTAACAAACTCAATATTCACAGTGGGAAATACACATGGTCATACACCCATTCGGACAGAAGATCTGATCTTGCCTTAATGCCATTCAGACTATCTACATAATATTTTGTATGTATAAGATACACAACCTATACCTCAAACTGCCCTCAGGAACCCCAGACTTTACAGGTAACAGAGAAAGTCTGGAGGAAGGAGAACTTTTCCTTGGTTGAGGAGGATCCAGTTAGAGATCAGTTAAGTAAACTAGATATCCACAAGTCCATGGGTCCTGATGGCATGCACCCGCTAGTGCAGAGGGAGCTGGCAGAAGTCATTGCTGGGCCACTCTCCATCATCTTTGAAAGGTCCTGGAGAACAGGCGAGGTGCCTGAGGACTGGAGGAAAGCCAATGTCACTCTAGTCTTCAAAAAGGGCAAGAAGGAAGACCCGGGAAACCACAGGCCAGTCAGCCTCACCTCCATCCCTGGAAAGATGATGGAACAGCTCATTCTAGGCATCAACTCAAAGCATCTGGAGGAAAAGAAGGTTATCAGAAGTAGCCAACATGTATTCACCAAGGGGAAATCATGTTTGATTAATGTGATAGCCTTCTGTGATGGCGTGACTGGATGGATAGATGAGGGGAGGGCGGTGGATATTGTCTACCTTGACTTCAGCAAGGCTTTCGACACTGTCTCCCACAGCATCCTCATAGGCAAGCTTAGGAAGTGTGGGTTGGATGAATGGACAGTGGGGTNCGGTTCAAGAAGGACAGGGAACTGCTGAAGAGAGTACAGCAAAGGGCTATGAAGATTACTAGGGGGCTGGAACATCTTTCTTATGAGGAAAGGTTGAGGGACTTGGGTCTTTCTAGTCTGGAGAAGAGAAGGCTGAGGGAGGATCTCATCAATGCCTATAAATACTTAAAGGGAGGGTGCCAGGAGGATGGGACCAGTCAGCGGTGCCCAGTGATAGGAAAAGAGGTTAACAGGCACAAACTTGAATATAGGAAGTTCCATCTAAACATGAGGAGGAACTTCTTTCCTTTGAGGGTGGCAGAGCACTGGAACAGCCTGCCCAGAGAGGCGGTGGAGTCTCCGACTCTGGAGACATTCAAAACCTGCCTGGACACCATCCTGTGCAACCTGCTCTAGGTGACCCTGCTCTGGCAGGAGGGTTGGAGTAGATGATCTCCAGAGTTCCCTTCCAACCCTGGTGATTCTGTGTAACTGCAACATTATGAAGTGAAAATTGTGTCAGCACCTTATTTAACAATACTTGCATTGCACAAGGAGGTACCTTTGCAATACAGCTCCATGCTGTTAGATACCATTAAACCACCCCAACTTTCTCTTTTTGTAGAAGACCATGACCTGTTGTGGACTGTCTTCTTTGGTGCTATACTGAAGTATTGTAGCCTCAAAATCTTAAAGATTTTTTTTTTATCTCCCTGAACTTTAATATTACAAGAATATTTACAATGATAGCTGAACATACACAAAACTGGACTTGCTTATATCTCCATCACAGAATGAAAACTGAGAATCTTAAAAACAAAGTCTTCTGTATCCAATTTTAATTTTGTGACAAGAGCTTTCCCTTATATGAAACCTAGTAAACGAGGAAATTCAGCGTTTACATCAGATTCATTCTGGGCATGATCAAAACAGCCTCTCATAGTAGATCTCACAAAGTGCAAACTCAAGTAGATCCAGAAAGATTTCTTTTCTAGCTGGTTATGCCAGCAAAATGTGTATAATGCTACAACTTCCCCCTTAGTTTTCAAACTCACATGCATAGATGTTTCAAACTTCTGTTACACAGTACAGCCTTGCACGCTCTTGGAGCTACAACTTTTCATCAGAGTATCAAGGCTTTGTATAACAATTCTTTGTACAAAAAACAAGGCTATAAAGAAACAGGCCAAAGATACTATGAACAGTGTTTACTGAACATATGCAAACATATCCAGTCTATACATACGCTGCTAATTTGCTATGTTCAGTTTTCAAATGGTAAAGTACAATGAGAAAGAGTAGTTGTTTAAAAGGGATGCTATTGATTCTTATCCACTGTACAAAGGTGGCTGTATCTGAGGCATAAGTGAAGTAAGCTCAGACATAAACTCATATAGAGCCTTCTTGAAATATTTTCAGGTTGGCTGATACCCTCCCAGCCATTTGCAGATTATACTGGTTTCACCTTAGATGAAGAAGTTGGAGGATGACACTAATCCTTTTATTTCCTTTTCAGTTAAAAATAGACAGAAAAAGTGAAAAGGAAGTATTTTACAAAGATCTTAAATATAATTACATTTTATCTGTAATTGTACTGTGCAATTGTACATTCCAATTAGAATTACGTGGTAATTTTTTTAATTGCCTAAAATATTTGAAAAGAAAAGAAAAAGGTTCCTTACTTCTATTTGGCTGTCTATAACAAATAAAAATGTCCTTTTTTTGTGCTTAGTATTATAACAGTACTAAAAGAACTGAACCACACTCAGGCATTAATATTGGGCATGGAATATACCTACAATGAGGTATTGAGCTAAGATTTAAAAACATTTAAGTACAAACACAATCTTTAAATAAATAAGATGTAAAATAAAGCAACCACACACACATATTTGCCTGTAACTCATTATATAGTTGTAAAAAAGAAAATTAGTAATTGTGTGTTGATGTGGGTAAATGTAGGAGAAGGGAGAGAGAACATAAGAGTAAACCTTAATGCTGCTTTCTCCACAAGTCCCTGGTTATCTCCCATTATCCCCTCCTTCTCCCTGCAATTAACTGCCTCTTTCTGCCAGTAATTTTCCTTGGAATTATTTACCTGTGTTGGTTGTATAGGGGTTTCTTTTCTGGAAGTGATACTGCTTAGAAGTGGTGGATTATCCTAGATTTGGGTATGCATACAAACATGCATATTTTATGAATGTGGGTGAAATCCTGGCCTCAAGGATCTGCTGTGGACAAAAGAAGCTTAACTGACCAAGGCTTCATGGACCCCAGTGGACTTCGTCAGGGATAAATCTGTGTCAGCATTAGGACTTGGGTATATAGTACCCAAATTTCTTCCTGTTGCTTTCACTACTGAGCAAACCAAACTCTATAAAAAAATTTTTTGATAAGCAAAATATTTGCATTTAGTACAGCAATTAACTTTATAATATCAAGTCTAATTTTAAATCCCAGTTTTCAAGTTTTGCTTCTCATCTTATTCATGGCAATTCTATTAACATTCAACATGTGACCTAGCTTTGAGCTCTGCACATTCACTACTGTGAACTGTAAAATGTATATCTCTTTAAATCAATCATACAAAGGTGTCTTGAGGTAGTTTTGCCAAAAAAACCCAAACTGTCTCATGTAGTTTTGGAAATTATGTGAGACAGTACTTGTCTCGCATTCATTGTCCTAACTCGAAATGAAGGAGATCATATCCAAGACTTCACTATGATCTTTCTAGTCTTCTCATGCAGGTGGTAGCATATGATTACCGCAACTTCTAAAAAGTCACTCACTTCCTTGTTTCAGGAATGAATTTCGCTAATATTATTGTTATTCTTGCTTTTCATCTTTCTTCCTTTTCATATCCTCTCTATAAATTTCCCATTTCATTCAGCTTTCAACATTTACTTTAATATTTTACTTCCACATCTCCCCTGATCTCATAATGTTGACTATTCAAGTAATGTATAAAAGCTTTATCATATGTGAAATATATATATATATGGTCCTAATAGCAACTCTTGAATTACTAACCCCACTTCTTGTGATTCCTGGCTATTGTTCTGAGATTTTCCATCAAAGTAAACACCTGATATGGGCCAGTTAAATCTGTGTAGTACAAGTGGACTAAGGATTATTATTAGAAATTTATTAACTTCAAATATTACTTTAAAAGAAAGCTGCTCTTTTCTGTAACTGTAAAAGACTCACTGCATTATACAACTGTTAGGGAATAAATACAAGTTTGTAACCACATTTAAAAAGAAAAGCGTATTTGATCCAAATCTCTTGCTACTTCCTCTATTTTTCTGCTGACTTGGTATGTCTAAAAGTTGATCATTCAGGTAACAAATACATATAAATAAAAGGAGAAGCATGGTCAGACATATTTCTATGGTAAAACTTGTGCAACGTATTTATAGGATGCAGGCAACATAAAAATCTCATTTGAAACTATTTTCAAGTAGACGATTTGAATTCCACCCACCAACTACCTCTCTTTTGCAAATGTGCATTTTATTCTGCATTTAAGGCTTTAACCAAATTTCAATCAAAGACAGTGGATTCTGTCCACTGATTTGAATGTGCTTCGGATCTAGCTCATGCAGGGACACAATTAAGCATTTGAATAAAAATGTTCTCAGTCTTCGTGCTGTTTGGGAATAAAAGCTCTCACTGAATCTAAGAGAAGAGCATATATTCACCAATGTTTAGGAGCTTTGCTTCTTAGTCCTGAATTCTAAAACAGCAATTTTTTTATTTCTTCTTTTTTACTAAATGATATTTACAAACACTACTAAAACAAAATGGAGTTTAACTCTAAAAAAATTAATCTCTCATTTTTTCATACTTGTACAAGAATGTTTTCTGTTAGAGTTACATTTTAGGAAAGAAATTCCACAATAATATATTCATTGCAACATCAATTCAACTCCCAAAGCACATTCCCTTGCAGGAAGGCATTACAGTATCACATGGACTACATACCAGAGCTCCAATAGGTCAAATCAAATATGATGTAGTAAATGCAAAGCAGTTTCATTTGGATGCGTGTAGAGTAGCCCAATATATTTCATAGAGACAGAAACTTAGAGTATCCTCTGGGCATCAGATAGCACAAGCACTTATTATGTCACTCTTTCTCTGTCCATTGCACTCGCTTCAAACTGCATACTCAAACTCCAGAAGGAGAGCTCCTGTCACATCAGAAGAAAAAAAAAAAAAACATTTCTTAATCCATCCAACTCATCTCCCCATACCACATGGTTTTACTTCAGGTCATACTGAACCATATCAAATTACAGGCCGTCACACGCATTTGCAATATGCTGCTTCCCACCGTTAGCCAATGCAGACATTCAGGCTAAAGACAGGTGAATGTATATACATATGTACACAGAAAGATAACTGGATCTGATCTCCACTGTTCACCCAGCTGTGGTTTGGTTTCATACGAATCACTCCAGGGATATATAAATACAATGGAAAAGATCCATGCACCATTTGAGCTTCCTTTGTACTTGTCTGACACTGGCAATTTGCACAAAATCCAGCTGCACAGAAGTAATATTGTATGTGTACCTAACTTTGCAAATTTCATTTTAATAATACAGACAAGCACAGGGATTTCAACTTTTTAGAGTCTTATTCTTTTCCACTTGTTGTCATGGATACTACGTCTTCTCCTTTTTCTCTTTTCTCTCCTTCATCATATTTGACTTTTCTGTGGTGGTGTCCATGGTGACATCCTGCTATCAGTACACAATGCATGTTCCAACTTCCACATTTTTATAATGGGCTCAGGTATTTAAAGAAGTTTCCCCTGTGTGGCTGATGTTATTGCATCTTAATCTGTCTTTACTAGAAAGAAAGAAAAAAAAATCAGTTTCTGTGTACTTATGAGATATTTTCAGTTTTATTCACTTGGATAAACTCATGAGTTGCAACATCTTATTTTCAGGATGGCCTCTGGGGACAGCTGCCATACATTCAATCCATCACATAGGCAAACGAGGATGCAGAGCAATCAGGCAAGTGTTTATACATCAAAATATAATTGGCTAAATTTCCAGAGATGTAGAGCTTCAGAAGCAGACAGCAATAGCAAGCAGCCAGTGCAAGAAATTTCAGAATCTGAGAAAACCAAATTAGAGTATTTAAAAAATGCATATTTCCTCCTATAAGTCACAGTTCCTTTCAAATGATTTACCAACATACACACTGGGGGGGTGACGACATCCAAACCACTGAAAGTCACAGTAATAAAATGATACACAGGATTTCATTATTTTATTACTTTCCCATTTATTAGACCCAGCATACACACTCAGTGGAGGGACAACCTACCACTTAGGCTTGAAGATGCTTCTTGCATGTCTATCTGATGCAAAGGCACACCTTGTAGTAATGAGTTGGGCTTCAAATGATCTATGCAGGGTCATGTCAGTCCTGGCTTACCATAAGGACCAGAGAGTTTTGGCTTACAAGAAAAAAAAAAAGAGGGGCGTTCTGATATGATTCTGTATACAATGGACAAACCCCTGGCCCAAATGACTCAGTGCAGAGCTTTCAATAGCTTCAATAAGGCCAGGATCCCAAATGGCAGTTCAAATTTTCAGTCAGTGGAGTGTAACCTGGGCACACAAGCTCCAGGTTTACCAAAGCCCCAGTGAAGCTCTGGAAAACAAAGCAGAAGTGACTCACTGTGTTGGATTTTGCCTGGCAACAGCTTTCAAACATTCTCATGAATATTTGGTGGCAGGGATCCTGGCATACTGTTGTAGTCAACATGTAAAGAAATAATTCTGATCTGTCTTGGTGTGATAAAGTAACCCAAATAAAAGATCTTTACAACTGTCTGAAATCGTATTTGTCAGGGCACAAGTGTAGGAATTTTTAAGTTTATGGTATTCACAAGAAGTGTTCCCTAGTGCCATAAATTGTAGAAATTCAGCCATGGGTACTGTGAATCACAGACTTGCTAGTTCCTCCCTGAGATGCAATCCAGAAACATCTCCCTAATTTCCTTCACTTGTTTTTCCATCTCCCCAGGAGACAGCTATTCCAACTTGCTTGCTCAGTACACGGAGATCTGAAAAGTGGCTGCTAATTACCATGTGTTTCAATTCTCAACTTAACTGGTGATCTGGGAAATCAAGCCACGGTCTCATATGTACAGTCAGATCGATAAGCTGTCACCTAGACCGCTGAGACACGGTGTCAAGTGTTTGCTGTTATACAGTACATCCACCCTCTGGTTTGCCCCTAAATTCTAATGATGATGTGCTCTGAAATTATTCAGACTGTTTGGTCAAATTCACCTATTTTGGAAAAAAAAAAAAAACACCAAAACAAAACAAACAAAAAAAAACCAAGAAAAACCACCATGAATGTGGACCTAGTAGCTATAGATAACTGATCCCAGTAGAGCTTCTAGATAACCTATAAAAAAAGGGTATATTTATTTCAAAGTGTGTTTTACAGGTGATCTATTTTCAACTCTGAAAAAGGGAGGAGGGAGCAAACATGAATTATGGCTCCTTCCTCATTTAAAAGTCAATACATTTCCCCCCACAAAAATAAGCTGTAGAGATAAAAGCAAAAGCACTGACCAGATAAGCAATATGGAAATAGGTGTTTTTTCCTCATAGGAGATGGTTGGTACAGGTCTACTGAATGCAATACAGTTGAGCAAATTCACACAAGTAGCAACTCAGACACTCTTCCACTACCTGTGTCCTCGGTAACTGGTATCTAACAAATAATGAAAAACTGGAACAAGGAAAAAAAAAAACTTTTATCATGTTTCTGTTTAGATTTCTACAGTTACAGAACAGTCTTTAGACATACTTACAAAACCTCTAGTTTTGGGAAGACNAAAAAAAAAAACTTTCATCATGTTTCTGTTTAGATTTCTACAGTTACAGAACAGTCTTTAGACATACTTACAAAACCTCTAGTTTTGGGAAGACATCTTCATAGCTCAGAGAAGTAGGTAACCAAAATAAATTAACATGTTGAATTACCTACTTGGTTTTGCAGAAGACAAAAAATAATAAGAAAAAAGAACACTTACAAGGCAATACAAAATAGCTCCCACATGGCTGGATTGGAAATAAACTTGCAACAGACCAGATTTAACCAGGTTAAAAATTAAATACTGTTACTGGCAAGCAGCATTTGCAAAAGATTGTACAATTATTGACCAAAAAGACAGGTTAATCCATTTTCAGCTTCATAGTTCATGATATTGTCTTGACTTTTAAGGCGTTTTCTGACATTACCCAATTCTATTATGATGCTTCAAAAAAATCCTTTATTTGTGGTCTCTGTATCTATTCTAAAATCTTAAGCCTCTCTAACAGTAAGGTCATTATCTGATCCCTCCAGTATATCCTCTCCGAAACCTTAAAGCTCTTATCTAGGGATCTCTTACAAAGCCACACATCTGTTTAAGGGCATGATAGCCTTGACTGCAAAAAAAAGTAACCCCTTTGCTGATAGTCCTCTTCATCACCTGTGATGCTTAAACAACATTATCCATCAATTTATTTTTGGCAGTGGTGTACTGGTTTTGGTGGCTACGCCTTCTAAACAAGATTTTCACAGGCACAATTAAAAAACAAAGCTGCAAGTCAGTCACCAAAAAGAGAGGGAGAAAATTTGCTTCCGTGCTATTATAATGCTGTTATATACCTGAATACCTGTTAGTTTAAATTTTGGGCATATGCATGACACTCAAAAAACCATAGAACAGCAACTTGATTTGGTCAGCTAAATAAAACTTCCCACATATTGCAAAATGCTTTCTTTCTGTAGTTCTCTATATCTGATCGTTACAAATGGCTCAAGATCTGCCTGGGGAGAGCATTTTCTTTGCTTTTGGTTATAACATGAGAGCTTGAAGAGACAGTCATCTGCAAGTAACTTACGCCCATTAGGGCTCCAGAAGTAAGTAAAAAATAAATTTGCCTGTTTACTTCCCTACGTATTACAGCTACAGGCAATTCCACTGTTCAATAAGTCAAGCAAGCAGGGCAGACGACCAGCTTTGCTGAACAGACAACTCCTCATGCTCAAGAGGAAAAAGAAATTGTATGATCTCTGGAAGCAAGATCAGGCTTCACAGAAAGAGCACAGAGCTGTGGTTTGTTTATACAGGGAGAAGATGTGAAAAACCAAAGCTCAATTAGGATTGAAGCTGGCCAGTGTTGTTTCAGATAACAAAACCAGCTTTTTAAAGTATGTTAATAGCAAGAGGACCAATTGGACCAATAATTGTAGTCATCTGACTAATAGGGATGAAGAAGAGTAGGCATTCAATGAATCTTTAGCCTCAGTCTTTAATAATACTGATAGACCTTTGGCTGTCCAGTCCCCTGAGTCAGAGAACCACAAGTGTGGGAACAGTGACTTTCTGTTTGTGGACACTCAAATTGTAAGGGACCAGCTGTATCAGCTGAATATTCACAAGTCCATGGGGTCTGATTCATCCCAGAGTTCTGAAGGACCTAGTGGGTATTATGGAGAATCCCTCCCTATCATCTACCAAAGGTCTTGGGAGTCTGGGGAGGTCCCTGCTGACTGGAAGCTAGCCAATGTTATTCCAATCAACAAAAAGGGCATGAGGGAAGTCACGGGGAACTACAGACCTGTTAGTCTAACCTCAGTTCCTGGAAAAATTATTGAAAAGCTTATACTGGATACTATTGAAAGACATTTAAAGAATAAATCAATGATCAGGCACAGTCAATGTGTTCACCAAAGAAAAGTCATAGAATGGTTTGGGTTGGAAGGGACCTCAAGGATCACCTAGTTCCAATCCCCCTGCCATGGGCAAGGACAGCTCCTACTAGACCNAGTGGGGGTTATGTTTCCCCTTTTCCAGTCAGTGGAAACTTCACTGGCCTACACAACTTCTCAAACATGATGGAGAGTGGCTTAGCAACTTCATCCACCAGTTCCCTCAGGACCTGTGGATGTATCTCATGAAGTCCTAAGGATTTGTGCACCTTCAGGTTTCTAAGATGGTCTCAAACCTGATCTTCTCCTACTGTGGGTGGTTCTTCATTCTCCCAGTCCCTGCCTTTGCCTTCTGGGACTTGGGTGGTGCAGCTAGAGCACTTACTGGCGACGAATGAGGCAAAAAAGTGGTTGAGTACCTCAACCTTGTCCATATCACAGGTAACCAGGTCTCCCATTTCCTTCCAGAGAGGGCTGACATTTTCCCTAGTCTTCCTTTTATCACTGACATACCTGTAGAAGCACCTCTTATTTCCCTTGATGTCCCTGGCCAGATTTAATTCTGTCTGGGTTTTAGCTTTCCTAACCTGATCCCTGGCTGCTAGGACAATTTCTCTGTATTCCTCCCAGGCTACCTGTCCTTGCTGCCACCCTCTGTAGGCTTCCTTTTTGTGTTTGAGTTTGTCCAAGAGCTCCTTGTTCATCCATGCAGGCCTCTTGGTGTCTTTGCCTGACTTACTCTTTGTTGGGATGCACCACTCCCGAGTTTGGAGGAGGTTTGAATATTAACCAGCTTTCTTGGGCCCCTCTTCCCCCCAGGGCTTTATCCCATGGTACTCTACCAAGCAGATCCCTGAAGAGGCCAAAGTCTGCTCTCCTGAAGGCCAGGGTAGTGAGCTTACTGTGTACCCTCCTCGCTGCCCTAAGGATCTTGAAGTCTACCATTTCATGGTCACTGCAGCCCAGGCTGCCCTTGAGCTTCACATTCCCTACTAGATCATTATGGAACACATGCAGCCATCCTTCCCCAGCCTCCTCCTAGCAGACATGTTTTTTTAAGCATTCCAATCCTGGCAAAGGCCTATTTTAAGACAGGATAAGAAGCCTATTCCAACACTTCAAGTCATTTCCAGCTCTCCTGGTCTTTTTCAAAGTTGTTCAAATGACTGCATCATAGAAATCAAACTCTGTCACATGGACCTGCAACTCATGGTTACATTCTTCATGGGCGTGCTTAGCAATCACTAAGCATGAATGGATTTTCCACCGAAGTGGCCTAATTTTGCCTAGAGGACAATCTTCCTCACTAAGGGCACAAATAGTTTCACAAGCACAGCTTTCAAAATTGGTTCCTCAGGAAGAGGTACTTCACTGAAAATATTTCCTTAGGAAAGATGTGGTAAGGCCTGCCAGAGTGCAGCATGGGAGAAAACCAGCATCTGCACCCATTCACCTGCATGTTCTCAGCCCAGCCCCTCTGGAGATTTTTGTTGTGCTGCTTCTTTGCACTGCAGTAGCTGGCACTGGTCATCTTGCCTTGTGCAGGACACCCACTCTGTATTCCCCTCCAAGGCAGCCTAAGCAACTGAAACAGCACTGGGAACCATGGTTGAAAGTCATTGAGTAGCTACAGGTCGCAGCCTCCTGTTGTGGTCTATCCTCAATCTGTATATAACCGGTGTAGGTATCAGGCAAGCAAAAGGACACAAAAAAAATATGATGAAAACTTGCATCAATGACTTCTCAGTTTTGGTGATTTTTTTGCTTCTCATATAAACTATTTTCAGTGCTTGAGACCTTAGGAGAAAGACGTATACCTGGGACATAGGTAAAGGCATGGCAAAGGTAGCTCTTATTTCTCACTAAGGGGCAACTTAATGTCATAAGTAAGTTAGTGCAAATCTCTTGGCTATTATTTGTTTCCAATTCAATATCCCAAAATCCCATCCCCTCCACTCACATACACACACACCCCACAAATACTCAAAAAGACCCTGTGCAGGAGCAACATAGAAATGGAATTCACACTCCATCAGTTTTTCTTCAAATAGACTTCACCACCACTGCACTCTTGACAGTGGAAAAGGCTCTGTGAAGCCACCACCAGAGAAACCAGTGGCACGGTTGGGTCTCTGCAACTGAATATGCTTTCCTGACAGAGTAGATCCAGATAATTTCTGGATCATGTTTTGGCACAAACATATTGTAACATCTCCTGAGAAAAAATAAATTTGAGATCAGATACTTCCAATCAGCTTACTAAATAGCTCTTCAGTAAAAACCATCAGGTTCCAACTTAACAACATTTTTAAACAGAAATTGCTAACTTTCCATGGATTTATTTTTAATTCATTAAAAGATTTTTCCCAACAGAAATATCATACAGTTATAATACCTCATGGGATCTATTTTTCTGCTTCCCAATATTTCCATTGTCTGCAGTGGGCTTAGCTCCCATGCACGTATTTCCCACAATACACTATAATCACCAGCTCCTTATGAGGACTGACAGATAGGTACCACAGGAGATATAACCTAACCTAAGACCATAATAGACAAGAGAATGGAAACAATTGCTGAATTACAGCCTTAGAAAGCACCAAGGTAGCTTTTCAAAGTGAAATGTTTTGGGTCTAGATATTTCACACATATTTTTCTTGGGGGAAGAATATCTGACAGCAGTATTTTAAAGATATTTAGGGCAAACCACCAAAGAAGTGGCTTTAGCAGAGCTGAGAAAGGTAGATTTCCTTTTTTCCCTGCAACTTTTTTAGTTGTACTTTCTGCCTGTATTTTTCCTGTCCATGAGAACCCTCTCTCTCTTTTTTTCTCTTCTTCTTCCTTTTGGAAGGCAGTTAACCAAAGCTAAACTCCTTATATGCTCCGGCCAGCTGATGATTACTGATACAAACTTACTTTGAAACACCTCCAGTTGAGCATTACAATGGCACTGTTCTGCTTCCTGCAGAGAGAAGCAACTGCTATTTAACACAAAACTTGCTTAATTTTGGCTTGCAAACTTAAATGAAGGAAGCTAGGGCATAACGCACTGCGGTGAATTCAGGAAAATATAATGCAGCATGAAAAAAAGGGAAGAAAAATCCTAAGCATTCATACGGAATTCTCATCAGGGCTCTTAAGGTAAATTTGTGAGCTGTAAATTTGTGTACTGGAAGTGCAAGCTTGGAGATAGTTTGGAGCAGACTATCATTATATCATCTAAAGCTTCAGAGCTCTTCCCCTTTCTTGTTGAACTCTTGCCCAGTGTAGAAGATACTTATATTCAAGCAGAACAGAAACTAATTTGAAGATTTAATGTACAACTGCTTTTAGACAGTAATAAAATCCTTCTCAAAGCATTGTGTGCAACAGCATTGTAATAAATAAAAGAGCTTTCAGACTCACATCTCCGATTTCTTTGTACTTAAATCCCTATTGATGGTACCATAACTACCTCTATCTAATTAGGCCTTGTTTTGGAAACTGTGTGTGCTGCTGCCACAGCTCTTAGCACCTCCGAATGAAGCCAGAGGTTACCACAGCACTCAATAATTCAGACTCTCTTCTCCAACTGCACTCCTGGCCACAGTAGCAATTGACAGGATTTTAGAGGTTGCTATTTACAGTCATAATTTAGACTAAAAATCTTGATATTTCCACATTCAACAATATTTTTGTTGTAATTATTCTTTATGTATTTCTTTACTTTTGAACGGTAAACCTTAGTATTCCAAATGGCAAGGTAAAGAAAAAATATTTATAGGAAGCTTGAAATGGTAAATCCAAACAACATGTAGGGCTAATACAGGAGTCAGAGCTAGTCAAATTTTCAAGGGAAAGTTAATATTGGACTGGCCATGGGAAACGGGAACATTTTTGTGTTACTTAGTAAGGAAAACAGAAAAATCTGCAAACTTAAGAAGCAAAAGTGAACATTTCCCTCATCACCATCCTATCATCATTTCTCAAGAACTAAAAGGATACGCCTCAGTACAGATTTCTTACTACTTAAATTTTAAGATTTGGGTCCAAATGTAGATGTTGCAAAAGACAAAAAATCACTATTCTATCAGGTTATACACAAATATTGTGTACTGTATTTCTTCAAGGATTTTGAGATTTGGGTACACAAATTAAACTTTTTCTCTTCTCACAAATGATACAAAACAATTGCTCTGAATGCATTAACTTCTTGGGCACAACCAAAAGTATGTGTGATTTACATCTTCCCTTTTTTCTGTTCTTAAAGTAATTCAAGTATTTGTATTTCCAGATTTCAGTGAAAAATTTAGTTAGCAATTTTCTACACAAGCTTGTTCACTCTAATTGTTATACCTTGAATTTTCAGAGTAAAAGTTTGCTCAGTGGCTTAGAAATAAAGGCATTCATCCACACTGCTATTTAGAAAAGGACTTTCCTGGAGAAAGAAAAGTCAATATTCAGACTGAAGAATTCATCAGAAAAAAATCCAAAGCTAGCATTTTCAAAAAACACTGGCTCATTATAGAATTATGGATTCCCTTCTAACCAACCATATGCAGAAACTGGTAATTTTTCAGTGCCCATAATTGAAATCTTGCAAAGAAAAGATGTATATACTGTTTCTGTCTCCACACAGATCACCTGATTGTGTTGGCTACTGTTAGTCTGTTGGGCTGGAATAAATTATAAGATAGAGATCTTCCTAGTTAGCTACTTCCTAAACAGGAAGAGACCTGTTTTTCTATTTAAAAGCAGTCTTATTTTTTTAAAGGTTTCTTTATGTGTGGAGAGACCTGTTTTTCCATTTAAAAGAGGTCTTATTTTTCTAAAGGTTTATTTATGTGTTGGGGATAGCAATTCTGCTGATGTGTGTGTGTCCTTTTTCTAAGCTTACCTCTCTTAAATCACCTGAAGTCTGACAAATTCATCCTTCCTGAGACAAGCATACACTGTGAATAAGAAAAGTTCAGCTAAAATCCTGCAGTCCTTCTCATTAAGGAGGGACACCTCCCCCTTTCTTCATATCTAGTCCTCTATCCTATGCTCTTAACACTTCTCAATTTAGTCAATGGGCAGAGATGTAAGCTGACACCAAGCTGAAGGTTATTTCATTGCCGTCAGCTTTCTGGAATTGGTATGATTCCTGAAGTATAACAAAAATGACAATCCAAATGCAAAATTTCACTTAAAATCAAAAGTGATGAGTGGATTCTAGGAGAGTTATTCGTAACCTTGGCTTGAACATAATTATGCATACTTATCACACTGTTTATTCACATGTCAAATAGCTGCAAGAATTTTACATGTACAATGCACCGTAATTTCTAAAAGCATGGGAGGTTTTTTGGTCTTTCCCATAAAAAACCTAATGCTGCACTTCCTATTTTCCCATTTAAAACTGGTTTATTTCCTTCCCTCCCCTCCGTTTTACTTGATCCGGATGCCCTGTCTTATTAAGGGCTTCTTCCAGTGGTACACTGGCACAGACTGCCTGTGTAATGACGATTTTTATACATGGACTACTCCCAGCATGGGATTACTGCCCATGATGATTCCTCCCAGAGCTCTCTTCTTCCTTTTATGCTCATGTGCTTTATGTTTGCTTACATTGACCATGCTAATGCTATTGGTGGTCACAAAGTAATAAAAACATTTTCCACCAACATTTATTAATCCATTGACAAATTGTGTCAAACATGAAAGCAGTCTACAAAAACCACATGCTTTTCAAGCTCAGTTATTATGCTAATATCTAACTGTTGCTTACTTTTGTTTCTATTCTTCTTTTCCCGTGGGCAGCTGAGCCACTTAAGGAAATTCACTGCAATCCAAAAAGAAAACACAAGTCTACCTGCTAGCAATGCTTCATTAGTATTTATTCATTGATTTTCTTTGCTTTAGAGAACAATGAGCCAGAAATGTAATAGAGCTTTTTTAAATTTAAATTCCACTTTACTCTAACCCGTGTATTGCTTATTGTGTTCCATCACCAATTTCAGTTACTGTTTGCCAGCAAAACAACTCCTCACTTGATGAGGCTTGTTCCAACTGTGACCTTGGATATATAAACCAAAGATGAAAAATTACACTGTGAGGAATTTTTCTTTCTTAATAACTTTTGAAAATTTGGACTCAGATGATTTTTTTAAACCCTTTTCAAAATAAGGGTTTAGGGTATGATAACTCAATGAATAGTTCTTAAGGGTTTAGGGTATCATGATTCAATAAATAGTTCTAAGTGTCAAAAGCTTGATGGTGAGTGTATAAACAGTTTGGAAATGACCAAGAGCATTTAAAGTACTAGCAGGGAAAGATGCTGCTTCATTGCTGCTGTTTTGCTGAAGCTTAGTGGCACCTCACACTCAGCCGTACAGAAAGGTTTTGCAAGTACTCATTAAACGGCTTCTATACCGAAGCAGCTGACCAGCAAATATCTGTTCCACTGGTGCTTTAAATTCAGGAAAAACTCAGACACCTCAGGTAGATGTAGCTCACTGACGCTACTTTAGCTGGCTGGGCTGTGCAGGGCCTGATAAGCAGCAGGAAAATGACATCTACTACTAGAGCCAGAAGGCAGAGGAAGAGACCTCTCTAGAGGCTTTTTTTATGCCGTCTCCTCCTTTTCCACATGCAAATGCAATTTGAACATAGTTGTTTTGTTCTGGTCTAGCATGGCGTAACTCCCCTAATCCTAGCAAGGGTACAGCACATGTATCACACCATTAAAAGCCAAGAAATAAAGGAGCCAAGATGCAGTTTCTCTGTTTTGCTTCTTGTTCCAGAGGACAAGTCAAACTGCTGGCTTATACCCATCCAAACTTTTCCCCTTCACACAAACCAGATGTCCACCTCAGTCTGCAAAAATTTGAAAACAACATGACTGAATCTCCCCCCTTTCACACATAACAGGAGGCAGCCCAATAGAATTTGCTTTTCTACAGACTGATGAAGTAGGAAATTTTATATATCTGTATCTTAGACAACTTCCTAGCCTGAAGCAGCTTCATAAAGCAAGTGGCTGCATTAACCATTCTCATCAGACCCAAGCACTTAAGCACAAACAACTCAGCTCAAGAAACTCTAGTGACTTGCAGTCAAAGTAATACATTCATCTACCAGAACTAGATTAACTGTTTAACCTCAGTTTCCCGGTAGGTATTTCGTATCTATTCTTATTCTATTATTTTGTCAGACTTTGTCCTAAATAATTCTAATAATTTCTCATCTCATTTAAATTCTCAACCTGACAAAATTACATTTAACCCCTTTTAATAAAAATAGAGTGCATTCTCTAGCTTCCCTTTAAGATCAACTGCAATGAGAATTTTTGCCCATCAAGGTTTAAAAAAAAAAAAAAAACAAAAAAACAACACACAAACCAGAAAGCTTTTTAGCAGTTCCAATGCTGACTTTATCTTCTAATGTCCTTTCACTGATTCTCTGTGCTTTCTGTGGGCTTCTCTCTTTTGTTTCCATCTGTAGTAGACAAAGACAATTTAAAAGATTTAGGTCTGTCTTCTCTTTTGTCACCTCCATCCCCTCTGGTAATTGCAGAGTTGTCTATTCTAACCATGCTTTTTTTTTTTAGAATTGGTTAATTATGCAGGTGTACAAGTTCATGTGAATTATCATCATCTGGGGTTTTTTTCCTGAACAGTAAGAGGTTCTGGCTGTATTAATTGCCCTCATCACAGAAAAGAGCCCTACTGTTCCCTACAAAAAGAAGTGCATGAGTGAATGAGCTCAGAAGCCTCTTACGCTGTCAACGAAGAAAGTAAAAGCATCCTTATTGCTTTGTAAAATGCTAAGTTTTCTCACTAATTCCTCTGCCAGAAGATGAAATCAAACTTGCACCATTCTGTCATTTAGCTTATATGTAAAAGGTGTTTGGACCCTTTCTGTTGGAAGTGTCTGCAAAACAGCAAGTAACTGTTCTTGCCAGTTTAGTTTAAATAAAATCAAAAAATAAACACTGCCTTTGCCTCCTTCTGCATACAATTCCATTTTAACACTGCTTGTTTTGCCAGTTTTATATGAGTGAGTTGCTAGATAATATAACTAAATTCTGGGCTTTCCTGACTCCAAAAATATATTTGCAAAATAAATATGTATGTGCATATCTACATATTTGCATATAAAATTTAAGAAATAGATTGTTTGAAAACTTTACCATAACAGCTCTACTATAATCCCTGCAATTAGGAAGCCTGAGGTTGCAGCAATTTCAAGACAATGGTGATGTTTTTCCCTTATCTTTATCAGACTTGCATGCACAGCAACGCTTTAACAGGTACTCCTCTTCCAAAAGAATAGATCCAATACTACCCTGAAAGAGCCATATCCACCATTTTTGAAATGAAGGCAAGTTCAGTACATTTAAGGTAGAAAGAGTTCAGCTGTGGGTGCCTATGGTTCTGCTATATTCTGGGACACAGACAAACAACCGAGCACCAGGCCATAGAGCTCTGCTCCTTCCCCTTGTTCTTTTAGCCTTAGAGGCACAGTTTCTGGCTGCAAGTATGCAATCAAATACAGAATCTGGCCTGGTAATTTAGCTCCCTTCGCATTGTATCAGCACGCCACTAGTGCAGCTTTATCACTTCGTTGTTACTATAGTGCCTTATTATTAAAGAGACTGACAATCAGCCCAGAGTTAATGATTTCCCTGATGATGGTGATGTGCACTCAGACTCGCTCCCTTTTTGCCTCATTGGCTTAGCAGAACCAAGAGGAATAAAAAAAAGATGAAATGTTTATTGCTCACCAAAATAATTCGAGATTGCTTTGAATACTATTACTTTGGAATAAAGAAAAAGAGAATTTTGCTGTTGTTTCTAACTTTCACTATTTTTTTTATAAAACAGACATGCACTTTAAACTTGCGCAGGGGTTATAAGGCCAGCTTTCAGCTCCTTTTTTGCATTTGGAATTTTAATTGCCATAACAACATAATGCCTTTTAAAAATTGTTTTATAGTATTCAGTCACAACTATTTCTCCAGCCTGTTTGTTCTCTGATTTCGCAGAAATATATTGAGCTGTGTTTTCCTCTGAAATGTACAATGGGTAAAATGTCAGTAAACTGATAAACAATCTGGAAAGAAGTAACAAAAAAATGTCATAAAATCCCATTGGAAGTCTTAGAATTGCACAACACAAAAGTAGATGCAGCCAGCTATTAAAACACACATAAACAATTGCATTGAAGTTCAGCAGCCCATGATCACAACAAAATCTTCCTATTTTTAACCCGTTAGGAGACGATATCTGGGTACTACTAAAACAAAATCACATTTTATTTTCTGGTGAAAAAAAATAAAATCACTCATACATGTGATCTACATATACAAGTTCTACTTCACATCAAGGAACTCAGTTTTCTAGACTACTAGAATTATGATTTTCAAAGTAAAACAGACATCCATTTTAACTGATGTTTCAGAGGTTATAATGCTCCAGAATGTGAATTTTGACTATTTGATGAATATTCATTTTCAGTGATTCCCAATACAATTTGTTCAGTCACAAATTGAAAGATAGGTTGTCCAGCTACCACTCAAGTGCTACAGTCAGAAAGTTGGGTAGGTATAGTCACAGCCAGATATAGTCACTTGAAATCACTAAATAGTTCTCATGCCATACAGTCACCCTCCTTCACAAGCAAGCCCAAATGTTTTCTTGCACTGACACCACAGAATCTTTTATTTCCTGCTGTTCCTATTTGAATTATCTTTATTATAATTTTCTCCTCTTTTTACAGTGCAGCAAAATATTACTTGTACCCTGCCAAAGTACAAAATCTGAATATGATTCCCAAACATACTTTTATCTAAACTAGAAAGGGGAAACAAATATTGTTTTCAGTGAAATTGGCACATGCACTCATCAACTGATGGAGCTGTAATTAGACTTTTGTTTCCCAGCATTTCTCTAAACAAAGAGTATTTACTGCTTGTCCTTGCCTCAAGCATGTGATCAGAATTCAAATTTTTCCTTATCAGCTTTCCCAAACAACAAAGTTTTTCGTAAGAAATATTAGTCCTTTAAATTGAAGCATACTGTCTTATAAACATACATTATAAATACTTTCCTAATGATTCGTACAGGGTATATTTATATTGGTTGCATTCACAGAATTAAAAAACATCTTAAATAAGTGATTAAGTGCAGCTAAGACATTTTGAAAGGTTTTATCTGTGTTTACTTTACATATAGTGATTTCATCTAGACATTAACCTGTTAATACCACAGCATAATATTACAGATGGTGATGTAATGGGAGTTGTATAATATAATAGGAAATATTGCTTGTTTGTACAGAAAAATAACAGCAATTGCTAGATACATATTTGCTTCTCCATCTATTAATAGTACACATTTGTTAGTAATTCATCGAGAAAAATATCTGAGACTTTCTAGCTACTTTGTATGAAAAACTATGAAGAAATATGTTGTAATTTTAGATGTTACGGCATGTTAATTAACATTAATAGCCACCATTGCTTCAGAGAAGTATTAAAACTGAGGATCTTTTTTTGGTCGAGTTTTTAGCAGATGTACTTTTGTTAAATAGTAATAACAACTTTAGCTGTGTTGTGTTGANAGAAAGATGTTCCAGCCCCCTAGTAATCTTCATAGCCCTTTGCTGTACCCTCTTCAGCAGTTCCCTGTCCTTCTTGAACCGGGGAGCCCAGAACTGGACACAGTACTCCAGATGCGGCCTCACCAGGGCAGAATAAAGGGGAAGGATAACCTCCCTTGACCTGCTATATCTGCTTATATACATGGATGATTCTTGATTTTAAACTATAAACCAAATACCAGTTTGAGAAAGAAATTTGCAACTCAAAGTTACTCAAGTATGTCAAAGATACTACTTTTGTGAGAAGAGGTTCACTGAGGTAAGGGGGCCTCCATGAGCTAAACTTAGACTATAGCAGAGTATCTTAGTCACTGGCTGCTTCTAAATACTGATAGCAGAGCAAGAATTGGCAATAATTGTTCAATGGATTCATAACTTCTGCTTTATGAATTGGTAGAAGATTACCAGCAGAAAAACAAAATCATGAATAGAATGCAACAGATACAGTACATGAGATTAAAAATTTTTCTGGTGTTCATTGAAACTGGATATCCACCTACAAAATCAATGGAAGGTGACAGATCCAAGGATTAGGAAAATGCTATTCAAAAAACTACATGAGAGCTACTTAGTAAGGCTTCCTATTATCTCAGTTACAAGATTTAAGATTTCCCTGTTCCATATGCCAAGAAAAGAAATAGGGACACAATCTAACTGCCAATGCACAGAAGCTTTGTCCAGGAAAGCAAGTGACTGACATCTTTCCAATGTCTTCCCTGTTCCATCTTATGTCAAAATTTAAGAAATATGTTAGGTATTGCATTGAAAAATGCAGGTGTTGATCTTAAAAAAATCAACTGCACAGTGGGCTGTTCATAAAAAAACCAAAATACACAAAGGAAGAAAGATGATAATTTTTCCCCCCATCAAGGATTAGAGATGAGTGGCAGGAGAAAAATCTAGAAGGCAGATGTTCGTGCTGTTTGTTTTCTGCACTTGTCCTGTCCAATGTACTCTTCCATTTGTACAATTCTAACCGCCATTTTCTGAAGAACACTTTTCAAATAGCTGAAGATACTCATTCTTAATATATTCACTACAAAATACTTCCTTGAAATATCAGCAATAATATTTTCTATGAATAAGCTTCGGAATTTAATTATGAATTTCTGATTCCAGTAGCAGCTAATGCATAAAAAACTTGAGAAATGAGGACAGAAATGATATTTTAAGGGGAGGGGAATACAGTACATTCAGTACTTTCTTAATGTAAAGTACAGAGAAGATCAAAGTATTTTAAGGTGTGTGCCATGTAACACTCCATTCCATCCCCACTTGACAAAGTCTTTTACTTACTACATGTAAATATGCAAGAAGTTTTTCAAAATTCTTGCACATCAGGCTGTGGCAAAAGTTGCTATTTAAAGGATCAGGATTACCTGTCACTTGTCACACATTTATGACTTAAAAACAAAAACCACATAACAAGTCAGGTAAAATTATTAAAATGTGATACCGCTATGACAAGGTGTCTCTTTAAGAGCCATGATGGCAGTCACATGCCAATAGAGGTGACCAGGTCTATCATGAGGCATCACATGTCTTTGCTATGACATAATGAAGAGCTCCTTTCAGAACTAGATCTAATATTTGCTAGTCTAAATCATTTTGAAAATAACTGGGATTTTTGACCTAAAGCACCTCTTGCAAAGCAAGTCTTCTGTCCATGGGGGAAAAAAAAAAAAATCATGTTGTATTGACCATAACAGAAGATCTCTTTTTTCTGAAGGCCTCTACCGCTTTTCTTGAAGAGTCTCCCGTCTCTCAGTCTTCATTTGTAGATCAGGAGAAGCAAGTCATGTATAGATGGATAAATGGGTTCACTTCTGTAACAACTGAAGTGAACATTAAATTGAATTTTCTTTTCTCTCTTCATTCAAGAGAAAGGACCAGATTAGAATGTCACATTAAAATTTGGAAGTTTTAAAGAGGATGCATCAGCATAGTACAGTTATGAATCCACGGAGATGTAATGCTTCTCTGACTATGAGACACTTTTTTGTTTGAAAGCTCGCTTAAGTACAGGAAGAAACTCCAATTAACTTGAGCAGTTTTGGGATTGGAAAAGGATAAGAAATCCCAGTGAAGATTAACAGAGTTGAAACAAGAAGGACATGCAGTGAGGTATGGGCTATAGGGTTTTTAGTACTTTTAGCCTAAGCCAGAAAGACCAAATGGAAACTATCACAGAAACAGTAAGGCAGAGTAGTGTGAAAACAGTGCACATAAAAAAAGGGGAAAAAAAAGAAAATCAGAAAAAAAAAAATGTCCCAATTGTGTTATCTTATAGTGCCTATGTGGCATAATGTGCTGGCAATTTGGAAAATAGGAGCCTATGCAAGGAAAACAGGAGCAAGATGCTATGCTGATGACAGCAGTGTAAACTTTTCTTCTACGTTTACGCACCGAGTTAGCACCGCAGGCTTTCCATGTTCGTTAAGGTTCAAACCAAGACAGTTCATTGTACATACATTAGCAAATGGTAATCACTTTCATTCACTACAGAGTATCTGTATAACGACCAAATTCAAAACAGTGGCTTGCTGATAAAGAATTATATATTGACAGCCTTTAAACTATTATAACTACTCAGTCTTCCCAGATATACCATTTATTGCACAAGCAGCAGCATTCTCAAAAGAATTAATAATTTTGTCATGTGAAAAATGGAAATAGTGAAGACAATAATTACACTATAGCATAACAACATAGAAAGAAAACAATTCCAGCTTTGAAAAAAAAAAATAAACCACTGCTGAACTATTTGTTATATGAATTGTCATTTTCACCCTTCCTGGAAAAAACAGAGGAGAAAAGAAAAATCAAGGAGTGTTCCTCTTAACTAATAATATATTCACGTACATGTGAAGTGTTCTTGTGCATGGTAAAAAAAGTCCCTTATATTTTTTTGTAGTTTTCTATTTCTGTCCTTGTAGTACGTGATAGATTGTTCACATTTATCAACTTGGACCTTAATAGCACTACAGAATCTTCACCTCAGCAAAACATACTTAAAACAACCCTTGCCCCCCCCTTTTTTTTTTAACTACTTTTTCCAAACATCTTGAATTTTAATGATCAGAAGTCAACAGCCTGCAAAGATAGATACGCATTCCTCAGAGAGGCAATATTTTGCACCAATGAAAATAAGCATTCTTTTTTTATACACAGAATAGGAATAAGATGGCTCTTGACATCCCTTGTTCCAAAGACATCATTGACTGTTCACTGTAGCAACATTACACTAGAAATAACAGCTGTGTATTCATGTTTAATTTAGCAAAATTTTAATTAATACCATCTAAAACCAAACAAAAATAAGATCCAATGAAACGTGGCTACTGCATTTCTAGCTCAGATTTTCCTTGCAGGTCTCAAATACAAAGCGTTTCTCACTTGAGTTTCCAACTGGGCCCATTTCATATGTCAAATCTATCAGTAGATATAAAAGTTATTATATTCTAGAAATTCATAGAATCACAGAATGGTTAGAGTTGGAAGGAACCTTAAAGATCATCTAGTTCCAACCCTCCCGCCATGGGCAGGGACACCTTCCACTAGACCAGGTTGCTCAAAGCCCCATCCAGCCTGGACGTGAACACCTCCAGGGATGGGGCATCCGAAACTTCTCTGGGCAACCGGTATTTGAAATTCTGTATTTCTGGTTTCCAGCTTGAATTTGAGGGACATCTTTGAGCTAAACATACTGTCATTTTACATGTATCAATCTGGTATCTTACTAAAGTAATCCTGTACTTTGGGTGGGCAAAAGACACAGAGGACATCAGCATCCTTCAATGGAAAAGAGCTACAAGGTTGGATTCAAAATTTTCCAATAGTACACATTCAAGACCTAGAACTGACTTTCCCAAAGACTGTCCTTCACATATATAGCCCATTAAAAAGCTGTTTGGAGCATGAACCAGAGTCTCAGTTTTGATTTAGTCCTTTTTCCTCATGTATTTTCCCCTCATCTACATTTTTTCAAATGCCATTCGAGACTGCTCTTCATTATGATTATTTTAATTTGTCTTCTAGTTGTTCAACCACCTCATTTTGTTGGTCTTGAGGAGTTACACATCAATCCCCTCTGACTCTAGGCAGGGCCTCTCATCAGGCCTTGCAGCCATTGCACAGAGCCAGAGCACTGGTCTTGTAAACCAGGGGTCGCGAGTTTCGATCCTTGTCATGTCCCCCCACGTCATGTCCCTACAGAGCCTGCACCATCCCTCACAGCACTTTGGTCATGTAAGCTGCAAAACATGCACCATGCCACTGCAATCTCAGTGACAACACAGCTGGCGGGTGAACACAGGCTTTGAGATCCTTCTGTTTGTTTCCCTAGTGTGCAGCACCGTGTGATCTAAGGGAAAAAAACCCCAAAGCCACACAAACGAAAAACAGCTAACAGTTTTTAAGACCAAGTGATCAAACAGGATTAGATCTTTTCTTATTGTAGACTAATTTTTGGTTTAGTTCTTAGTCCAGCACTTTGTCTTTGTCCACAGTTTTCAGAAACAGAGGCTTTCATTACATTAATACTCTCCCTGTTTTCCTGAGTTACTTAACATAGAATTCAGTGTGTATATGAAACAAGTCAATTTTTCCCAGTGTGTACTGATTTATTTTTAAAACAAGAACTCCACCTGTCATTAGACTTCCCCCTGTGCCTGGCTTATATTTAAGATTCTCCCCCAAAACTTCCTTGAGGACATTTAGATTCTGATTATTCTGAATTATTTTGCAACTATAAACATTCCATCCATTCCCTCAGGACATTAAGGATATAGCTATATCTACATATAACACTCATTCTCCAGAGTTCTTTAAATAGCCAGGCATCTGAATATAGAAGCCTCAAATCCTAATTTAGCTCTTCATCTCTGACCTTCCAGCGACAGGGGGCCAGTGCACAGGAGGAGTGACCCAGCTCCACATAGGGACATGATTGAACAAAATCACCAAGATATATGTGCAGAGTCACTGATTATAGGAAAATTGTGCAGAAAATAGCTGCTGCTCAACCCCACTGCCAAGGTAACGGGCTTTCAAATGGCACCTCTCCTACTCCATACGGAGAAACATCCAACTCCAGGACAAGCACAGCCCTTCAGCAAACTTACATGTAAATAGTACAATTTTACACTGAAATGAATACACGTTCTGCAATAAAATGATGATGGAAGAGAGGAAAGGAGAGGATTGTTAACACTTCTTTGTCATTTGCCATCTGGCTGAATCTAACGAAGAAGATTTTAACACAAATCCAAAAGTCTAAATTTAGTCACTAACAAACAAAACTGAAGACCTCTTTAGAACGGCAACAACCCCCTTTAAGTTGCTTGTGAGAGAAGAAACAAACTTCCTTTTTATTGTGCCAGACAAGGTAGTTAAAAATTGTTGATTTGTGGACTGCATATAAATGTTTCCCTTTTTTGAAATGAAAAAATGTAAAATGATTTTATAAGGATAAAAAGGAAAGAAAAGTAAAGTTTTTAAGTGTGCTTTTTAAACCTTTTTTCAGGTTTAAAGCAGCATATGGAGAAAGAATAAGAATTTTTTCTCCAACATTATACTGTAACATCATCAGGAAGTACTAAAGTAACACTTAAAGAAAGGAACTGTCTGGATCATGTGTATCTATCCTCTTTGGTTGCAAGAAACCATGTCACATACTGTTATTCATGAACTTGAAAAGATCCATTTTCAGCTATTTTGGTTTTTTGCTCTCTCTATTTCTCTTTTCAACACTTAACAGTTTTGTTCTGGAAGTAACACTTTCACTTTTAAATGTTGACACCTTACAGTGTAGCTTTTAAAATGTGAAAAGTACAGTTTATCTAAATTTCCATGACATTTTATGCAGAAAGATACTGAGAATTAATTTGAAGGTGTTGGAAGCTGGGGGCTGGTGGCAGCATTACTTCAAAGTTTGGGGTTTGCCATGAGAAAAATTAGATTTTGTTTTTTCAGCATCTACATTCTAAAGGGAGATTTTTTCCTTCCCATTAAAAGAAAAAAAAAAAGAGAGAAGAGAGACTTGGGTTTAGGACTGTTCTAGTAATGAATTATTCTCTCTACTCTGCAGAAATTCAGACAACTCACCAGCAGTGAGATGTCAGGAATTGTACGTCTAATGTATTGGAGCAAGATAACCAGGAGACAACTACAGAAAACAACATTACTATTAGCACCACTGAAGATAGGAAATAATTATTTCCCATTATTAAACAATAAAAGATGAATCAGTAATCATGCCTGCTAATAGAGGATTAGTAATGATTTCAGGATACTAATGCATTCTCTGGAAAATAAAATTTAAAAATATCTATTTAGAGTCAAACTTTACCATTCTTTAGTCAATATGGGGAAAGGCACATTCTAAATTGATCTTAACACCAAGCAGGTATGTAAATACATACTTTAAAATAAGTGTCCTTCATGGAGAAATACATACAAAAGTGCACTACACACATAATGAACATGTAAGTATAAACTCCTATTACCAACCACAACAAATTATAACGTGTCTAAAGTCCTATACTTAAACAAGATTTGTGACCAGATCGTGTGAAAAGGTAAAAGAGATTCATGAACTGCCCAACTGTTAATATATACTATAACCGATGGTGTTTTCCTGCATAAAAATAAAAAGTAAGTCTTACTTTCTCAAGGAGCATCCTACAAATGCATAATCAATTACTCATTGACTTCAATAGTACATGGAATGACTCATTAAGAGGAAAATTAGAGAAAGACCATAAAGGAACAAAAGGTTCCTTCCTTTTTCACAAGACTGTCACAGACAGAGGTACTAGGAAAAACTAAGTCAGTAATAGCTTTGAAGCAGATCTGTCTAGAGTGTCAAGAGAGCTTCCCAAAGAAAACCTGAGGCTTCTAAGATCACAAACTCCATGCATTAACAGAATAGTCACAAAAATGTTTTTTAAATAGAGAAAAGTCAAAGTGATTAGAAAAAAGAGAATAGGAAAAAATATGGTTTATTCCTTTGCAGACACAGTTCCTTGCTCCCAAGCTTGGTGACAGTTCACTCAATGCCCCTGAGTGGCAGCGAGCCCTGCACAGGCCATCTGAAGTGTCTTCCTTTCCCCAAGAGGCCGGCCTCGCTGCCTCCTCGATGCTCTCCACAGGCCTTTAGGCTGTGTCTACATAGCAGATACTTTGGTTTACATTTGCTGCACACTGAAACCAACACAAGACCAACAGATAAACATGGATCCTGCTTCAAAACAACTCCAGCTGTATGACTAATGTAGGTACAGCTTTATTTTCTGTTTCTAAAAGTTTCTGGTTTTCTGTTTTGCTGTAGGTCACACCTTCACCCTTGAGATCTCTCAGGGCATCTCTCTAGCACCTGCTCACCGAATAGGATCACCCCTACTCATTTTTCTTTAAATAAGGTAAGTCCATTGGGAACAAAGTCAAACTGAAAAAGCACGGTCTCTCCAGAAGGACCGGGTCTTTAATGGATACCTCAAAAAAGCACTGGTAGTTTTGCAGTGCCCTTGTCTTTCAGATCTTTAGCACTAAGGTATAGAGTTTTATACTTATGACTCCTAAGTTACTTCCATTATAAATCATGGACATAGTTTTAAGATTGACAAGTTTGGGGGTTTTTCCTCCCTGTGAAGAAAGTAAATATATGTGTAAAAACTCGCATTTCATGTCTAAAGAAATTTTATTAAGAATGAAAAAAATGTGCTAATATAGGACTGGAGGAAAACATGCTTTGGCACAGAATTCACATGAAAGTTTGCTTCATTGTTTCGTTTTCACCTCTTGTCTGTGGGACAAAGATTATATTCATGTTTTTGATTTATATTTAATTGTGAAAGTAACACTCTTCTAGTAACCTCAATATCAATCTTTGTTTTAAACCTCTTCATTTACATATAAATTGTTCCACATATACGGCAGCTGCCTGACAAGGATCATGGAAAGTTAATACTGTCACACCTTCTTTAATACTATGATCTATGACTCCTGGATACTTAAGAAAAGGCACGATACTTTCACATGACTGATGTTAAAACTTACTTCATTACCAGCTTTTGAAAAGACCGTATATATTAAGCTATTAACTTTTATTATGAGCTTATATTTGTTAAAATAAAAAAACACAAACAAGAAAAACAGCTGAAACAGATAAGCTATATAGTATGGACATTATGGCCTGGAATTATGTTGACATGAAAATAAGATGTGGCTGCTTCAACATGATTTTTTTTTTTTTACACCCCCAGCTGCTTTTTTATTATTATTATTTTATATATGTATAGGTGTCTTATCTAGGTCAAATAATTTTTTGAACAGTTATTTGAAAACTGAGCTTGATCAATAAAATCAACTTTTGCTGAATTCCACATAAGATGTGCTTTTAGTACCAAAGGATTAGGTATTAGAAATAGGTCTACGTAGTAAAGAAAGTAAAGCAAAAGTACAACAGGCTAAATCGCTTTCATTTTCATAAGCCCATTTCTGCAAGTGTTTTCATCTGGTCTGGTCCCCTTCAGTTTTCCCTGTGCGGACCAAGCTGTTATTTGTGTTTCAACACAGGAAACAGTCATTAAAACACTGCAGTCAATAGTAGTCAAGCATGAGTTTTAAGTGCATTATCTGAGTATTTACTGCCTCTGTTCAGCCGACTGCCTTCTGAAAATCCATCTCTTAGGGATGTAAGTATTCCTCTCCACTCTAAAAGGAGACAAGGTAGCATGAAACTGCTCAAGACATAGCTGAATCCTTCCAGTCTCAAATAAGAACAATAACCGCAGCAAAGTCACATCAACGCATCTTTGTGACAGCAGGAAGAAGTAAATACAAAAAGATTATGTCAAGAATAGACACCCTAGCTTCAGAAAAACCTTGAGAGTAAAGGTAGACTGCATCCATGAACTACTGACAAATTAGTACGAATGGAAGTCTTGATTTGAATCAGCGTGCAACAACTAGAAACAACTGGGTGCATTAAGATTAGACATGTTGGCTCATACTTTTTCTTTATTGTTGAGCACACAGCTACTGAAGAAATGACTATGATTACGCCATTTTCAAATAGGAATTAGAGCAAAAATGGTGGTAACAAAGAGGTTGCATGTCATACATACAGCTGTTTAAGGGAAGAATCAAACAGAAAATGTTGCAGAAATGCAAAGTCTTTCATTTTCTTCTGGGAGCAGATCACTGAAGAGAGAAAAGCTGCAGAATGTTTTATGTTAGCTTCAGTACTAACCACAGCCTACTGAAGACAGTATCAGAAGACTGCTAGAAAGCAGTCTTTGACACTATATTGATTCCCTTAGCCTGTGAAGCATTTGTTATTTATGCAAATATTTCTGACAACCACTACAAGATAAAATAGTAATAATTCAACATTAATGCATGACCAGTAGGGGTAATTTGAACATGTCATAAGACAGTCTTCTAATATATATTTGAATTTTAAAAGATGGTGCCATAATCAATATTTTATCGGTATTTTCTGATCAGCATTAGGAAAAAAAAATGAAAAAAATGAAACCTGGCTGTATTTCAAAAGGTTTCTAAATGTATGCTTTATATTTTTATTTTTGATCAACTATACTCTTAATACATTTTACCTGGTGTCTATTGCAGCTGCACAAACATTTGACGCAAAATTGCTATTTATCAAAGATTCCATAAATCATTTATAACAATATCAACGCTAGGACCAAAAGTGTTCAGTCTAAATAGATTTGTCTCAAAAATATACATTCCATCTCTGATGGTTGTGTTTTTAAGACAGTCTAAGTGTCTGGAAAGGTGAAAGGTTCCTTGTGTCAAGTACAAAAAATTGCAAACAAAAACTGAGAATGTAGACAGTTTTCTAATGCAAATATCTTAATATCACTTTGTGCACATATAAATGAAACAATTATTCGAATCTTCAACTTCTCCTGCATAAGAGCTACAATGAAAAGTTGCATGTAATAGTTTGCAGCTCCCATCTCCAAAAAAACCCAAGTATTTTTCCACATTAAAACACTGACAACTACATATTTTATCTAATAATTGGATCAAAATGACTTAGACTCTTATGAAAGAGATACGGTTAACCATCGTAACACAGTGGACTGTACAGAGCTGCCAGATATCCCAAAGTCTATACTCAACACCACTGCCAGCCAGCTCCATCTAGACACTCTCCGGAGAGCAACAGGAAGCTGGTTTAACATCACATCCATTCAGATGAGATCCGAATAGAAGTTCAGACAAAGCAAATCTGAGAGGCATCAGTCCTGAAGCTTTGCAAACTCAGTACTAAGTTTACAGCATTGTATTGCTGGGTTACATGGCAACAACATATTTTGTCAGATGAAAGGGTTTTGTGGATATATTTTGTTCACCACCAAGTCTCTCCACTGATACTAAAGCTTTCAAAACTTCTCCTTCAAATTACTACAAATGACGATCATATGCCACAGTGTATTTCAAAAGTAGCCAGATCCCAGTTCACGTTGATATTCCAAAAGCAGGCGCACTCTGCTGTATTCTGCTGTCTGCTCTCATACCTGAAAAACTATAAACAGATCTCAGCACCTACCATGGAACTGAGCAAACAATAAATGAGATCAAGTATCCTGTGTTATTTCAGATACAGCCAGAGTACATACCTGTACTCAGAGAATACAGCAACTACTTCATACTCTGTTTAGGCATGAGTAATTTAATTCTTACCCTTCCAAGAATTGTCTTTTGAAGCACTTAGCTCCACAAAGCAGGCAATGTAGACTACAGACCATATATCAGAGGTTGCCCGTATCTGGAAATACTGGAAGACACTCTTTAGGGGCTTCCCAATGACAGTGCAGCTCTGCATAAATCTAACCAAAACCCGCGCTTTCAAGGTACTCATGATCCTGACAGTAAGACGGGAAAATTTTAAACTCTGCTATAGCTGGAGGTTGTAAAAGAGGGCTGTAGAGAAATAAACAGTGGGTTTTGCCACTTAGTTGAGGACAAAAACCTGAAGGTGTAATGCAAATGAATTTTTAGAAGGTGTTGGGCAGCTTATGGAAAGTGTATTTACATAAAGGATGTTATTGTTAGTCTATAGTAGTAAGCAACAGGTGACATTTCTTTAAGAGCTTTAGGATTAAAAACACCTAAAGTAGCATTGAAAGTAAAGCTGTTTAACCACTAGATGTAGTGTGCTTAAGAAAAAATAAGAATACAAGAAGGTTTAGTTTTTACTGAACTTTACTTTTATGAAAGTGAACAAAGTAAACGACTGCTAGTTGCAATCTGCTGATTCAGAGTACATTGGATCCTTCCTGTTAATAGGCTTCAGATAAGACCCGTGAGGGATATAGGCAGCAACGTTGACGTTTTCTGTCTGTTGAATGCCACAAGCATCTACTGCAGTTTTTGTTCTGTAAAACTGTGTTTGCCATGCTTAGCTTTCTCTTTGCCTCTATAATAAGTATGTTTTGAATGTCTTCATGCTAAGAATCGTACTGAGAACCATGCACCTTTCAGATACCCTGCTTAAACATCAGATTTACAGTAATAATAGTATCTGCTGACCTATACGATGTTCCACTGGATCAGCAAAAAACAGTTACTCATCCACCAAGTTGGACACCCCCTGACAAAATTCAGAGCTTTACTGAAATTCTTTAAAGATTACTAGGTTTGTGTTTTACAACATAAAATGTAGTTTTAAGAGAGAAAGGTGTGTTTTCCTGCAGCAAAGTAGTCCTTTTCCAAAAGAGGAATAAAAGTTAAAGTTTATGTGTATCTGCGTCCCTCCAGGGGCTCTGCAAATAACTGGTCTTTCAGTTTGTCAGCAAAACTGAAAAATTGGATCCACCCACATATTGGGCATTAGACTGTAGCCTTTAGCTCAAGGACTCCACCATAAAGGATGTGCTAAATGAAAGTCTTTTGTATGAATAGTCAAGATTTCTGAGGATTCCTATGTTTAGCATTGCAGAAGAAAATGTTAGTTTGCAGAATTCCTTTTAATAAGGATTTCTTTCTTTTTCTTCTGCTTGAACATCTTTCTAGATATGTCTTTCCCAGGAATTGCAAAATAATTTCCTCTACTTATCAACAGCATCCTTGGAGAATTTCTGTAGCAGCTTCCAAGTTATGTTTCTGTGGAGTCTATCCATTCTGATCATACGAGATCTTAAGAGGCACAAATCCAAACAAGACTGTGTCTTCATCATTCACTGAGTGTGAGCATTGAGCATAGATACGTTCACAATAGGGATGCCTGTGATTGGCTGACATTTGGTAAGTGCCTGTGGGAAGGATGGCTTTAGTATTAATCATCTGTGGCATGGCTTAAAAAGGGCTTATATGAGTCAGTGCACTTTGATCTGTAAAAATCTGGACCTTTGTTTTTAGGACAATCCTTTCTGAAAGAAGAATTTGACAACATTTTGATCTAAGAATTGTCTAAGTTATCTTGTGTAGTCACACAAACGAACAAATGTATGTGTAGTGATAATATGGAAATGTGCCATTTTGCTGTAGATAGAAAGTTGTAATTATATCTGCTAGACTAATATGTAGTAGAGCACAGCAAATCCTTAAGCATCTTCTTATCCTTGCAATAAGTTGGCTTTTGTTTGTTTGGGGTGTTTTATGTTTTGTTTTGGTTTTTTGGTTGTGGGTTGTTTTTTTTTGGGGGGGGGTGATGGGTGTTGTGGGGGTTAGTTGGTTTTTTTGTTTGTTTGTTTTTTAATTTCAGCAAGTGTTTCAATCACTTCGTAAGAAAAAAAGTGGCAGAAAAGCAAAACAAGCCAATAATAACTTCTACCAATAATATTCAAGAAGGCAATGCAGTTCCAGAAGCAACAGCAGATATTATCTCTACCTACATGACCAATGAAAGATTTTTACTGGTACCTCCACTGTCACCATATCATTTTAACATTATAATGATCATTTACTCCAAAATCTTTTTTTCTGTACCATACTGCTTTCACTGGCTCTGCAAGCTTGCATACCTACCAAAATTCTGACTGACAAAGATGACTTCTGTTATTTATAAACTCCTGTAACCTGATGTAGAAAATAATATCTCAATAAAAATCGACAAAAAATAATTTGTTAAAAATGTAAATTTCCACTTGAATGTGTCAATTTTGACAAAGCTTTTAAAAGAAATTAGAATTTCTGGCTAAAATTAAGGAGCAAAATTGCTGTTTCCATATCCTCTGTGGGGGTTCCTACATATCAGTTATCTTGGAGGATACACTATTTCTATCCTGGTGTAGAATAGAATAAGTTACTAAGTCTTCATATCAATGTGTAATACAGAGAATGAAAAGCATTCACTGCCTTAACTTAGTATGTTTACGTAAATTCAAAGCACTTTGGCAAATCTAAATACCAATATGTGAATTTATGCTCACGTTGCATTAGTCCTTAATAATACAGGCAGAATTTCAGTAGGTAGTATTGGAAGGATGTAAAACATATATTCATATATAATTTATTCAACTGTTTATGAGGAAAGCCTGATGGTAGAATAATTTTGTATAAATATTTTACTCATTGACTCAGCTAATTTATAAATAACAAACTTGACTTGTTAATATTTTATTCAGTGCAAAAAGCCAAAATTCACTGGATAAATTATATGCAACACAATTTATATATCTGTAATTGCATGTCATTACTCAAGGATTCAAAAGAATATTTTTCTCTGCTGGTATTAAATTAGTAATGAATTAATTTATCTAGGTTTTCTTGGTTTGGTTTTATTTTTAAGCTTACTTTCTGCATTGGGTAGGGGCTTTTACCTTTGTAGTCAGGTGTTATAAAGAAGCTTCTCACATAACTGGGAAGTCATGATTCCAGAGTCAAAAGTAACAGCATCTTTGCCTAGACATTTGCCCTAACTCAGAGAACAGCAACTGGAAATTAAATGTTGGCAGACACTTAGCTAATGGTAAACATGTACTCATTCATATAAACTATGCGAAATGAAGTATACAAATTAATAAAGGAAATTAAAAATATCAAGGAAAAAACTGTCACTTTTGGGGTTTGGGCAATAAAGGATTTAAGTATAGCATAAACATGACAATGATGTAAGCTTGCAACACAGTGTGAATAATAAAACTGCCAACAATAACACAGGAGAAAATGTTGAGAAAATACTTTCTGTATTTTGATGTAGGTATGATATACCCTCATCCCACAAGTTCATAATGTATTTTCAGTTGAATCACGGAAATTTTAGAGTTGGAAGGGACCTCTAGAGATCATCTAGTCCAACTGCCCTGCTGATGCAGGAATGCCTAGAGCACATTACTCAGGACTGCGTCCAGGTGGGTCTTGAAAATCTCCAGAGAAGGGGACTCCACAGCCTCCCTGGGCAGCCTCTTCCAGTGCTCTGTCNAATTTCCTATCTACCAGGACCCCCAGAGCCTTCTCCTCAGAGCTGCTTTCCAGCAGGTCCACCCATAACCTATAGTGGTGCCTTGCATTCTTCCTCCCCACATGCAGGACCCTACACTTGCTCTTGTTGAACCTCATTAGGTTCTTCTCTGCCCAGCACTCCAGCCTGTCCAGGTCACGCTGGATGGCAGCACAGCCCTCTGAAGTGTCAGCCACCCCTCCCAGTTTGGTATCATCAGTGAACTTGCTGAGGATACACTCTGTCCCCTCATCCAGGTCATTGATAAATATATTCAAGATCTATTGAAGATAAGTATAAAGTCTGTGATATGGATAAACATTAAGAAATCAAACGGAGAATACCTCCAACAGTCAAAATGTAGCTGAGGGTATCTGATGTAATGAGGTTTTTAAATTAAATTTTGAGAAACTGTTGAAACCCAAAACACTGAATGAGTGTTAATATTGTGCCAATGTTCACAACAGACAAATGATATAATCCAATTAATCATTATAGGCTGATTAGTTTTCAAAAAAAATACTTTCAGTAAAATAATTCTGATTTCATCCTCTGATGTTTGGACAAAGTTACTTTTTAGAGCTTATATATTTCAAAATAATATATATTTGTAAATACATACATGACCTCCTGCTTTTGATGTAGTACCACTTAATATTCCAACTAAAAATACAGAAGGAGGCAACATCAATAGAATACACAGATTACAAACCACGTAATGATTGACTAATTCTGAATGTAGTTTTCTGTAGGGAATGACAGGAGAGCTTCCACGCAGATTTCACAGGGGCTGATACAAGGTTTCTCACTATTTAACCATTGATGTCCTGGACTATTAAACTTTGTCCATGACACAACTGTAACAATGCCATTCACTTTATCTGGTAGCTAACATTGAGATCTTGAATGTATTCATCAATCTGTGTTCAACTATTTGTAAGCTCTGTGAGCTTTTCAAGATAAGTGAAGATTGTAAGAAGTAGTTTTACATTCACTATTGACAGGAAGTCTTGGAAAGAAGGTATCATGGCCATTAGCGACATACTATTGAAGTTCCTACACAAAATATCTTTTGACACCAGATTTTACCAACCACTAAACAACCTTTATCTTTTTATTTTGAGACAGCTATATTTTAACAGCTACAGATGTATCTTGTCTTAATAGATGTCCTTGACCCCTTAATCTATGGTCATAATGTTGGATTCAGGCTTAGAATGTGGAAAAAAATAATAATCAACTCCCCTTCTCCTGGGGAATTAAAACCTAGTTTAAATCAGACATAGAAGAAACTGAACCTGGGGTTTATTCATCTCGTACCAATATTGTCTCCTTTGCTAAAGTAGTTCTGCAGAAAGTTTATTTTAACCTAAATGTGGCACAGAAAAAAGTTCTGAAACACTGCAGGCTATTTGAAAATAAAATTGTCCTTCTATATTCATGTATATCTTAATAGCATTATTCAGTTTGTATTCACATTAGTCCGCACCCTAACGCATAAGCATTAGTCTTAACCGCAGTTTAAGCTATGTTGTGCTAGGTGCTGTATATAGATCATAAAGAAAGGTTCCTTCCTGAAGGGATGTGCAGTTCAAGACCTTGACCCTGCAAAGACTTGTTCAGAAAATTAGTTTTATTAACTGAGAGAAGTGACAACAATGTACAAGCCCGCCTCACTCATTTGGCTAAATTTTTTGTTAAGGATATAGTACCAGAGATCTCCGTGGAACTGCTCACAGAATATTATAAATTTAAATATCAGCATATGTCTTTGAGAGATCAAGGTCATACACGTGGTGTTTCTTTCCTTTTACGCTCCACACGATTTATGCTTTTTCTAACTGTGTTCTCAGAAAAGAACTGCTCTAAGATGAACTATTGTTCAAAGTGTTAGTCTGGTCCCCCCAGCTGTATGGTATATTGTGAAATGTTGCCTTGGGTAGTTCAACAGTCCACCCTTTATTAGCTTGCTTCTCGTGTGACCACACTAGACTATTGCCTGAAAAATAAGTTAGCATTGCTGTACACAGATATTACCATTATCCATCTTCTGATTGACTCTTCAGCTCATTCTTGTTCTTTTATACAGTAATGCACCAAATGGAAAGTAGAATACATGCAAGCTTCATAAGGAAGGTGAGGAATAGAAACTTCTCTTAAGATGGCAGTTTTGGAAGTCTAGTGTTATACATACCATGACAGTTTGAATAATATTTCATTGAGGCATAAGTCAAGGCCTGAAAGAGGTTTGCATAAAACCTGATTTTTCTGGATTTATTTCCCCACATATTTACCACATATTGTTATATAAATGTGCTTCAATTTTCTGTCTTAATTCTTTGTAACAAAATAATTTATGGAATAAAATATCTTTTTATCACAAAAGTTCTAAAAAGTTTTACAAAAACCTCTATTTGTTAGGCTCATTAAAGGCAGACACTGGAAATTGATGTTTAACTTTTACCTTAACCTTAAAATACCATTACAATTCTCACATAAGGAGGTTGACAAACAACTTTTTACTTAATCGGCAACATTTCCATTCATTGTAGAATTTTGTAATAGAAAAGCACATGATAAACATGAAAGAAAGGCCAACATGCCAAAATATTTAGCATTGGGACTGAGGTTTCTGCTTGTGGAGTACAACTTAGTACCTGATTTTTTCACCTGCATCCAAAACAGCATTATTTCTAATAGACACAGTCTGTGTAGTAAATCCTCCAAAAGAGGCACCTTACACAGTACCGATTCTCTTACCTTTGTCCAGGTATCCACTTGAATCATTACACACAGATTATACACCACTATGTTTATGAATATAACTGTATTATATTTAAGTTAATCTTGATTATAAAGCAGAAGGTAAATAAAAAAAAATTTAAAAAAATAAAACACAGAAGTGTAGTAGTCTGCTTCTTTCCATAAATCTTGCTGTATCAAATAATTGTTTGTGAATCCATTTTGGGTTATAGCTGTAAATAAACTGCAGTGTTGGAATTTCTTACCAAAAAGATTTCAGGTTTGAAGTTCCACTTGTGGATTTATGACAGTGAAACCTGAAACCGTAAGTTCATATTATGTTATTTTAATAGAAGTTTCTAAATTGACTCCTATCTGCTTCTGTTTCATGAAAGGTCCAAAAGAATGTATCACTAAGCTGAAGTCTAAGAACTGATGTGCAAATATCTACCTATATATATGAATCTTTGAAATAATTATTAAAACTTGTTTGATATCAGTGAATTGAAACATCTGTCAGTACCTGCTGTTAGAGGCAAGAGAAATACAAAGAAAGAAAACAAAATCCAAACTTTCTTTTGCAATTTCATCAGCCTATGAAACCTGTGAAAATTTTGATTAGCAATTATTCACAGAGATAAATTACTCAAGTGCTACTTAAAATAAGCTGTCAACAGGAAAAAGATAGATATACTTGGCAGACTTATGAAATAGGGTTAAGACTAAATTAGCAGCACAATTTAGCATTCAGATTACTAAGGATGAAACAGGGCAAACAAAGACTCACAAAATGTGATATGGAAAGAAAAGGAAAAATTCAACTGTAGAAAAATCATAAGAGTTATTCTTGTATTATTTGGTGATGGTACTTGCATAATTAAATAAGATGTAATGTCAGTCTTCTGTGATCTTATGTAAATACAAGAAAGATGGAAAATTAGATGCTCTACTTTTCTGGTACAGATACAATGTAGTATTGCAGTGATATGATTAAAAACACACCTTACTACACTATACTATTTATACCATAATATATACTTAGGGGGACTGCACATACATTACCTGGACAATCCTTCAGCATGTATAAGAAAACACAGCTTCATTGCAGGACTCCAGTTAATTTATAGGGCTATTAATTTGAGCAAAATCTCCAAACCATCCCTCCAAAAAGTAAACCAACTTTCTTATTTGTAAAATGATTTTTCTCACATCAAGTTTTTCATAGCAAATATGACCATGAATTACCACTTTATTTCTATAGGACCATTTTTAGTGCAAATGCTCCATCTTCATAAAAGTGTGCCATTTTCTGTCTGCTGCTCAGATTTTGTTTCAGTTATGATCATTACCATCCCTGTTTCTTTGCAATTATACTGCAAGGATTCCAGCGTGGGGAAATCATAGTATATCCATTCTGTAGCAGCACAGATCTTTTCTACAGCCTCCAGCTGTTTATGCTTAACTTAGTAGCTTACTAAGGCAAAGATATCAAGTCCAAAGTCTACCTAAAGCACACCCACACACCTTTACATGGCCTAAGTCAACCAGTAAGATTAAGACATGCCACTTTCTGTGCTGGGTAGCTCACAGCACACAGTTAAGGGATGTGACTAACACTGCTTTACACAACCTGATGCACTAGCTGAATCGGCAGCAAGTGGTTTTCAGTGTAAGATTCAATACAACAGTGAGAGAAAGTACTAGGCCCCACACATCACACACCTCATTTAGACTTTAAACAAAAGGAGATTCTTTCCTCATCATTAAATTTTACAAATACTCTAGTAAGCAGCTCAAACTTTCAATTAAGTAAAACTAAAATCATACATCACCACAGCCATTTTTCATAGTAACTTCAAAGACAACCTTTTTTATGATACAGAAAGCATTCATATACAGAAACACACCATGTTCCTTCAGTCTATTTCTAAAGATGTCATGGGAAACAGACAAGTAGTTCAAAACCAAAATAAATCTCTCTATTTCAATGTCAGTAACAATGTTTAAATCTATTGATAATCTTGTTCAGGATGCACAGGTCAAAAAAATACTACCATCAACAAAACTAAAGATGATGATGAGTTTTCTGACCAAGCTTCTAATTGGAAAAGTGTCCATCTTCCAAAATAGACGCATCACAAGAGCAAACCACTTACAATAAGTGCGTCTTCGAAGAAGTTTTCCAGATTCAAATGCAAATAATAATCAAAAGGAGACCTATGCAGAGCAACAACAGTCTTGCACTCAGAGATTTCAGTTGAGGGAGACCCAAGACTAGTAGATCAAGATTTCATCTGAGAAAATGAGCAAACAGGTAACTTAATTGCTCTGGTCTCTCTTGATTTCCTCCTTTCTCCTCTTTGTTTCCCTGACATCTTTCCTCCCTCCCATCAAGGGAAAAAAAAAAGGTAGATCAAAAATTGTCCTTGAAGATTGTTTTGTCTGGGTACATAAGAATACAATGCAGGAAGTGCAAAGAGTCTCTCGCCCAAATCAAGATTTAGATGATTCCTGCCCACTTCCCCCCCAAAAAAACAGGAGGTGGCAGCTGCTGGCTCTATGAATATACTTTTTATTAATTTCATATCTTTATGTTGTGTCTCTAATCATATTTTGAGGGGTTTTTTTTATAATATGCAACTGTCTTGAAAGAAATCTTGTTGCAGACCATGACTGCGACACCGTCAACTGAAGCAAAACCTGGCAAGGATTATTGCCAGTACCTGTTTTGATTCCCTAGTTGGCTCAGACTACAAAAATCCATGTGTAAAACTGAGGTCTGTGACATTCCTTGGTATTTTAATGGGGTTTGAGGAACCTACATAGACTGCATAGTAAGTGTATACTAATCTTATGACTGCCCAGACTTAAAAAAAACCAAACCCACAAATTGGTTGGGTTGGAAGGGACCTTTAAAGGTCATCTAGTCCAACCCCTCTGCCAAGGTTGGGGCATCTTTCCCTAGACAAGACTGCTTAAAGCCCTGTTGAACCTGACCTTGAACACTTCCAATGATGGGACATCCACTACTTCTCTCAGCAACCTGTTCCAGTGTCTCACCATGCTCATCATAAAAAATTTCTTCCTTATGTATAATCCAAATCTAGCCTCTTTCAGTTTAAAAACAAAACATTGCCCCTTGTCCTGTCACTACAGGCCTTCATAAAAAGTGTCACTCAGTCTTTCTTACAAGCCCACCTTATATATTGAAAGGTCACAATAAGGTCTCCCCAAGCCTTCTCTTCTCCAGGCTAAAGAACCCCACTTCTCTCAGACTTTTTTCACAGAAGTTTTCCAGCCCTCTGATCATTTTTATGGCCCTCCTCTGGACCCACTGTAACAGGTTCATGTCTTTTTTATGCTGGAGACCCCGGAAGTGAACACAGTACTCCAGGTGTGGTTTCACAAGAGCAGAGTAAAGGGGGAGAATCACCTCCCTCGACCTGCTGGCCATGCTGCTTTTTTTGCAGCCCAGAATACAATTGGCTATTCCGGGCTGCAAGCGCACATTGCCACCTTATGTCCAATTTTTTCACCCACCAGTATCTCCAAGTCCTTCTCCATGGGGCTTCTCTCAACTCATTCATCACCAGGGACCTTGCACTTGGCCTAATTGAACTTCTTGAGGTTCACATTGGCCCAGTTCTCAAGCCTGTCAAGGGTCCCTTTGAATGGCACCCTTTCCATCAAGTAAATCAACTGCACCACTCATCTGCAACTAAATAATATTTCTAAGATTGCCTCTTGACCTTTGTGCTTTACAGGGATTAAAAAATTATGAAGAACTTGGCAGAAACATACCTCTTGGTAATATACAATTTAACATCACATGGCTAGATAGATAGTGGCATACCAGATGAAAGTGAACCTATCTCCAAAGACTGGAGAAGACAAATGCAAACCATCAGAGAATATTCTGTGTGTATCAGCTGAAGATATTTTGCTTACATAGTAAAGCAAAGTAATTTGCAAATACCAATTACAAACTAATATTGGTATTTACAGACTAAAATGATTTTTTAAATTAATGTCAGTATTTTATGTCTTTATTTAATAGCAAAAACAAAGGTGGCGTTGTATAAAACAATTCACAACTCATTACGTTTTCTGATCAATACAAGCACTTAATGAACACTTTATCTCTTTTAAGCCAGGGACTATATTTACTACAACTCAAAGAAAATTTTAAGGATCACAGTGAAATAATAACTAGCCTGCATCTGAACCTTAGTTTGAAAATAGAGATGGTTCAAGTGTGAAACAATGCAAAGATTAACTTCAGTTTAGCCTAGCAGGAAAATTTCCAGACAGTTTGCATCTGATAAGAATGAGGTCCATAAATGTAAATTATTTGGCTATGTTGTTCATCAGTCCCTTTTTGTGCTGTTGAAAAATTACCCTGTTTGCTTGTCTCTATTTATAAACCTCTTTATCCTGGTGTAGATACCAGTGCATCCTTTTCACCTTTGGTATTCAGACTTGTACTTTATAATGAAGAAAAACTAAGTTTCCTGATCACATATTCCATAATCATTTTACTGATTATTTTTTATTGTTTTTTCTCTATAGAGCTGTTGGTTGTCTTGTAATCATTGTTTTATGAGGTTTGCCAAAGTCAGAATAGCGTCTTTCTGATTTTAATAGACATTTTCTATGTTGAAGAACTTCTAATCGGATCTTCTGCACTTTGATTCATGCAAAAGCAGATTGCAGATTCTAGTCAGACATTTAATGACATGTTCTACCATACAACATTTATTAGCTTTCTATTTAATAGTTTATAACTAGAAGCATCATTGATGAATACTTTAAGTACGTTGCTATGTTTATTGACAACCACAGGAATTGCATACAGACACACTCTCAATCACTGCAGTCTAAAAAAAATTGCATAGGTATTCACAAGTCTAGTGTGAATGTGTGTGTACACACATATATATGAATCAATAAGAAATTTCTTCAGGAAAACATACTATAACTTTATGAAAAATAGTACAGGCATAACATTAACATGTAAAAATTTTAACTGGAAATGCAGATTGCTGAATTCAGTGTAGACAGAACAAATAAAATGGCTAATATTAGGATTGTCTAACATTTTCTACCAAAGTAAATTATTCATATTAGTTGTGGTTTTGGCAAATTCATGACTCAGGATGAAGTTTTGCTAAGACAGCTAGTCAATTTGTCATAAAGAAATATGTGTTTTTTCACGAAGCTGAAGTATCAAGAAAATCTAGCACTCTGTTTTGAAATATAACGGGGAACAACTTAATTTCAGGTGAGCCTTGTGTCAGTTATTACTAATGAAGAATTACACAATATGACGGACCCACACTAAATAAATTGCACAGCCCCTGACAGTTTTGGCTCTGTTTTCCTCTTGTTTTTAATAGAGATACTAAAACAACTTCATAAGTTTCTGAAAAAGATGAAGTTTTAATGTTTACAAAACCCTCAAAGTTTCAGTGACAGTAAACATTAAAACCAGAAAAAGTTAGTAGTTCAATATTTGGATTTAGATGCAATAAGTAATGTATTAAATCACAGGAACAAATACTGAATAAACATACCATGCTAGACATCTCCCCATTGTGTAAGGAATCCCAGTCATTATTAGCTTAAAGGAATCACTAGGGCAACTGCTCTTGCACAAAAATCCATCACAGAAATAGCCTGAATACTGAGGATTTTTCTTCCTCTCTTAAAGACCTTTTAATTCTGGATGGTCCCACATACTTGGATATTTGCTTTTGCTGAGATAATCTACTTGCCCAAAACACCAACTACTGAAACAAACACCATATGCTTAGCAATTCTGTTCTCAACTCAAATCCTCATGTGCTCTTTCTGTAAAAGAGAGTCTTCCTGTACCTTCCAAATAAATCTGCATCTGCCTCACACCGCAGGAAATGTTTCTTCTTTTATTAGGCCAAGACATTTATGTGGAAAATATATAAGTACCAATACAGAGATCATTCACCTGGGAGAAATTCCTTCCAGGAAGGGGTTAGACAAGAGATTCATGAACATGACAGTCTAGTCCACCTGCTTAAGGAGACAAAGAGTAGGCAAATCCATAGATCAAATAATCAAATAGAAATGTATTTCACAATTCACCACCTGTAAAGGGATATTTCTAAAGTATGCTAGATAGGAAAAACAATTTACACTGGAAATTCAATAGCTTACTATAGCTTTAAATTGCTGGCCTAATAGCCATGAGACAAACTATTGCTCCATTCCTCTTTAGGAGCTCTCAAGTTGAGGCTTAACATCCTTAATGATAATGAACAAGACTTTTGTTTTCATGGAATCACAGAAATTTCAGAGTTGCAAGGGACCTCTAGAGATCATCTAGTCCAACTCCCCTGTTGATGCAGGAATGCCTAGAGCACATTACTCAGGACTGCGTCCAGGCGGGTCTTGAAAATCTCCAGAGAAGGGGACTCCACAACCTCCCTGGGCAGCCTCTTCCAGTGCTCGGTCACCCTCACCGTACAGAAGTTTTTCCTTCTGTTTGAATGGAACTTCCTGTGTTCCAATTTGTGCCCATTGCCCCTCGTCCTGTCACTGGGAACCACTGAAAAGAGTCTGCCTCCATCCTCCTCCAACCCACCCTTTAGATACTTAGATAAGCAAGAATAAGGTCTCCCCTCAGCCTTCTCTTCTCCAGGCTAAAGAGTCCCACCTCTCTCAGCCTTTCCTCATAAGGGAGGGGCTCCAATCCCCCAGTCATCTTTGT
>VYXH01012169.1:60378-133174 GCA_013397275.1 Burhinus bistriatus | reverse complement strand
TTGAAGACTGGAGTGATGTCGACCTTCTTCCAGTCCTCAGGCACCTCTCCTGTTCCCCATGACCTTCCAAAGATGATGGAGAGTGGTCTAGCAATAACATCTGCCAGCTCTCTCAGCACTCGCGGGTGCATCCCATCAGGGCCCATGGACTTATGGATGTCCAGCTTGGCCAAGTGGTCTCTAACCCGGTCCTCCTCAACTGAGGGAAAAATATTCCTCTCTCCAGACCTTCCCCCTTTCCTCCAGGGTCTAGGATTCATGAGGGACAGCTTTAGCAGTGAAGACCAAAGAAAAGAAGGCATTCAGTAACTCCACTTTCTCTGTGTGTTCCACCACTAGGGCGCCCATCTCATTCATCAGTGGGCCTACATTTTCCCTAGTCTTCCTTTTTCAATTGATATACTGAAAGAAACTCTTCTTATTAGTTTTGATTAACTAACTCTTATTGCAGATGATCCAACAATAACAACCATTCCAAACATCTGTTCCTGATCTTGAGTAAGTAATCTACAGAACTTTGGATTTAAAACAACACTTTAAAGGTTAGGGTCATTTTTACTCTTTAAAATGTAAAACAGAAGTGGGAGAGATTTGGACTAAGTCACACCATAACAGAAACGGAAATAGGATAGTCATCTCCTGTGTCTGAGCCCATTAGATTGTACTACATGGCAAACCACAATGTTTTCTATTCTATAAGAAAGTTTTCATTACAAGCTGAGATCAGCTTGGTATGCTATTCAATGAGAGTTATAGGCTTGGCACTTTCAAAAGCTAAATTTCTCTCCCATCCTTAAGGCTCTCTACTCCATTTATTTATCAAAGGCATACAGCAGAACAGCCCAGCTTCTATGATTATCTGCGTAAGTAAAAGGCTATAAGAAGAGACTCCACTTCTGAAGACAATGGATGTGAATGGATGCAAATCCATTATAGGTATCAACAATAAAGTAGTACATCCTTTGTTTTCAAATTACAGACAAATCCAAAAGCGTGATAAATGCACAAAGTACTTCTGTAAAGCAGTATCCTACAAAGAAAGAGTATCATGACAGTCTAAAGCAGAACTAATTCCCTTCTCATATTTATATAGGAAGAACGAGGTAACTCCAAAGTGTCTGATAAATCTCACGTTTAGACTTCAAGATCTTCAGAGCAACAGGCACAAGAATGTGATGTTGAGTAGTCTTTTATTTATCATTAAAATCCCACTTAAGCAATTTCAGACTAGCCAGCTGCATGGGGAACTTTGCCAGCTGGTACCTCTGGAAACAAAAGTCTTATGTATTGTTCCTTCTCATTACCCTCAGAAAAAAAACACCCTTTCAGAAAACAAGCTCTTCTGCTTCTGGCTTCCTTTTATATGGGAGGTTTTACAGTCTTCCCCAATGCTTTTAAAAATTCTTGATTTATGCAGAGTGGTAATTTGACAGATATTCTTTATAAATATTTTCAGAAAATTGTGAAACATACTAAGTAGCCACATAGTCTACAAACTGATACAGCTGGTCATAAACCAACGCATTTTCAAGCCTGCTTAGAAAGCAAACTTTAAAGATTTCTCAGTAAGACTTTGCTGTCTCCAAAAATCTATGCACAGTCAATAGTAAACATTTGAGTAGAATTATTTAGCTGCAATAGAAGATTTTACCAGGTTTATTTCTTTCCTCGCTTATGTTGTTTCCTTCATAATGAATTGTCTGAGAATATCAGACTGACTAAATAACAAAAGGTCAAAAGCCTTTTTGTAATCCTTTTTTATCATATGCCATGATTATATTACAACATAGCAGAGAAGATTTTTTTTTTTTATTTAATATTCAAGCTGTTTTATCTCTTGCTGACAGACTGAAATATTTTTATCCTATTCAGGAAGACTTTCATTTGTGCAGAAAACTCTTTTTTTAAAATGAGTATCTGATGTTCTCCAGGATCATCCATTTTAAATTTTCAAAGGCAAATACCTAGAAGTTGGAAGTTTCTTCTCTATTACTTTTTCCAGGAAACAGTTTTACTAGCATTTGAATAACCATTTCTTTCAGTCAGTGTGAAGCTATATAGCAGCTGACCAACAGTTACTTTGTAAATCACCATTTCAACATAGAATTGTTATTCTGTTTCTACAACATGCACACACTCCGATAAGCAGTATACCAAAATTTGTTATGCTTTTGATTTAAACTTTCTTCCAGAGCTGCAATGAGAAATCTTAGTAAACTTGGACTTTTCTGGAACAAAATGTGACAGTAAATAGTAGCCTAAAAAAGCTACCCCTGAAACAACTGGTTTGATGATGTACCATGACTCCTCCATCTTTCATTTCCATTGCAGACCACTACCATGTAGGCAACTCATGAGTTGACTTGCAACAGACCTTCCAGGCAAGCCTAACAACACATTCATCTCTCTAGACTCCCATGGACTCTTCAAGACACAATCTGACTGCACCCAAACCAGGTTCTTGTAACAAACCTAGCCTTGGTGATGAGAGATAACTTTTGAAGAGTATTCCTCACAGCATTACTATAACTATCAGGCATATGCCCTAAGCATTATTCTTGCAAGAGTACTGCAGTGGAACTAAATTATTGTTTATGTCCTGGGTGTTGTGGAGCAACAAGACAGTCTGCTTCACAAGGAGGGATATGAGCCAGAAGCCAAGGTGAAACCACCACCACCACCCCCCCCAGGTTGTTGGGAAGGTTGTGCCTTTACAGGCCCACAGTACCTGAGCAGGATTAGTGAGAACAGCAGGTCCAAACATCCAGGGACCATAAGATGAAGCGAGGTCCAAAGCCAACTCAAGAAAATCAAATAACATCTCAGACTCACCAAAGAACCAAACTGAAGAAAACTGTAACTGCAGCACCATCCAGGAAAGGAACAATTACTCCAGGCAGAGCTTAAATGGAGTCCCTGGGCACATGGGCAAGGGTGTGGGGGGCAGCCCCAGGTGAGGCTGGTCAGGACCATTAAAGTCTAAGAGTGCCCCGGGGGCTCTGACATTGAGTAAGCTCCTGTCAAGGTGTAAACATCACCTCAAAGGAGGCAAACAAATGGTTTAGACCTAAAGCTTAGGGAGGAAACTGCTTGGAGCTCAGATAAGATGTGATTGCAATCTGGACTTCAGCTGATCTGAAATCATTTATAATAAAAGTGAGACTCTGGCTCTAGAAGATGCTATTTCCTCCTTCCTCTAGAGGTAATCCTCCTGTGACCCAGAGTCAGCCAGTGATTCTGTTTCACAATACACACAGACAATACAACACAGCTTCTCTACAGTGTGTTGACTATTCTTCCCAGATTTCATTTGAGAGGATTTGACAAAGAATTATTAATTCAAGTGTATCTTATTGTAAGTGAAAACGTTACTGCAAAAATCGTAAGAGCTGCAAAGGTATGCATGATTCAAGGACAGCTGTTTTGGTGTGCAGGCTACATAAAGTTAATATGCATCTCCTGAGCATGCCAGAAGTGAGAGAAATGGCTTGACTGCAGGCCCCGTGGGAGTTTCTGGGCAGTTTTGAAGTCCTAGAAGGCCATTGAGAATTGGAAGTCCCCTAGAATTTCTCTGATTTACAACCTGGGCTACAGTCACTGCCTTGCAGCCCTGAAGAAAAAGCGCACAGAGCTGCTCCAGCCTCCCCTTCCTGTCGGGCAGGGGCCCATCACCCAAAAAACCACAGAGAGGAGCTAGCTTGTTGAAGGATTGATTTGGTTTTCAACAGAATTAGTGGCAACAGAACTGAAAAAGAAATTTAAAAATCTATCAGCTAACTACCACTCAAAGCTACAGGTTGCCTGAGTTAAGTTTTCATTTTATAATTAAATTGCTTACACCTTTCTCTGGTGATATCAGAGGAATTAATTTATTCTTTTCCTTATTCAAAAGGAACCTTGCAGAGAAATTTCGTGTAAGTTATATGGGTTTTTTCCCCATTTTATCCTGTCAATCCCTCCTAGCAAAATTCTGAACTGTGATACTGTTCAGCTGGTATTGGAAATCTTTGGGTGAAATCACCAGTGCTGCAAGTATCTCTGTAGTGAAATATTAGAAAAACTGATCACGGGGAGAGACAACACTGCCCCCATAAATTTGCAATATTTTAAGACCCTGCAGGATCTTAAAATTTTAACCCGCGTGTCAAAATCACCGATAGTCATCAACAGGGGAACACTGAGGTTTTCCTGTCACATTCCCACTTGAGGAAGAATTACTTTTGGGATGCCAGCCACAGCTCTCAGTTCTCCCACTCTCTTCCCCGGCTGTCTTTCAAAGTGTCAGCATTTCAGTTGCCGAAGGTTGTGAGCTGCTGCGTGCAGTGTAACCTTAGGTCAGCAGTTGCCTCTATTTTTTTAAAAAAAACTTCCCTTATGTAATTAAATTCAGACATTTGAACTTGGCGGTGAGTTTCTGGTGCTGATGCCTGTGTGACGCGTCCGGGTGCTGCATGGGCCAGGGGCGGGAGGGCAGGGTCGGTGAAGGGCAGCGGGGGCAGCCCCAGGCACTGAGCTGGGGGGACAGGCAGAGGCCAGGCTGGGACGGCAGGCTGGCATGAGGGAGCCTGTGGCCAGGCATGGCCAAATGGCTGCTGGAACCAGTTCCCCAGGACAGAGATCAACCCTGGCTGCGGCCACCCCACAGGCCTCCATGGAGCATCAGGCCCAGGTCATGGAGGGGGATGCTCCCAGGGCCTTACAGGGAGGCCAACACCAGCAGCATGGCACAACGAATCTTCAGCAGAAAGGCACTCAGTAAGGTACAGGTCAGAGTCGTGGAAAAAAATAAAATAAAATTCCAACAGCAAAGGATAAACAGTTTCCAATGTGGATACTTCTGCTAGATATCCACTGTAAAGTGAACAGAAGTTATAAAGAAAATTAAGATTTTGGAGCAGGTACAGTTATCCACAGCTGTACAAATAGCATAGTTAAGAAAATGGACATACATTGCACGCATTTAACAATGCCAGCTAATAATTTCTTTAAATAAACAGCCCACTTGATTTCCTTCTTTCAGCAATTCCTTGAACAGCAGAGACATCAACCCACGGGAATCTCTTCTAGCACAACTTGTTAAGTGATACATTTCTGGAAAACTGACATTTCAAAGAAACAGGTCCATGGCAGGATAAGCCAGGGATGACTAAATTTTGTCATAAGCCATTGTACCTTTGATGGTACAAAATCCAGATAAGGCTGTGTTTTACTAGTTAAAATATTTTATATAATGTAAAGTCTGTTAAACAAATTCCCTGGTGCATCTTAGCTGCTTCAGCTCACACCTTCAAACAAATTGTAGAAAAATAACATCCAGCTGTTTTCTGACCTATTCCACAGTAACACATCTTACCAGGAGTTAAAGAAACTGTCAAAATATGCTAAAGGGAAGAATGGAACACCTAAGTTCTACCAAATCCTCAATACTTTACTGAATGAACCAAATATGACCTGTGACAGTTCACTCTGAGAAAGAGTGTGAGGAACTTCATCGTGGTCTGAAAAAATAACCTAATGCTCCATGACATTCAGTATTGATAAATTGAAAGTACTGGGTGCTAAATAACAGTATTATTTTCAGGCTAAAGTATTTAAATGAAAGCCTCTGCTTAGAAAAATGTTTTGACCAAGTAAGCATACCAGAAATATCTGCAGTTGTCTATAGAAAATATACTATATAAGTTTGTTTTTAGCTGAGATACTGTGAAATATACTCATTCTATCTGAAAAAAAATAAAAAGAAGCTGTGAAAAAAGATCAGTGACTGGCAATAACAATAATTATCAGCCTTGGAAAATTCCTATTTGAAAGAATAGCTTAAAGGATTGAGATTACTTGCCTTAGAAAGGTAAGGAATAAGAAGGTTCATGACAAAAGTATATAAAACGATAATTGGTGAAGAGATGATAAGAGAGGAACCCTAGTTCTTCTTTCAACAAAGGAACAAGGAATCACTCAATGAAGCTGAAAAATGGCAAGCCAGGATGAAAAGAAACACTCTTTTTCACAGAGTGTGATTTTAGGCTGTGGAATTTCCTGCCATGCAATGCCTTTGCGGGCAAAAGTTTAGCAAAATGACATGAAAACCTTGTTATCTAATTGGTAAGAAGAGTGTCTAGAGCTTAATAGTGAATGATAAAATAAGTTTTGGAAAAGTTAAACACATTCTTGAGGTACAAGTCTAAATAGGGGATATGTCCTACTCCATATCCTTGTGTTTCTATCAAAGATACGGGTTAATATTTTGCAATAACCCCTCACTAAGTTTTAAAGTCATTGAAGTGCTGTGTTCTTGACTCTTTGCATGAGCAGATGTGTTTCTTAGAAGAAAACAGGGATAAAGGCATGATAGAAATGGAAAACTACTGACTACACATCAATTCCATGACATTTTCAAGTACTCTAGAAAGGTATTTTTTCAGTGCAAAACCTGGTAACCTAGAGATTAAATGGTTTTGTACAAACAGAGAAATGTTTAGGGTACTTTGCCAGGTGCAGTATGCTTGTGGAGCTTTACAGGCTCTCATGTCTTGCCATTTTGATTAATATAAAAATCTTCCTTCTTTATTTCAACAAAATCATGAACTTCACCAATTCTTGTAATCATTAACCTTATATACCACTATAACTTGTAGCACATTCTTTCTATTTCTAACACTGAAGTATGCAGAAACCAGTCTGAGAAGTTCCTTCAGAATTTCTTACAAGCACTGTGAATTTTCAGATTGATCCTAAAGGCTTTATACATTTTATACATATTTTCTAAAATGTTCCTAAAATCCAACCTTGATTTGCGATAATATATATATATATGTTGAAATACTGAGTCAGTTCTAGCATATCCACTATCCTGGCATTATGCTTTTTTCTTATATTTATGAATTAATTTGTGAGAGCTTTTGGCTCTCATCAGAGTTCACAGATGCTTTGACTTCTCAGCATGGTTGAAAGATATGAGGTACCTACCACAGTAGCACATTTTGGGAACTGGAAAGGAAAAGAAAAAGCTAGTCCTCTTTCTAAATATGCATAACTGACTGTGCCTGCCCAGGGACTCAGTATTCACACTATACATTGGCTTCAGTGACTGAAAATGCCTAGGATGAGTGTTATATGGCATTTTCACCGATGAAAACTGTAATAGGCTTCATTCTGTTCCACTGAAATGAATATGAGTTTGCTTTTGATGTCAGTGAGATATGAGGAGAGACTGTCTGAGCACACAGGGAAAAAAAAACTCACTTAGCATATGGCTGGCTGTTTTTGTTCCCTTTTACAATATATTCTACTGTATAATACTATTAAAATCTAATTTCTGTAGTTTTCATGAGTTCTCATGTGCCTGAGTAGATGCTGCAAGACCTCAACACTGTGGAGAATCAGGATGCATATGAGAACTGTTTAAGAACTGCAGATGACCTGCTTTTCTTGACAACTAACAAAGTAAAATGCCTGTAAGGAGAATATGATCGAAACAGTGCAATCACATATTTTTAAACAAAATGAAATAGTCTAGTGTGATTTCTAATGTGACTGATGTTTTCATGGTTGATTTATAAGGTTGTGTTCCTTATTAATCATTAAAATCTACCTCAACATGGATGCGTAAAATATGATTCAATGAAAAAATAAAATCTGATCAAATACTAAATTGAATTTAAACTCATCCCATCAAGATGCTGATTTAATTTTAGATTTAATCTATGTATTCAATAATTTGACTAAAGACTAAAATTTATTTGAATGCTGATTCGTCTGATTAAAATAGTGAGCCAATTTAACCCTAAGCAACCCAAACTAATGGACAGTTATATAGAGAACAGAGGCATTGGTCAAAATACTCTTGTAGTATTTTCAGTGTATCACATATTTAATTATTTTTCTTGAAACAGTTTGAATCATAAGAAATATGGAAATAGAGCCATAGGTAGAATATTTATTATGCTTAAACATTTTAATCTGATATATGTGTATTAGTATCACTTTGTAACAATATATTTGGACCAGCTTTATTTTGGAGTTGCTCACTGGTAATTTACCAGTGTTACTAAATTTTCTGACAGAAATGCTGTGTCATATGCATGGGTGTCTTATGACAGGTGTGGTACTGGCATTTTGGAAATGCATGTGTAGGAACTAAATGGTTTAATGAAGAAGCAACCACTTATTCTTGAAATCTAACAAACAAATGATCCCTAAATCACTTCTGATATGCCTTAGGAAATGCTTTTGATGACAATTTTATACAACATTTGTCCTGGGTTCCATATCTCAGTGCTCGTTTTATGGATGGTGAATTGTCACTTAGGCAGGGCGCAAGAACAGAAGAAAAATGAAGACAACCTTGAACAATGAAAGATATGGTTTAATGGCCAAAATGAATATGAACATCAGAAACAAATGGGTTGAAGTTTATGGTACTATCATTTTAGTATGAAGACAAACTCTTTTCCATGATTCTTTCTGCACTTACAGCCTACATGCAATTTTGAATCAACAAGCACATAAAATCTATACAAAGTTAAAGAGTAAGCTGCTATATTTGAAGTTGTATGCACATAGTTCTGTATTTGATTCAGAATGAATTCTCTCTGACAGAATTATTCAACTAATTTTGGAAAAGGATGATTTAATAATGTAAGCTAAGAAACAGCACTTTTATTAAAATATTGATATGGCCAACAAAGATATGTTCTTACCTGATCACATTACAAAGGGTAGCATATTCTCCAGTGTGGACAACCCGCAACAAATTACAGACTAAATTATGAGTGTTTCAAATCTTTTGACCGGTTTTGAACTCAGTATAAAAGGTTTTTCCTTTCAACTGAAATTAGTCTTGGGATCACAGCTAAACCCGAGCTTGAAATACAGCTTTATTAATTGCAGTGATTAATATTGTGTAATACTTTTTTTCACTGAATAGTAGTGTTCATGCTGAAGCTTAAAAAATATTCTGATTGAGCCAGGTAAAGAAAGCTTGGGAAAATCACCAGGTTTCATGAATAAACCAGCTCAATTTACTGAGTGTTTAAGTCTTTCCTTCTAGAAACGTCTGAGAGATGTACCGTGCAAACAAGCTCGTGTGTGAAGAGATTTAGTCCACTTGAGATGGATGGATTCATTCCCTCTGAAATTAGGATTCTAGTACAAGCTACTAATGATTAACCAACTGATGATAAATTTGAAGGAGGAGGACTCTCTCTAAAGAATTAAGCTGGAAAATATTAGTTAGCCAGGTGCATTATGAACAGTTATAATGTAATGGTAATGAGGGGGTATTCAGCTTGGAGGGGGCGTTAGCAGAAACACAGTAGGATTTCTAATTCTGTGGGAAAGAAGTCCATTAACTCCTCTTTATAAATCGCCTCCAATTAAGCTTTATTCATAATACCATAAATTATATGTAAGTACATTCCACTAACAGCACAAAAACTGTATCAAAACTGCAATTTAATGAGATATCTTAAACACATGAATAATCTTACTGAACTCCCTGAGTCTACAGGCGTTCTCAAATTTAAGCATATGGGCAAAAATGTACAAATCTCTTCTCATATAAGTACTTCCATTTTCTTTTGTGTTTCCAGGTATTAACATTCTTTTTTTCTTGTGGTCCTGCCGCCACAGACAGTTTGTGTTCTTTTAAAAAGTTTCTGATCCCTTCTTTAATTTTACTTCTTTGTCACAGCCATCCTAAAGAACGAAGCTGAGTTTTCGTCTGTATTTCCAGAAGCGTTTTTCAGCTCTTAAAACAGCTGAAAAGAAGCAGGAAAAGCACACTACTATTATGCACTCCTCAGCCAACCCGCAACTGCTCTACAAGTCTTCACAGAATAACAAAAATAGTAAAGAAATATGAAAAATAAGTTAAATAGTTTTTGAGCTATCTAGAAGATGTGCATCTGTTTCAAATGGCAAATGCTACAATGTTGCAGGTTTTAAAAAGTGAGCAAACAAAACAAAACAAAAAAAACCCACAAAACACACAGAACAGCCCCCCCCCAAAAAACCTCCCCAAAACCCCTAAACCCCCAAAGATGCATCTCTTTACTGAGTGAGTTATCACTGTTTTATTAAATTTTCCATCGGGATTCAAAAGCCTAAGAGGTCAAAGGTCTATGGCTATCGGTTCTTAAAGTTTAAAAGAAGACAAATATCTTCCAGTCAAATGACCTATCCACTACATCATACACTACAGTCAGAATTAAAGTCACATCGTTATACTGGTTTTCTTTATTAAAAAAAAAAAAGTAAAATTAAATAAATAACAATATAAATATTTTATTTCTATATTCCCTGTTATAAAATATTAAATATTATAATAAAAATTAAAGAAAAAATGTAAGTACTTGAAAACCAGTGTTTGTAATAAAAAGATTTGCTCATCTATGATAACAGTTTTGTTAAGCAGAGAAATAGTCCCTTTGAAATTATTCTTTTGCCTCAATGATCATTTTTTCTATTCTCATTAATTAGAAGCAAAAAGTTACTGCTGTTCAGTAACCAAATTTAGCTAGTTGGATGCTTTTAATTTGCTTTTATACACAGAAGAAATACATGCACCAGAATTACAGACAAGTAAGTGGATTAAATTGAATCTTGTTTAAAAGGATTACATATTAGAAATCTAGACTGAATCTCATGTTCTTCAGCAGAAGAGAGAGGCTCAGAGGCTCTGTTCATGGGAAGTAGAAAGTTTTTGCAACTTTAAACCAGGAAGTTATTACGCTTCTGCAGGGTTTCCACCCAGGACCCAGATTTACTGGAGTAAATCATGGAAAGGAGGTAGAGGGTGTGATTTAGCAAGCGTGAATGAGCTGTGGACCCTGCTGGGGAATGCAACTACAGCTTCAGACATGTAGTTTTTTCTTTTTGGCTTTTTCCTTCATCTGGTAGAAATGCCTGAACCAAGTGGTTTTGTCATTGTGAAAAGGAGCTCCTTGTGCAGTTTCTTGTTGACAGTGTTGCCTTGAGCATAAAATGCTTGTGAAACTGCAGTTTTAGATGAATGTCCCTTGTCTCTGTGGCCTATGAATATTTGATGACTGATTTTTACAGGTTCTTTCTGACCTCTCTTTTTTCTAAATAACTGCAGAGAGAGAGGAGACAATGATTCATATACTCTATTTGATTGTTGTTGTAGATATTAGATTCCTAGATCATGTATTTTTTGTACAGTCTATAGGAAAAGGCAACATGCTCCAAGGGAGATGATCAAGAGGCTGGACGTGTCCTGGAGAACACAACACATCAAGACCTTTCATGCTGCTCTCTTTTACTGAATGTCTTTACTGATCTGTCCTGACAGATCTGTACTCCATGGGACAGTCTTCATGCAATTCCCACCCTCTGTTAGCTGAGTATGAAACCAGCAATACTATTAAATGATAACGCTATTAAATCATGATGCAGTCTATTACAATGGATACCTGGGGTAACACCTGGGATTTCTTGTTACATTTAGGAACTGTATTTTGCTGTTATATTGCCGTGCAACAAAATTTATTTACTCCCATATAAAAGTCATCAAGTCAGATTCAGTTTATCCACCTGTTTTCATGTGGAAATATGAATAGGAGCTGATTTATATGTTAGTTATTCTGATCTTGTACTGAGGCATTATCTGCATATATTCTTTACTTTTCTGAAGAACTCTCCTCATTCTTCAACTTGCAAGCCATTTCAGTAATCTATAGCAACAACGGTATCTCTAGCAGAAATAGTTAAAGCTCTAGTGTTGCTTTCCCATTCAGGGCAGAAATGAAGTAAGGTCACTGAAATCTGACTCAAGACAGTTCTTTCCCTTGGCTGAGCGAATAGCTGCATGGCAGCTCACTTCCAATGGTTTTTAACAATGAAGTTGTCAGGCAAGAATTTTTAATATATAGTTAATGGCTTTGTGATACCCATGCTTTTCCATTTTTCCTTTCACAAGTGAAGACCATCCTCGACATGAGAAATTTTTTTTGTCCCCAGATGGTTTCATCAGAACTGGAGATAGACTAGGCTGATAGGTAGAATGGACAAACCTTTTCCTGACCAAGTTATATCCCAGTACCTGCATATAGGGGACTGTCTTTCCTATGCATCACCCTTTGAATACTTCAGGATATGAAAGTAATCTTCTTCCTTTCCTCACATATCTTCGCTGATTCCGTCATTGTTTATCTCACCTTCATCCTTCAAACTGGTCACAAGATTCCTGTAGAGTGCTGTCCAGATAAGCTGCACTATCTCAGTTAGTTGTACCTGCATCACATCATGTACAGGGACCCCCATGCTCTCGTCCCTTCGCCACAGCTCTGACATTCACAGCAGTTCCATGTATCCCAACAAAGTAGCAACACTTTCTTCCACGCTGATCTGTCTGCTTGCTGGGAATATCATACCTGAAGTGGCAATCAGACACATAGTTAGCATAGAGTGCAGGTACCACTAAGGGTGTGTCCTCCTTTGCTGGGTGCCTCCAGGGACATCCTCACTTCTGCAGCAGTCTCTGCAATTATTTCCTTTCCCGAGTCATTCCACATCATCTGGCAGAGATTGGAGACAAATAGATAGCCAGCACTTTCACAGATGCAGCTTAACTTTTTGTTTCTGGCTTTAGTGGAAGAAAAAAAAATATTTCAACAAATAATTGAAGGAGTCCGAAATTCTCTCCCCCCGCCCCCCCCGAATATTTGACAACCATTTCACTTTATACTACATAGAAAGTTTCATAAAGCCTGAAGGTAATTTTCCGTTTTGCATTTTCAGTACAAGTACGTAACATGCCCAGAGGGATCAGACCAAAGGTCCATCTAAGTCCACTACTGTACCTCTGCCAGAGTCCATACAGAGCTTCCTAGGAACAGCTGGCTAGGTACAGATGGTGAGGAGTGCCATGTGTATGGATCCTAGTCCATACATGGATGCAGTCTAGGAACAAGGCAAAAATATATGATACTGTTCTCTCATGTTGTAGCAGCCACTTTCATTTAAGAGTCCTCCTAATCTGGATACGGTTTCAATGTGTTAAGGATTTCTCCGCAGATTTCTCTTGCATCAGCTCATACACTCCTCACTTAAACCAATAAAAAGGTGGCTGAAAGTGTAACAGTCCACAGTCACAGAAGTACATCGATGTTGTAACTCTCCATGATGTTTTCACCACTAGGTTAAATTTATATTCTCTATGACTTATGTGGGCTGAGCAGTTGTTTAATGTACATATTAGTATTCCCAAGTGAACAAGGAAGCAGATGCCAGAAACCATTACCCAGAAACAGGTAATAGCTTAGGCTATGTTGCCCACCCCAGAAGCACCTGCAATTCAAATCTCTTTTCTGAATCTGACATATTAAATGGGCATTTTCCTGAAGCACCGTGGTGGGTGTGCTGGTTATTCAATACAAAGGTATAGAAATCACATTTCACTTTGAAGGAATTTACTTCTGAATTTTTAAAATTATTTGCTTTGAGATTTCAAAAACTTGGTCACAATCTTTTTAGTTGGTCAAAAATTGGATAGGAATATGAACACAAATGGTGTTTTCTGAAATACTTTAACAAAAAAAGCCCCAAAAGTATTATGCTCTACTATTTATCATAGCATTGGACTGCATCTAGCCATCCCTGCTTAATGACTTATTTGTCCCTTTCTTTTCCCATTTGTTAGCCTGTCCTTGCTTTATCAGTCATTGTCCGTGATAACTTTCTGGCTGTTAAGGGGATGAGTCTTCCGTTTCGGTGAATCTTCTCTGCTTTTCCAACTTTTATGCATTCCTCTTTCAGGTAGTATTTTTTTAGACTAGGTTATCAATCACTGTTTACTGAATTTTTTCAAGGCTTCATTTTCTTTTACCTAATAATATTTGAAATTATTTTTTAAACGGTAGATTTTTGTTAAATTCTCAACTTGTTAAATCCCAGTGCAATCAGCAGGGGCAATCTGCAACAACATCCGCCACAAAAAGGGCAAAGTGTTCTCTCTAGTACAGGGCAAAATGGCCTTTGTAATGCATTTTAGCAAAGTCTTTACTCCTAATGCACTAGCTTACTGAGGCGTGCAAAAGTCATTTCCACATTAATCTACACCCAAAAAGGCTTCTCTGATAAGACTTGGCCTCAGTCAGTAAATCCTTCTCAGCTCATCTTAGTACTACTGCAAGGCTAATTGCACAAGCAACAATCACATATCTAACCAGGGGATTGACTTAATTTTAAGCTCCTGTTGGTGCTGATTTTCTGTATCTAGAGTATTACTTATAAACCCCTGTGCTCAGTTTTTGCTGACTTTATTTCTAATAAAAATGAAGCATTTTCCCCTCTTCCACATACAGACAGATGCACCTCCAATTATTAATTTTAAACCCTTGTCCATCTGTCTATGTTAGCAAAGTTAAATTCTTTCTGGCAATTCCCTTCTAAGTCACTTCACCACAATCACTCTGTGCATGAGAAGAGCAGCAGATTAAAATTACTTCTCAGACTGGTGGTAGCCATAAATGAAAAAGCTTTGACTAAAGTTAATCCACATCTTTAGATGCGGTTCACTGAAATGAGGATTTGTAATGTTTCTGCAGATGACTGTTGTTTCTGATACAGAGTGCAGCAAGTTCTATGTTACAGAAAGAGACTCAAAACATGAGATGCATTTGATTCTGAAACAAGAAGTTCATGGGAAAAAAGGACTTTGTGTGTAATAAACAGTGCTGGGTTAAAAACCACAATAATCAAAACATTGTGACCACTGGGCCACAGGGCAGTGCACTTTTTCCCCTCCACAGAGCTTTGCAGTCTTCTAGTATCGGAAAATGCAACCATTTAACACGATGGCTCTCCCAAAATACTGTGATCAGTATTGTAAATGCAGACAAAAATTTTCTCTCTTTTTTTTGGAAAGCATATTTTTAATTTGTCTTCTGGATATCTTTAGGTCATGCCTTTACTCTTTTCTCCACAAGCATGAAGACTGTTTATTTTTTAAAAACAGTAGAAATTTACTGATAGTCATTCAACTCCTGTGGAGGGGATTAAGGAAAAATACAGTATGTCAAGATCAAGATAAAATTGTAAAGGCTGGCAACAATGATTCCTCTTCAGCATTCCAGCTCTGCCAGTTGGTGTGTGGGTGGGAGCCAGAGGCCCCCACCTTCCTATGCTAGAGGATGTGCCTGCAGGGACTACAATCATGGCTAGGACAAAACAACTTCGTGCATCCCTTCAGTCCATGTGCAGATGGGAAGCTATTGTCATGTCCTCAGAGCCTGCAATATTCTAACCAAAATACAAACTGTGCTGCTATGCATTCAGATGACAAACTGCTTGATCTTTACCATCACAACATTTTCCATTAGTCTCTGGACTTTCTCGTTGGACCTGAGCTCCCCCCTTAAATCTTGTCTAAGAAGAATGATAGCAAGCCATCATAAGCATTTTATTATTCCTATGTACTTTCACAGTATCTGACACAAAAAGTTTAGACAAGAATACTACAAAAGAGAGTGTAGCTTGACATACCTTGGCAGTTGAGGCTGCACAAGAATTGAGTGGACTGGCCACTACTTGAACTGTGGAAGAGACAGTCCCAAATGCTAATGCGAATGCACAAGAAACTTGCCAGGCTAGGCTGGATCTAAAGAACAGTGCCATCAGTTTGTACGATAGAAAATATTCCTCATCACTACAATTTTATACATAACGTAGTTACCAAATGGTTGATGCTTGTGAACCATTACCCAGCTAAATGTGATTTATATCTAACATTATTACATTGTCTAGTGAATAATATGTCAGCAGAAAGGAAAGAACACACAAAATAAGCAACTATTGCCTACTGCAGTCATTTCAGAACAAAAATTGTTAGTCTGCTGTTTTCCTGCAGTTCTATAGTGGGTCTGTGGCTATAACTGAAACATAGCTTTGAAACAAACAGATGTACAGAACTCAGAACTGATAGTAAATTTATGTGATTAACGTAAATGTAGAATAAATATTAATATAAACAAATAGCAGGCATAAGATTTCATGCTATATAGCCTCAGGAGATGAAATATTTGACTGGTTTAGTTTCTCCAATTTAAATAATATTTTCTTACCCACTAGTCAAAGGAGTTGTGAGAAATAATTAACATCTGCTTTGACCTATAGATTGCTATAAAAAACCAAGTTTTAATAATAGTTCTTGATTATGGATTTTATATAAGGCTTTGCCTTCGTTGTTTTTCATTCCCATATGTACAGCATAACTTGCAGTTTTTTCTTTACTATTTAAAAGTATGTTTCACAGGTTGCATGTAGCTACAACTACTACAGATGCTCGTATGAACATATCTCTTCTAAAAAACTGTAGTTTTTCTCCACAAGAAAACAGATTTGTCATTTACTTCAGGTTAAAGCATACATGCCATATATATATATACACCCGTTCTGTGTTGACCACGTTTCACAAGGAAACTTGAATTTGTGCAGAAGTGCATCTCTGCAATATCGTCTTGAACTCAAGTTTCACCTTCCACAGAGCACGCATGGAGGAAAAGTAATTCTCTCTCACACACACACACACACACACACACACAATGTTCCCATGCATTTTCAGGTACATCAGGTTCACAGAACATGTCATGGAGAAACAACCTGCACACTTACATCTCATATTATTAAGACTAGGTATTCCTGTATCCACCAATTGCAGATGGTTTTGTTTTGACATGGAATGCAGAATCTCACAGAATGACAGGCTGGTTAAGATTGGAAGTGACCTCTGAAGGTCATCTTGTCCAACCCCAGCTCAAGCAGGGCCACCTGAAACAGGCTGCCCAGGACTATGTCCAGGTGGCTTTTGAATATCTCCAACATTGCAGACTCCACAAAATCTCTGGAAAAGCTGTGCCAGTGGTTGGTCACTCTCACAGTAAAAAAATTTTCTTATGTTCACATGGAACCTCCTGTGTTTCAGTTTGTGCCTTGATCCTGTCTCTGGGAACCAATGAAAAGGGACTGGCTCTGTCCTGTATGCATCCTCCCTTCAAGTATTTATACACATTAATAAGGTCCTCCCTTTGTGGCCCTTGATTGGACTGTCCCCAGTATGTCCACGTCTCTCCCGTACTGATGAACTCAGAATTGGGTACAGTATTCCAGGTGGGACCTCACCAGTGCTGAGTAAAGGTGAAGGATCACATCCCTCATATCTCATATTCTTCTGGGGAAGATTTTTTAGAATAATAACAAGAAGTAAGAATAATATTAAAGATGCAAACATGCAGTTCAAATGTGTGGTTGTAAATTCAAAGGATTGAGCTGTTTTCTTCTCTTTTGACTCTAGCTGGTAAGCTGGAAAAAGCAGCTCCCAAGCTAAACTAAGACTCAATAAAGCCCTTGTATCCGAAGACAGAATTTTAACGCAAACTAAGAGGAAAGAAGCAAGCTCCCAGCAAATATGAAACGAGATGAAATTTTCTATTCTGTTGTTGAGAAATGCACCTTGCAAATGGTTCAACTGAAATTTATTCTAATAGGGTGGAAGAAAGACTTGCCACACAGCACACACTGTTCCAGTCCATAAAAAAGTTAGGAACCTGGCTAAAGTAGGAAAAGATTCATATCAAGCAACTGACTAGATAAGCAAACATTGTAGACTGCTGCAGAACAGTGTAACCATATTAAAATATAGATATACTCTATAAAAATTGCATGATGGAACTCCATTTCCATCTCCCATCTCTTTGTGTATAAAGTGTTCCCTTATAGAGCACAGCCAGTGGTAGCAAAGGAAGACCTGATCCTTTCAAATGGCGCTCCTTGTAGGAGAGGAGAAGCTTTCTGCATTTCTAAAACCAGTAGTACAAATATTCTCACCTGCTACTCTTTTCCCCAGGACCTCTCTCCTTTCTCAGCCTTTTGTCTCTCTGTTCTAACCTGCTGTCTTGGTCTTGATGCTCAGCAATGAGAACCTAAACAGATAATGAAAACAGCCAATAGAGGGAGCTAGAAGGAGATAGCACCGGTGGCAATATGGACTGGGGGGACCTGGGAAGCGTATAAGGTCTTCTTATGTTTGCACAGCCTCTTAATTAATACTTTATACAGTGCATAAAACAATTACATTGTTTGATGCCACTCCCTATGTATTAGTGACTTTAACCTTGCACTTCAGAGTAATTGTGTTTTTCAGTGTTTTGTTTTTAAAATGGAACAGACTAGCAGGTATCCACATGGAAACAGGGAATGTTTTCAGGAGGTCTGGAAAGCCCTATGAGAAAAAAATGCTTCAATTTTAGCATTTTTTTCTTTGTGTTGAATTAGATTCTAGTCTTGGGGGTTATATTCAAAACCTTCTTTCTCCTTTGCCATGTTTATCCCATTGACAAACAGTATCTGATTGTGATGTTTCATATGGTCTCCTTTGTAGTTATAATAACTGTTTGTAATCCCATGATGATTAACCCCCTGGAGTCTTCTCACTGACCTCAGCAATGCTGGGGTTACTTAGCATTATCTTGTCAATTAAAGTAATTCCATTTAGGAACCTCAATATAGCTTTAAGACCTTGGCTTCAGACACTTAGGCTTGAAATCTATTAAAATGCAAACAAAATAATTTTTGCTCACATTTCATTGATGCCTGGCAAGTCTGTTCTATTATCCTACGGCTGGAGGATGTTTGTTTTGAACATGTGTTTCATTAACACAATAGAATCATAGACACATAGAATTATAGAGTGGTTTGGGTTGGATGGGACCTTAAAGATCATCTAGTTCCAACCCCCCTGCCATGGGCAGAGACACCTTCCACTAGACCAGGTTGCTCAAAGCCCCATCCATCCTGGCCTTGAACATCTCCCAGGGACGGGGTATCCACAACTTCTCTGGGCAACCTGTTCCATTGTCTCTCCACCCTGACAGTAAAGAATTTCTTCCTAATATCTAATCTAAATCTACCCTCCATTTATTTTTGACAAATCTACATAAGCTTAAAAGTTTTGTTTTAGTTTATTACAGTCTACATTTTTTTTTAAAATTTACATTCAAAACACACGGTAAAAAAGAACTAGATCCTGATTCCCACTAATTTCAATATAGCTAGCTACACATTCAGAAACAGGCTGCAAATTAGAAGTATAAAAAACAGTGGGGCTTGTACCTCCTTAAAGTATCTCTACTCAGATTTCCAAAAGTATGTCAGCAGCTACTCTGAATTACTTGTTCCCCATGAAATATATGCTCATATGAAGTGTCTAATGATGTCTTCCTGGTAAATCTAATTCCAGAACAAGAGCCCTGAGATGCCATCACTGATGGCATCAATGCTTCCAGTCCATTTCAGTGATAAATCAAACACATTAGCTTAAAGCAACTACAGTGGATTATAAGCCTTCATGCAGTTACCTAATTCTAGTGTGAGACAACTCAGAAACAATGTTAGAAATCATGCCTTATACCTCTCAGCTAGATTTGCAAGTTTATGTCTGTCAAAGTGCTGAGATTCTTTATAGGTAGAAGTGGCGAACACGGCTTTAGAGGAATGATCATTACCAAACACCGCTTTAGGAAAAACTTCCTTCGGTGAATGGGCTTTGTCTAGCAGAGGTAACTGGCTTGTTGTCATATACTACATAAACATTGTGAAAACAACCTAGGTATTTTGAAATTATATTTGCAATGAACTTGAAAGCAGAAGTTCTCTGCCTGTTCATGTTGGGTCATCTCCTACTATTGTTATACATCATCATTTGGTTAAAGTTTCTCCTTAGAAAAAAACAGGAAAAGTACAGATTTCTAATCCTTATCTCCTGAATGTATTTATGGACATGCACGTGTTGCTAGATGTGCCAGCTCTACAGTCAAAAATTCTTACAACCAGGAAGAAATACTTGATTGATGCCTACTGACTCCAGTGTAACTATTTGAAAGAACTTACTACCACGACCTGCAGTCTTATCAGCTGGAAGTGTTTTTCATCCTGTTAATAAAGACTGAAACTGAGATATGTGGAGATGGCTCTTCTGTGATTACACTGCTGTTGGTACTACAAAGGAAAGTACTGCTTGACAGATTAAATATATAGCTGCCTCTGGAAGCTAACACAAAGTATATTATTATTTAATATTTCTCTCTGGTATTGTTTTGAGGGTCCGACCAGGACTGCAAGGGTCTTTAAAATCATTTTTTGAAAAAGTGTGTACACACGAAGGGAATATCTGTGCATTAAGACTACAACAAAAATAGATAGAATATGCAAAAAGAACCTGGAGACAGCAAGAGTTGTGCAACGTTACATAGCAGTTCAGTTTAAAATTTCGAAACGGTATCAAGATACTCAGAGTTCTTGCAGAGTTCCAGTTCAGGAGAACGAACTTCCCAAAGTTTGAAACATCCACTCAGCAGTGCTTTAACATCAAACACATTTGATTGGTCCAGCAATACAGATATACGAGTTCTGTACCACCTATTTATTTTTCTGGAGGTGATTACAGTATGTATAATATGTGTGCTATATGAGACATCTCAAACAGCAGACAACATAGGAATGGGAAAAAAATTTATTGGGTGCCATGCCAGAACTACACGTTAGTTACATTTTATCCCCAGATGTATGAATTGGGGTTTTTGTAACAAGACTATTTAGAATAGATGCTATCTTTCTCCTCAGATATGACCGTGCAGAATAAAAGTCTTAGTCAGGATTTTGATTGCTTTATATGTACAGTACCTACAGACTAGTAGCTTTCTTTTTCTTTCCCACCTTTTCATAACTAAAGGCGATTGTGTGTAGCCTGTGGCATACACACAGTCTACGTCTGGTTTTGTTGCAGGTGGCACTGAGGATTAGAACCTCTTAGGATGTGCAGTTACACCTATGCCATTACAAGGTGACACAGTTATACCTGTGTACACCTGAGAAGGCTCTGCCCCTTAACCTATGGATAGACATAATAATGGTGAAATAATGTGGTCAAATGTCACTAGTTAACACTCCTGTCCCAACCACTGATTAGTCCTCCTGAAAGGCTCCAAATACTTCACTCTGCTAAATGTTCTCAGAACATTCTTCACAGCTGCTGTAGTCTAAACCAGAGCACAAAAATTCAGATGAGAGAGGAGTAAATAGAAAATAAATTTCTTCTCCTCCTGCTTGTGCACTTTGCATGAACCCAGACCTACTCTGACCTCGATTAGGATGATAAAAAACCCCTCTTTCAGCAGACTGAAGAGTCAATAACAGTAAATCTTCCCTTATATTTTTTTTTTTTTTTTTTTTACCTGGGTCACACTCTTAATTAGCAATATATTCATGATGTGTCTTAACCATTACTATAACATAAAAAAGAAGCCAAAACCAGGAGATCAATTTTTATGACTGAGTTAAAGGAAACTTTATTGACTTGTGTGTCGTATTTTAATTTTTGTTACATAAGAAAAAATCTGTGAGTGTTAACAAGGAATATCAGCACTCCCTTACAAAAATGAAAAGAAAATTATGATGCAAATCACCACCAAATTAATATCACATTATCAATAAGTTCATAGCTCTCAAGAAAGCACACTTTACTTACAGTGAACCAAATAAACAGACACACATTTGTTGTGGGTGCTTATTACTGGAAATATTTAATAGTTATTCTATTATCATTGTATTTTTGGTGTTATTCTGCATCACTGCCTTCTTCATCTCTGATTATGGAAGGTTGAGAGGGTTGCTCATGACTGAACACAGAATAACATTTAATCTATTTATTCCGAATTTGCATAAGATTTTATACTTCTCCTGTGCAATGAATTTAAGGAAGAAGGAGAAGAGGGTTGAAAAACCTGTTCAAGATTAAGTGCCCTTTTAGTTTCTTTATCAGAGTAACGAGTTTTCACAAACTTCATGTGGTAAGACAGGAATAGAAGCAACCATATGTACTTATTTTCTCTTTCTAAATGTATACCTATACACACTATATATGTAACAAAGTGTAACATATATTTACGGTATGCATAGGTGTATGCATGTGAGTGTGTGTGAGGGGGGGAATTAGCATTAATTAAGAATTAAATATTAAGTTCCTCAAATGTCAAAAATTAAGATAGTTCCTCAGTTATTGATTAAATCACAATGTACATTTTGAGTATGATTTCCAAATGTTCTTGGTATCAGTTTAAATCTGTTCCTATGAAAGGTATTGGAGAAATTTCCAAAAGCTGTCATAAGCCCTTGTGTACTTTTTACATATAAAGTAGTATGCAGTAGTACAATATTGGTTGAGAGCTAATTTTTTCTCCTTAAAAGGTTAAAAAAAATTGCAGCACCAGAACGGTCATAAGATTAAAAAAGGCAAAAAAACTCAAGCAAAACCCAACCCTTTCCAGCCCCAAGCTCCCAGAAAAATACTATAAATGTATGTGGCTAGATTAAATCTTTGACTAACTCCTAGCAATGAGTCTGACTTCAGTTAGGTTGGTTGCAAACTCTAAACACTTTATTAATAGTGTCATTTCTATGGAACATTTTTTTTTTTTTTTTTTTAACACCCGGAAGGAAATAAACTGNNTCTAAAAACTTTTTTTAAAGTTTTATTTTTATGGAACATTTTTTTTTTTTTTTTTTTAACATCCGGAAGGACATAAACTGAAGCTACTTGGTTTTCAAATTTGTGAACCATTCTCACCATCAGTCTCCATAAAACGAACAAACCTGGCATGTACAATAGGAAAAGCCAACCTTATGTGAGTCTGACTGAACCTTGTCAGCCTAACCAACACCTCTCAACCAAGTATCCACATTTTCTCAAGTGTTTAAGGTATCCCAGGCTCTGGGTGCTGAATTAGAGTCGCAGCCGCGCAGCGAAGGCAGGACTGCAATAGGCAGCTCAAGAGGCACCAGTAAGGCAGACGTGTCATCACAGGCAGCATCAGCAAGAGCAAGAGGTTTCTCTCAGGTGCAAATAGATCTTAGTATTTTTCTGCCTTAATGACATAGGAGAAATTTTGTCATTGTTCATCTTGCTAGCTCATGTGAAAAGGGTAGCATCAATGAACTGAATAAAAGGAATTACAAAAGTATAAGAAAACCCCAAAAAGGTAAGAGCAGAATCCCAGTAATGTTTCTTTTTTATATAAAGATCCACTTGAGGTCATTGAGCTAATTTCAAAGTACAGTATTAAGAATCTCTTAATCTATCATGCAGTTCTTCAGAGTGGAAAAGAAAAGGTTGGTTCAATAATCAAATCCCAAGTCAGCTGCTGTGATTACTGTGATTCCCTTTTTGCTTTTGATAAAATAGACCCTTTCCCTTTGGGGGTTGTACAAGCCCAAATCAATGAACCAAAATTGGTTCCAACACACCAATTTTGGTTCATTGATTTCCAGGCCAACATTCCTTTTATTTACTAGACAAAATCTCACAATCTGTCAGTAATATCTGTATCCCGTTTTCTTTGAACTTCTTTCAAATGTTTTGTCTTCTTTTCATTCTTCTTCCATCATCAGTAATTGTTTCAGGTTACTGTTACATTTTATAGAAGCCTACTACTCACAGCTGAACACTCACATAAGGTGTATTTCGGGGCTACAGTGCTGCAAGTCATAAACTATATTGAACCTGAGCTCGTGTTACAAGCAAGAGCTTCTACTGCTTAGGTAAAAAATATAAAAATATTCTAAACAGGTAGCCATGCTAGGTTTTTATCTTTTATGAACAAAATGGAACAAAATTATATGCACAATCAAGAAATATTAAACTTACCATTCTAAGACTACTGTCGGAAAAAGTAGGTACATTTTTAACTTTGATATGTTCTAGATTTCCATAAACACATGTAACTCGATATTGCTGTAACTGAAAGACTTAATTGGAGCTAAGTAATACAGTTCAAATGTGTATTTTGCTGACCTTACACCTTATTAATGTCAGGTCAATGTGAATGAAAAATAATACTTTTCTGAGAACACAAATGAATTCTTTTTTTCCCATTACAATGCCACATATGAGATTATCACAATGTTAAAGATGAAAAGTTACAATTACTTGACCCATTTGAATTTGAGTATGATTTTAGTTTTTCTTCATTTAAAAAATTTATTATTCCTTTGCATTATCACGGCACATGTAATAGTTATTTGAAAAAGGTTTTGTGCCTTGTGTATGAAAATATGTCACTGATATCAGAAATATCTTTCATTTTGTGGCCTGAATGTTCTTTTTTTAAAACCTTAAATGCTAGAAAAACCTGAGTATGGCAACAGAAATGATCTTAAGTTTCATTTTAAATCACTATGTGTAGCTGAATTTAGTGCGTAAATTTTATCTGTTTTGAAATGCCCTTTTGTTTTGTTTCAAAAGAACTTCAGAAGAAATGCATATTCTGGTTCAGTTATTGCTTTTAAAAGAATAAGGAACTAACAAAAGGCAAGTGATCATACACTGATGAACTTGAAAATACATATTTCAAAGGATAACAGAAAGATTGGCATCTGATGTTTTTAGTGTATGCACCTTTCTAAACAGAAAAGGCTCAATTTGTTGTACGTTACTTTGACTTTGAATGCTACACAAAATGGAAGAATTCCTCTTCTGATTATTATTTCTCTGTGTTTAATAAGTTTTATTTCGCATCCTGGCTTTAGTCCTAATCAGAGAGAGAATATTGCATGTGTACCTTGCATTTTGAAGAACTTTGTGGTTTTTTCCATACTTATTAAAACAGATGTTTTAACAGAGGTGATAAATGTGCATTTCTCATATACTTCATTGGACCTATTTTTTTTTTTTTCCCATTCCATTCATCCTTCTACCTTTCATTTTCATTTTTTCATCCTGGCCTGATTCAAAGCTAACAGAAGTGAACTCTGTGACTTCCATGGTTTCAGTAAACTCCAGGATGGGACCCTTAAGTAAGAGTTAATGAAGAACTATGTGTTTGCTTTTACTTCATGCACAGCATCTGAGCCCTACATTGTAGATATGACTTCATTTTAATGATTCTGACAGTTGATTTTGCTTAGCACCCCCGACTAAGGCACTTTAAACTTACTTTTAAATAGTACAATAAAATGAGTTACAAAAATAAACCCAATGAAAGAACTAAGAAAGGAAAGAGAGAGAGTACAAACAAGGTTTATGAAAGGACAGGTGAAATGGAAATAACATTAGGAGAGAAGAGACAACTGTTTGGCTAAAGAGTTGCTGAGAATAAATGAGCTTTTGGAAGAGATTTGAAAGAGCACATTGATGTAAGAGAATGAATTGAAAATGGGAGCTTATTCCACAACAGACAGGCAAGAAAAGAAAGAGTGTGTGAAGTCAGTAAGGATGAGAGAATTAAAATTGCCTTTATGTTCTTGCTTTTTGCATCTCAACCAACAACATTCAGCAACCAAAGGTTAATAACAAGCAACTTGTCATAATTGCATAGCTCTCCTCCCAAAATGGCACAGCAGCAGCAAGGCGAAACATTCACGCTTGCCAGCTATGACATGCCTTGATAATTCCAAAGTAGTACTGAGAAAGCTAGAAATAGATTAATAGAGAGCATAGCAAATGAAAGGAATGATAAACAAGCAGACCACAAACCTGCCCAGAAAGAGTGACAAAAAAGGAAAGGTTCACTGCTGTTACATGAACTCTGACAGCGTATTTAAAGGGCTGCTAATATGTGTGAGACAGGGGCTGCAAACACTGAATTTCTTTAGGAAATTTGTTTACTTACTGCAAGTTCCTCAAAACTGTACCAGCCTGGTTTCCTGACGATAGCACATTTGCCATTGTGGCCATTGCAGCAGAGCAAGGATGAGGGCAATTCCAGTGTCTCGTGCATCATCAACAGAATTGCCACACACTTGTTGATTACAGAATAATTATTAACATCAGTAATGTCTGAAACAGAAAGAACACAGCTTGATACTTCTGATATAAACCTGACCTTGTTACGAATAGTACAACAAATACTATATACATTGTATATGAAAGCTATATACATCTTGTATGAAACTCAATAATGGAGCATAAATGTCGGTATCAGGATTTTTTTTCTTTTCAGTGTTGCTCTTCTCATCTTAGTTTTACGCTTGAAATCTAGGTTAAAAAATCAAGTAAACATGGTAAGCAAAGACAACTGAACTTATAAAGACCCAGTGTGTAAACAACCACCGTGCAGCACACTGCAGCAAACACAAGATGTAGAAGATGCAGATCATGTAGTTTGTGCAGAGGGAGAAAAATAACCTAAACATCACTATGCTTCAGCTCTCTTTTCCAAGATAAATGTAGCTCAAAGATTTCTGGGTAGATGTTGGAGTGTTTAGGGCAAGATAAAATCTACATAATAGTCATAAATTGTGAAAAAAAGTCACAAAATTCTTAGTTTGACATTGTGTCCTGTTAGAAAGATGTAATTCTTCTAAAAGTTGTTAAATACGTGAATTTTTGTAAGTCACTTCTTTTAATATGGTAATTGGGCTTCCAAATAGCTGTATGTGGTATTTCAATTTCCCCTGGCAAGAGCATTTTTATTTTCCTTCCTGATATTAAACTCTGATTTTCTTGATGCAGTGATAAATTCTCTGGATTGTTGCTTTACAAATATTTAAAAGAGAACAGAAGAGAATAAGCAGGTCTTTATAGCAGAATTATTATTTTCTAGGCCAGAACTATTATTTCCTGGGCCCCATTAAGACATCAATAGGGGCACAGTAGCCCAAGAATCAAATCCTGACAGTGCAATAAAGCAAACTGATAGGTTTTCTCCTTCTCTCTTCTTAAAGCAAGGATGTTATAAGATATCAAATATTGCAGGAATTCCCCAGGCAAGTCCTGCCTGGAGAAAGGAGAGAAGCTGTGCAGCATGAGTCATTCTTAACCAATCCCTCTTCATAACATCTTCTCCCTTTTGTGCCCCACCAGAACAGGTCTGTCATTTCAGATGTCTTCTCTCAGGGTCTAGCAGACACAACAGTGTCAAGAGCTCCTTGCCTGTGAAGCTGGAGGATAAACATTAAGACGACTCCTCCTTCTCCCTTAGGGAACTAGTCAGTCATTTGTAGAAGACTTCATACCCTGCCACTGCTAAGGCCAAGAGTTGGATTTTTTTTTTTTTTTAAACAGAAGCAAGAATTTGCTGTCCCTTAGCACCAAAAACCACACAACAAAGTCCTTGCTCCACTGGTGTCATGGGTAAAACTCCCATGGGCTCAAACAGAACCAAACTTTCACTCCTTGTCCCATTGTAACAGAAAATCCAAAACAGGCACAGTGTCAACCACTGACAAGTCCTCCCACAAAAATATGTGAACAGTTTTTCATGTAGCCAGCACAGACAAGAAGGTAAAAAGGCGTATTGATCCTGCAGAGGTTCAATTTTAATGCAGAGTTTCATCCAGAGCAAAGAAAACTCAGACTGCATGTGCTTATATTTTTTTCATAAGGACCGTACTATTTTATCATGAAATTTTCCTCTAGAATGTAGCAGACCATGCTAATTCATTGTAGAGAGTGATAAATGCATTTTTGTGTGTGTGATTCTGTGCACAGATGTCACAGTTTCAGCATGGAAATAGAAGAAAAGAGTGCTATCCTGTGGACTAATTTCAAAATTCTCTAGGAAGTCTATCTTCTTTTTTTATTTATTTATTTACAAATAAATACAATTATTCATAATATTCTACTGATTTAATTGTTGTTCCTCTGTTCAGTTTCTAGCATGAGGTTTTCACTCTACATACAGCTTACGTGACTTTTCATGAAACAGTGATGGAAAAATGGTGATTTTCAGACCTATACATTGTCTAAATTGTCTCTTGCTGCTCAAATGACAGATGTATAACAGAATGCAAACTCTGTACAGTTAGATAACTGGGTAAGAATATATGGTTTGGTGATTTGCTTTCTGGGTTTTGGTAGGGGGGTTCTTTTTTTTTCCCCCCCCCACCTGTTTTTTTCCTAAATACATAAAGGGTTTAAAAATATTAATTACAAAACTCAGCATATTTGTTTATCACGGTTAGGAAACAGTGCCCTGATCCACTGTCTTTTCCAGCTAAACAAGAAAGGCTATCAGATATTATATGATGTAGGACAATACAGTGTTATTCTCCATCTTATTGGTGGGTTTTGTCCATAGAATGTGCTGAAATCAGTTCTCAGTTCAAAAAAAAAAATCCCAAGATCATTTGAAATAACCGTGGTTGGAGTATGTGAACAAAGTAGCATCCAAAGGTCAAGATATATTGCTCCTCAGTTGCATGATCTCTCCCTAATGCCTAAGAGAGAGGTCTGATGCTGCTCAACCTGCATTCTCTAAAACATGTTTTTAGAAGTTATGTCAGACTCTGAATAAAGACATTACATCATTAATTTGAAAAAATGTCCTTCTCTTTATGTGATATAACATCAGGATATAAGGCACCTGTGTGTATGTACAGAACTGGACTTACCTAGATTTTATGCCAGTACAAGCAACTTCGGACAGTAAAATAAGGCCTTGAAATTTAGAAAGTCATCTATGTGGTTCTTGGCTAAAATCACTCGCTCTTCAGGAAGAAATTTTTCACTCTGAGGGTGGTGAGGCACTGGCACAGGTTGCCCAGGGAAGTTGTGAATGCCCCATCCCTGGAACTGTTCAAGGCCAGGCTGGATGGGGCTTTGAGCAACCTGGTCTAGTGGGAGGTGTCCCTGCCCATGGCAGGGGGGTTGGAACTAGATGATCTTTAAGGTCCCTTCCAACCTAAACCATTCTGTGATTCTATGATAGGATTGTATGGAAAACAGAAGGCTCAGTAACAGAAAGAAAAGCCCTTCAGACCGGTTGGTGGCAGAGGTTGCACAGGCTTCCTGCAGTCACCCCTTGCTCCGGGGAGACTCGGGGGTGATGGAAGCCTGATGCAGAAAAGGCTAAGTGGTGCTTAGGCACACAGGATCCCTCTGCATAAAGAATGCTTCGTTGTTTAAGTAAACAGGATTTAAGAGTATTTCATTTTGCAGAGGCAGCTGTAACTGGCCTTGGGCTTTTGTCCAAGATACCCATTTTGTATCAAATACATAGTGAATGTGGAGTGCTTAAGGAGTTTGTAGTCTCTTAAGGTAATGTTTTGCCAAGAAGAAATGGAATAAATAGGTTTTCCAGTCCAGTTAGTGCAAGCATCTTAGTAATCCTCTTTCCTAGTTTTACCAGATACATATATAAAAATAAAGGACTGCCACTGACTTGGAGTAAAATGGTTCAGACCAAGGAATGTCTCTGAGAAACAGCTCGGCAGGGGATGAAGGTGTAGCAGGGGCAGGATCAGTTTACACGTAACTGGTTATTATTGATTATATCTCATTTAATGAATGGAAACTCTAGACAGATAATATAAAGTGTAAGACAACATTCTCAGACCCGGTTAAGGACAATAAGATTCTCACAAGAAATATTGAATAAAAATAATTATTTCTTGACATTTTCTCCCCTTCTTCAAATGTCAAGTTAATTTTTTCCAGGTTTTTACTTATTAATGTGGCAGATCCTATCCATCATGTCATGCTTACTCTTATTTTGTCAGCAATTCAAGCCAGAGATATAACTCAAAGTAATCACATTAAATGGTCAAAAGCAAGGTAGCTTTTAAAATATCTCAGGTTTAAAACTATAATTTTCTCAAAGTTTTTAAAAAACTTTTTCTTTTATTGCAGTATTTTTTAGGGACACAACTACTTATCTGATGAGCTTTAGACATATCATAATCTTTTCAAGAGTGATTTTCATGTCAGGAATAAAATACACAAATGATCCATGAAAAAGTACATTTCAGTAAAACATTGACTAGTTATTCTTGCAGATCTCAATTATTTATAAGATTTTTTCATGTAATATTTATGTGTGTTAATCACAATTAATCATATGATTTTACTTCTAATTATACCTAATGCTTCTGTATAGCTGTTTTTATGGAGATTGAGCACTCTTCTCAGGAGACTGCTGTATGATATGATTTCATGTCACGGTACATGTCCTTTACCAACTATTCCCTTGTTTGCTTTATTGGATTAAACTTTAGAATGAAAGTTAGTAACTAGATTTTCTAATTCTGTCTTTCTCACTTGGATCCATTGGTAGCAATGGGAAAGTCGTTAGAGCTGTAGTTATCTTGCCTCTTCTATGTCTAGATCAGGAAGCCAACACTTACTAGAAGAATTATTTGCTACATAGGGTGAACTGAGAAATTCACCGTGGTACATTAGAACTGTAAGAGAGCTGATCTAACAGTTGTTTAGTTCATCATGGTAGTTGTTAGCAGCTAGTTTTAGATGTACTTTTGGATTTTTGCTGAAGCTGGTTTCTAACTATGTAACTGGGAGGCAATAATTTTAACAGTGAAGCTGAGTTTAAAAAAAAAGGAAGATAGATTTATAGAGTAATCTTTCAAAGCTATATTTTACTCTGCATAAAAGAAGGTACTGACCTAGACATAGAGTCTGAACACAGTTTGATGCATCTCATGACGTGAGTCTGGGGCACTTTTCACATGCCAGGTCTGTACAGAAGATGACTAAGCAATGAAATCACATTTTAACATGGCAAGTAAAATGTGTGGACTGCTGCATTTTTTTGAAATAGCACCAAAATCAAAGTGAAAAGTGTTACGGAACTGTTTGCTCACCTTTGCCACTCCACCTTATAGGTATTTTTCTAGCTTCATAGCAGCCTAAGGGAAGTGCTTAAGCCTATGTATGGAAGAAATAAAAAAAATGCAGTTAGCATTTAGAATTTTGAGAAAGTCCAGGTGATGTTTGAGAGTTTGTTAGACCACTTATTTGAGGTATGCAGGCAAAAAGAATCTTTAACTAACAAAAAAATCATTATGTCTGTCCTTACAGAACCCAAAGCAGAATAAAAGAAAAATTACCCTCATATAAAAACAATGTAATGCCACATAGTTAAATCATGGACTGCTGACATGTCATCTTACGTAAATTATATATATAGGACAATGAATGTGCAAGAGATTTATATAGACCAAAAATAGCACTCAGACACCCTAGATTTGCCAGTGTATAAAATCCAGCACTTTGCAATATAAAATTAAAGATGAGAATAACTAGCTCAGACACATAAATCAAAATCTCAACAGAACAGCCAATTCCAATTCAGTCCAGCTTGCTACAGCAATTTCTTTATCCCCAGCAAGACAATGTCTTGTAAGCTACAGTTATCTTAGTCCTCAACCAGCTCTTCTATGGGTTTGGAGAAATGCTGGGAAAAGAGAGCAGGCAGTGTCAGCAGAAATGCAGAAACTTTGATCTGAGTACCAGTAGTATAATTCAGACAGGTCAGGAATGTCACTTTCAGAATCTGGAAAATAGGATCTTTTTTAAAAAAAAGACGAAATGGTTCCTTGTCTATTTGATGATCATGTATTAGTTACATTTGGTTTTATTTACAGTGATATTTATGTTTGGGCAAGGGCATTAATCATAAACATCTACAGGATGCAATGCTCTTATCTTACTGCAATATCCAGAGCCTTTGGAAGAAAACTGAATTTAATGTGTTTGGGTAGGAGAAACTATGAGATGTTTATATATTTTGGATTATATAGCTCTCTGTAAGAAGTGTTCTCAAAATGTATATGGGTTTTTTTGTGCAGCTGTTTCTGACAGCTAAGTGATGAACATTAAAAATTCCAGAACTTTTCAAATGCATTTGCTCTTTGGATTTATTTTTTAATTTCTTCAGTGAATGACTCTTGGTTAACAACAAGTTCATTACCATATAGTGATCTGTGAATAACAGCAGTTCTAGTTTGTTTTTTACTAGTCAATAAGTTAGAGAGCTAACATGCAACTATGCAAATAAAACTATATTATTCCTGCATCCTGACTGGATACTTAATTCAATAACTAAGATGATGTATATAGTGATTTTTTTTTTCTTTTGATAGTTGATAAAATTCAAGCTTTCATACTGAAAGTTCACCTTTAACAAGTCTCCGTGTGAAGATGGCTCAAAGTTTTGAATGTTCATGGAAAGCAAGTGTAAATGAGTAACAGGCATATGACTCTTAACTCATAATTTACCGCATGGAATAGGAGCAGTATTAATTAATACATTGTGCTATAGTTAAATCTGCAGACACTCTACACTGGAAGAGGTGCAGTAAGTCTCAGAATGTGGCCATGTTGTAAAGTGTGCGGACTGTGTTTGGGTTTTTTCTCCTAGAGACTGACGACAAGGCAGATAACAAGACTTTGAGGAAAAACCCAGAGTGATGGAGATGGGGAGGCAATGTGGAGGGCACACGGGACCTGGGCAGCAGCGGCTCTGTTAAATGTGCAGCCTGAAAATAGGGCATGTCTGAACAGTTTTCACACCAGAAGGCATCAAAGTGCCCTTGCAGATACAGATGAGTCCCACAAAGTGGCAGATTGGGACAAAGGGTAAAAGGACCAAGCCTGGGCCCCCATCCAATTACACTGTCCTGCTGATAACGTGCAGGCAGGGGCTGGAGTCCATATCACTCAAGACGTAACAAGTGTGCATACTGCCTAAATGACTCAGGATCGCATTTTGAAACTATGGTGCCAGCCTGCTTCTCAGATCTTGTAACACTTGCTGGTCCCCCTGATTTCTGATATAGGCCACTGTTACATCAAAACTAAGCCAAACAAAATTTGTGTATACACTGCATAGCAAATGTGGGACATTTAGGTACTTTATACTAAAGAAAAGGTTATATAGCTAATCATGCTTATGCTCCCAGCTTTGTCACGGAATAGTCATCCATTCCCTCTTCTGCATTGCCTAGCATCATTAATTGCTACCTCCTAATTACTGTACTTTTACAAAATAATAAATTTTATCTTAAATGCATTTGTGCCACTAAAACAGAATAAAACATGCTGAGATTTACAATATCATAGATTTGTTTATTCTGTGCTTTTGCAATATATCTGGTTTATGGAGTAGCTCTTCCTCAAAGTTGATCAAAGCCTAGGGCAGCCCATTTTCCTTTCTTTTGCTACTATGAGGGCAGTTTTGTACCAAGAAGCCTTCTTCCCAGAATGTCATAATTGCCGCAACCAGTTTCTTTTTATTATGCAGCATTTCCCCTCCATGAATATATCGCTTCAATGAATTTGCAAACCAGCTCTGTCTGGTTCAAATCCATGAACCTACACTTACGATAAGATAATGAATGCACACTCATCAAGCAGAACCATATTGAAAGTGCTGTGGGCAAATGTACAGTACAATAAATTTTGTTAAATGAAGATGATGTATTTTTAGAGGCATTTCACTTCTCAGAGGGGTTTGTTCACTGATCCGGTGTCAGTACGCACCACAGAAGGAGGTTTTTGGTTTTTGTGTGTTCAAACAGATAAAGTAAAACAGAAAATGTAAATAAAAGAAGCATTAATGAATATATATATTGGCACAGTATTTAATTAGTGAGAGTTGGGAAAGGGCACAACAACATACAAAACAGATTCAAACTGTTTTCAGGGCAGGAGGGTTGGAACTAGATGGTCTTTAAAGTCCCTTCCAACTCTAAACATGATTCTACGATTCTATGTTATCGTAAAAATTTAATCAGTAAGTCATATAATGCCAGGCTAAAATTTAAATGGTTAAAACAGCAGCACAAAACGTTAGTTTTATACATGTAGTAAAGGAACATATCTGCAAGTTTTAGTGTCTTAAACCACAGAAGCCAGGAGGCTTTTTTCGCCTGTTAGTAAAAAAAGGAGAAAATAGAACTTCCTGCTCCTCCTTAGACCAGTGAAGTGCTTTAGGTACAAAAGTTGCTGTATTATTACCATTAATACTGAACAGCAGTGAGATATCTAAGCAGCTTTATGAAATACGTATTGCTTCATATGTAGGATAGAATTAGATTGGATATTAGGAAGAAATTTTTTACGATGAGGATGGTGAGACACTGGAACAGGTTGCAAGGAGATGCTGTGAATGTCCCATCATTGGAAGTGTTCAAGGTCATGTTGGATGAGCAACCTAATCTAGGGAAAGATGTTCCTGACCACAGCAGGGAGGTTGGGCCAGATGATCTTTAAAGACCCCTTCCAACCCAAACCATTCAATGATTCTATGTGATTATTACCTTAAGAAAACCTCATGGTTTGGCAAGAGGTAGGTCGGTGGAGGAAAGGGCTTGTCTCGTACAGGCTTTCAGAGTCAACTTCAGCTCTAGTTTCATTACTCAGGATACTCTCAGATATGCAGACTCAGGATCTGGACATAATGACTGTAAAAAGGGATGTTAAGATCAAAAAAGACTGAAAGTCCACAGTCTGTCTTTCTGAGAACTCAAAGACAGCTCAAAAATGTGCATTCCTCAGTAGATGTGCAAGATATTTAGTATCTCTAGGATCCGGTGAAAAACAAATCCCTTGACTTTTCTCAACCTCTTGGCACAGCTTTTATCCATGGGTTCTATTCCAAAAGGCCATTAAGACTTACATAACACATGAGTTTTACAATCCAAGATGAATGATGGACATTTCCCATACAATTTATGAAGCATAAAATTTGCTATACAATCTACCATGCCTGGAAAAGTTTGTAGCAAGGGTCGCCACGTCTCACAGACAGACAGTGCTCTGCTTTTTCTCTAACAGAAAATTTGTCCTGAGCAGGAGTGTCAGCAAATAGCAGACACTATGATATATTGTCCAACACAGGAGAATTCATTTGGGAGCAAACAATAAACCGAGTTCAAAACTTCATTGTGCTGCACAAATCAGATCTGTTATGTAAGGCTATCTCTCTTAACAATAACAAGCCTGGACCAGCTGCTAAACTGCTCAGCTTAGACATACAGAAAATCTACTTAGTTTTTTACATCTTATTGATGCTAATGAACGAACAAGAACACTTGCTCATATTTATAATGTACAGAGAAAGTTAAGTCTATAGATTGAGACAGTATAGAGCAATCTTATGTATAATTTTAAATTTTATTTCATAAATTTGATCTGCTGCAGATCTCTCTGCTCTTTCTATGATTTTTCTTCACATTTTATCTTCTGTGTCAATCTATATGTTTTCTTCCAGGTTTCTCCTAGCGTTTCCTGCCATAGAGCTGTCTGACTTACTTAATACTCTAGAGAAAGATGAAAGGTGCCTTCAGGCAGCTTGGGCAAATTAATAATCTTCTTGAAGGGTCACAGGGTCAGCTAATGCCAGAGTCACAAGTGCCTCTACATACATAAAATACTGAATACTGAGAGTATTCAAAAAATGCTCTTTGGTAAGATCAGGAACATATTTTAATTGTTCAGTTCAATAAAGTTCCTATAGCTCAACCACATCCAAGAGGCCTTTGATGATCCTAGATCTGAATATATTAGTATTAGCATTGGTTCGATGAGATTAAAATGGTAGCCTGTTACACAGTAGGCTCAAAGTGCAATAAAGACTTGCATTTACCTTCCCTAAAATTCTATACATATCTTTCAAGCCAGTATGTTTAACTCAGCTTACCTCAAAGTCTATCAGTTGTTGAAAACCATATTCTACAATGTTGATACAGGCCAATGTGTTCCCACCTGAATTCCCATAGGTATCTTTTCAGCCATTCATGCTTGTAGTCAGTCATAATATTCCACTCATGCATATAAAACTCTTTTTTTCTGCCCAATACGTTTCTAGATAAGAAGGCATCTTCTCCCTTGATCATAAAAAGGTCCCCCAGCCTCCCTAGTGGCTTTTCACTTAAGGACAACGGGCAGCACTTAAAGACAGTAAAGTGGGGTTAGGATGTTTTACTTTTTTTAAGTACCAGACAGCACAACTAGGCTGCTGTGGAAAGGATACCATATTTGGATTACAGGTTGTTCTGGGAAGAAAATGCCTCTTTTGTGTCTGATCATCACCTCTGAGTCCTTTCCTATATAGCTTGTTGTTTAACAGCATATAACAAAATAGATAATGAATTGCAATACTGAATCCTAAGAGCTATTTTATGTGTTGGAGACGATTTAAATTTAATTCTTTTAAAAAGAGACCGGAACAGCAATGGTCAAATTCATACATCCCTCAGAGTGGGAATGACAGCTGTAACTCTAGGCATGGGAGTTAGGAACCTTGGTATATTGTGTTCAGCCTTCACAAACCTAAGCAGTGGAAAAGTCATACCCTTGATCTGAAAAAAATGTGGTTACAGGTAACTTCAGAGTATCTGAAGTGATAGTGATTCACTGAGAGTGAACTTCAGTGTTCGATACTAAGCGAGTATTGAACTTTGATATTCTTAATGCGAGCACACAGGAGCAGTTATTACAGGTGAATTAAAAAAAATTATAGATAACAGCATGTAGCATTAATAACACAGTGCTGTTCTTCCCATATTATTTTCTTCCACTATAATGAATAACCAAAGCCAGCTTATGTACAGAGTGTAAGTAACAGGCAGTCTCATCATTAAGGCTCTCTAGCGCTACTTTTTTTCTAATGCTTTCTGTATCAGGAAAAAGATGTACAGAGCTTTAAGTCAAAATTATGAACATATTTTTCAAATATTCCTAAGGAGAAAAGGTCTGGATAATTGTTTCTATTTTGAAGCAAACCCCGTATAAATTCATCTTTTATAATAATAAAAAATCATAAGTAATCTTGAGTTACCTGTAACCCAGGACAGTGACCTTGAATAACTAAAATTGTTACTCAGGTTGGGATAAACATCAAACAGCCATTGTTCTCCCAACAAAGAACATAAAACAGAAAAGACAACACGAACATTTTTAGATCTGCAAATGATTTCCAGACCACTGTGTCAAAAGCTTTCTCTGCATACAGAGACTTGATGCATATCAAGTCAGTTGTCAAGTCAATAACTTACATTAATCAAGAGCAGAGAATGTAATGAGCTACCAAAAAGATTTTTAGAAACTTAGCTAACAGTCAGGCTAGAATGATTCAGGTTTCTGTGGACAATGTTTCAACTTAAAATATGAAGAAAATACGAAAGGCAACAAAAGCAGGGCTAGAGGAGCAGGTGGAAAGGAGGTTTCAGTTCTGAGAACAGCTGTGCTCTGTACCAAGTGTTTCTGGAATCGCAGAGAACAGCAGAACTAGATATCTATTAGCCTAGCCAGCCATTCTGTGGTTGCTTGAGAGCATTTGCTATAATAGCCAACACAGCTTTTAGGAACAGTTGTTTAGCAAGGCAGGTAATGACATTAATAGCAACGAGAGAAAACACTGATCATTACAGCTCTTGCTATATTCTGCCCATGTAATTCCTTGTGAGGACATTTAATGGTCAGCAAACATGAAGTGCCTGTGAAAATTGTAATTCCCCATTCATTCAAACACCAATTGAGCTAACTTCAATTCAGCCTCAGCAGAGAAAATTCCTACTTGCTTACAGTCCAATCCTACCTTCATCGCATGCTGCCATTGACTTCGACGAAAACAAAGCTGAGCCCAGTGATTTTCAGCCTTTTATTACTGACTTGTAGTCCTAATTCTATCTGTATTTCTATTCATAACACTAGGCATTCTCTTCTCCTTTTCATGAAAAATGAGTGAATGAATTGATTAATGAAGCTTGTGTTTCAGTTTCTCTACGTGTGAGTTTGCGTACCGGTTGCTAATTACAGTGTGATTAGTTACTGCATTCAACTCCTCAAAGCAGAAATGTTATGAAAGTTCAGTTACTCCCTGCCTTCCAAAAGCGAAGCTCACCTGCTACACTTGCTCAAGCCAGTCTTAACATGTGCAGACTAGAAACAGCCAAAACATGTTGCATCTTTGTGTTATCTTTTGAACTAGGCATGAGGTGTTTCATGAGATTTGTACATCTTGTTTAATTCCATTTTATCGCTGGTAATTTGTATGTTCAGTATATTTGGGTGGAGAAAGTGACGCTCTCGACCTATTCCCATGTTTTTATAAAGTCAGAAAAAAACTCCGTTTGTTCTCAGTGATCATGCTCAGCTGTTTATTATTTTAACTTCCCTGCCGTGGACCTACACAACATGGAAACTTTGCAGAAAGTTCCTACTAGCATTGCGTATGTTTATCTGGAAATAACATACAGGATACCACTTACCATAATCAGTGCTTCAGTATTGATTTCAGCAAGAGAGACTATTTGATTGAAGTTATTTATGCCTAAATGACTCTCCTTCAAAACTGTGTTGATGAAAAAAGCTTAGTGTATGCATTCTAGGTGGCAAAAGAGACAAAATAACACTACTGCACTAATACAATATATTCATGTAAATCATTAGCCAGTAAGAGAAAGTAATAATATGACTGACACAAAAGCCTAGAAATAATAACTTTTATAGTACTAAACATGCTTTATTATATTAACAGTAACAATGCAATTAGACTTCTAATCAATGTTTTTAAAGAAGCATTTGTCAAAAAACCCGTTGATGTACATTTAAAGCTGTATGTGCATATTAGTGCCCTCTGCTGGATAGAGTAAGATCCAAACTGGTATTTATGATCAGGTCTTCACTCAATAGCTAGCTTGTAAGAAGTTATAAAGTTTATGTTATCAGTACAGAAGGTGAAGGAAATTCATACTTGGGTGGCATAATGCAAAAAAAAAATGGTTTGGGATCTGAAGTTCCTAGATTTTTGTCCTCAAGGCTTGTTGCAAGTGGTTTAGATAAACAGCTGTGATCTTTCTATGTTTCATCAAAGGAATCTGCAGGCGTATATGAATTTGTCTCTTTCTTTATCCATGAACAAGTGTACACGACTACCCAAAGGATTTCACTGTGCAGAATTTCAGCATGGAATCTTATTTTCCTTTCTCCCTTAGCTATAGCCTTCTGTTTTAATACTGTATTTTACACTAAGCCCCCAAAAGTGGTGTTCAGAAATATTTATCAGCTATTTAACAGAACCTGCTTTATTGCTGCTGAAGTAAATTTTACAGAAAAGACATAAATGCTGCCCTTACTTTACCTGCTCTGAGGATAAACAGCATACTCTAACTTCAGGGTTCTTAATCTAACCAGTTCTAAATTCATTAAAAACTACATCCCAGTCTCAGCTTTATTCCAGAGGAGATGCTGCCTTCAGGGTAATTCATACAGGCCACCTGTGAAAAAGGTTTCACTCTACCGTTCCCAATAGGTTGGACTGTGGAAACCGAACAGGTCAAAGTCAGTATCAAGGAGCAAATGCATTAAGAAGCCACATGCTTGAGGTAAGGTGCTGATTTGCTATTGCTATACAGCTCCTTTTTCCTCTGAATACTAAGTTATTCTTTTTTTTTTTTTCCCTCTTAAAGGAAATATGCTCCATTCTGGATGCCCCGTCCACTTTGACAGTAGTACTCAGCTTTTTCTACTTTGCACAGATACAAATAAGCATTTATCAGCTGCTTGTCAGTAATTAGCCATAGCACAAGCCAGCATCTTCCTCAGAGCCCCCAAATTAATCAAAAGCTGGGCGCTGCTGCCTTGTCAGAGCTTTGCTGTGTCCATAGGGGCAGCAGCTCACAGTTTCAGATGGGTCCTACGTTCCACTCAGCTTTGCTCCATTTCAGTCAGTGAAGCACACTTATGGCCAAAAAATGGCCAAAAAAAAGCATTTCACATCAGGACCAGGAGGACCATACCAACAGCATTAGTTTTAGGGGCAGAGATGTACTGTGCCAATGCAGCGTCCCTGGTTTCTGTCAGGCTTATGTCTGGTTTAGTATTTGCTTTGCAGAATGCAGTATCTGTCCGCACTCAAGCAGGTGACAATTATAATGTTGAGATGAACTAAGCAAGTATAGCCTCCACCCCTCTCAGGAGGAAAACGCCATGAAATGAAGGACTAGCAAGGACAAGATTTCCTTGGACCTCAGCCAGGTCCGGCTCACTTCTTCCTTATAAAAATTGCCTCATTCATCTTCCTCGTGCTACATGAGCTACACACGGATAGTAACCTGGATGGATATGGGTGAATGTCTGCCCATAAACATGGGATAAGTGTTGTGTTTTCTCACTGAGGTATGCTTGGTCAGTCAGGCTGCTGTACGGAGGCTGTCCAAGAGGCTGCTCTCTGTATTGCTCTGTATGAACCAATCCTCTGCTTTCACCCCAGGTGAAATGCTTTTTTTGACTTCAGTAAGGACAAGCTAAAAACTGAAGGATGAACTGACTTGATCATGCACTTTTAAAGTGTCTATAATCAGATACTAGCTAATAAAATTGAGCTTTTTTACTCATTAATTAACTGCAATTCCAAAAGCTACATTGTAAAACCCAGCTTTTATGGGTTTTTTAGTATTTATTGTTCTCGTCTTTCTTTTAGCCATAGTAGTTAAAAACATTACAGTTCATTTTGGGCGATAGCAACACGCATCTCCAGTGCCCAAATAATCAATAAAACTTCTGCCTTTTTATGTGGACAAAACTGTGTTTTTGTGTCTGTTGAATGTCACTTGGGATAAGCAAATCTAGTCACTCTGGAAATGTTTGTCAGCCAGATATGCCTCAACTGGTGATGATCAGCCATGAAAGTATTTGTGATTGAGCCTAATTAGTCTTTGAAGTTTAATCTTATTAAGCATCAGATTTTGCCAATCATCTGCAACCAAGCTTCCCATTGAAATCAGCAGGACTGTCATAACAGAAAAAATACTTTATCTGACCCAAAAGGACTCAGGGATGCTTTTAAGTTTCTCGCAAAATAAAAAAGACAACACTGCAGCAGTTTACGTTCTGGAGACCATTGTCACGGTTTCCTGTGTCACAGTGACACGCACATTATAAATGACCAGACAGAGCTATCTGCCTGACTATCAGCTGTTCAAAAATACAAGGCATTGGAAGAGACAAAAAATGATCAGAAATCAATGAGAAATATGTAATGTTCTTTACCTGAGCTCTGGCATGTCATCAAAAATCGGGATGTCTAGGCTCTTCTGTCAGGGGACAGAACAAAACTTTAGGAGATATCCTTTCTTTGGGAGGAGTGTGCCAGCATAAACACGTGTGGGTACTAGACTGGAATGATGGCATATGTAACAAATTACCTTTATATGGCATCATATTTCCATATTTGTCATTACTTCTATACTTATTACTTAATTATTATATAGGGTAGTAATCTGAGTACAATTCACGTACAAATATAGCTACAAAATAAAGCTCCTATAAACTATATGAAGGACCTCACTGAACTGAAAGTAATCATCTCTAAAATAAAGTGCCAATTGATAATATAAAGAAAATTTGCAGCATCTCATAAAATTATAATCCATTTTCTGCATCTTGTGGAAATTTAATGAAAATTAAGGGTTTACACTGATTTATAAATAATCTGTAAGTATTGCTTTTATTAATCAGTACGTTAAAACTGTCTGATTTATAAAATATTTGAAATGTGAAATGTGTCAGCAACTTAATATTTCAATTAATTCATTAATGCAAATGTTGTTAGAAACACAGTGTTATTAGAAACCTGACACTAAAACTAGTTTCTGCAACTTCACCAAATTAAAAGCAATGATTATCGTATATTCTTTGGATGTCATACACATACCAATAAAAAGCGTCCAAAATCAGCAATAAGAGATACGTATACTCTGAAAATGAGCATAATAACCTCATTCTTTAGTACTGTGAGCATATAATTTTTATTTGTTAGCTATTACATACAAATGAAGAATTTGCATGAATATGCAGAAGAAACATAATACTCATGAACAGGCCTCAAACAGTAGTTTCAACAGTAATGTTTAGAGTTTTATTCCTAAATTAGCTGTAAACATTTTGGAAATCTCTAGTTTATCAACAAAGATATTTTTAAACTTCAGATGTTTCACAAACTTCAGCCTCATGGGGTTATTCCTTTTTAGAAATGCATTGTTTTTACTCACTAATCATTATTTGATAATTGTCTGTCATTTATTCTTTAATTTCCTGGATAAAGATGTTCAATAACCCCCTTCAGAAGCAGACCTGGCAGTATGACATACAGCTAGAAAATTTCTTAAATAACCCACTCAGTCAGGCACGAGGTTGTTTGTACACTTTCCTTGAGACTTACACTGAAAATAGAAGCTGAACATCAGCATGAACTGACTTCCTAATGTCATTATGCTGAGAAATGAATTGAATCAGAAATGAACAATTCATAAACACAACTTGGTTCGACATTTGTTCACAGTGAAAATGATCTCTGAGCAAATGGCCTGAATAAAGCCTGTGGATCTCCTAAATTCCCCCCAGATCCTCAACATCAGTGATGCAGTGATTACAGGGCACAGCTGGGGTCAGTACGCTGCGTTTCTGTGTCCAAATCCTTCATCTTGTCCACTGGACTAGAACACCCTCTTAATTCCAAGACTGCATTTACTTTCTCAAATGAGACTTTCATCAATAGTGACTGAATGTGATGATAATCTGAGAGGTGATTGGCAGATCTTGTGACATCATCGTTACCTTGTTCCATAACGTTCATAATGGATGACTATCGCTGTCACAAAATGGCACCACGAACCCCGGCCCTAGCTCTGTCGTGGTGAGAGCACCCAGTGAAAGACTGGTGGCCCCTGCGAAAGTTCACGGCCTGCAGCTTCTCTGTGCACAGCTTCTGGAGCTGTCTGTCTGATGCACTTCACAAGCCCTACATTGACTTAAAATTAATTTTTTAAAAAATATTAAAATACATTAATTTAGTTCATATAACAGTACTACTGCAATTTTCTATAGCCATAAATAAAAGATTTTAATTACACAATTTTATACACCATGAATACAGAAATAACTGAAAGTCAAAGAATATCATCTGAAAGCCAATTCATTAGTATTGTTTTAGAATGGTTGCTATAAATTGCCTTCTAGGTATCTTGCTTTCAGACTTCTACTTTCTGTCAGTGCATATGGAGCAAAGGGTAAAATCTGAACTATACACTTGATACATTTCAAGTGGGAGGAATCTGCACCTGCTATGCAAAAGTTTGCATTGTTTTAATGAGTCAACAGGCATACATTGTAAATTAATGGTATATTACTTAACCTTAATCTATGTGTTTGTAGCGTGTGTTTTTAAGAAACATTCCTAGACATTTTCCAGAGGAAGAATATTAGTCATGCACTGCAATTGTATCTAAAAGTATCACTCAGAATTTAAAGTTAATATTGCTAGGCCCTTTACAATCACGTAAGATGGCCAAAACATAAGAATTTGTTGAATTTGGTCCAGTGTGGATGTACAATCAGGTCCAAACTAGAAAAAGAGATCATTGCTGTATTCCTTAACAGGTTTTCCAGCCAATCTGAAAATATGTCTTTTTTTTTTTGAAGATAAATCCCAAAGCATGCAGCAACATCCCAGTGAAGTCCTTTGGACTTACAGGATGATGTACTGTACGTGTACTACAGACCCATTAACAAATAGTCAAGTGGCAGCTTCCAAAGAAAGATGGTGTAATTCTGCATGCTGGATGGCATAGATGGTGCAGGCAAAACTGCAACAACTGCTTAGGCTCATCCATCAGGATCACCCTTACAGCTGGAAAGATTCCTAGACTACAGCCCACTTAGAGGAAGGGTGAATGATGGAACATAAAACAAGGGCTGCCACTCTTCGCATTAACCAAACATAGCCTTGCTGGAAAGTCATTCTGTGGAAACCAGTCATTTTAGCATGACAATTCCTAGAGCATCACTGTCACAAGTATCTCTCTTTCTGGTAAAGACACTCAGCAGCAAAAGCTAGAGAAAGATCTGCAAGCAGAAGTTAGGGTCTACTATGTACATCTGCAAAATGGAGAAGTGGTTTGTTTTGCATCTCTTTCAGATGACTCAAGCTGAGAGATTTTTTGTTTTAATTGTTATTTTTAAATCTGTAAAATGTTTCAGCATTCAGCCTAGTACTGGGATTTTATTGGTACTTTATATGTTTGGCTCACAGGCTCCAGAGGCACTGTCAAAAGCCTCGTTTTTTCCACCACGGCTCTGAAGCTTTTACAGCTGCTTCCTCTACTATGCACTTTACATTTTGTACACACTTCAGTTTGACAAAGTAACTGGAAAGCAAATCATAAACAAATATAAAAAATTGGTAAAATTTGTCAATAAATGTAAGACACTGGTTTGGAGACAAAATAGATCATCTACATTTTTCTTTATGTATTCAGCAAACTGTAGTGATCTTAAAAGCCTTGAGCACCGGCAAAAACTAAGAAAGGCTGTCAGACATGCAGGCTTCAACCTTGACAGCGTATCAGGATTCAGACTTGCAGTCCAGGTACAAGCCCATAAAGTGACTCTCAAGAGTACAAAAGCCAGCAGTTCTTAATATTAATGAGGATTTTTTACTGTAGGATTAAGTGTTCTTCCTTTTTATTATAGAATTTATAATACAAACACAAAAAGTCACCTAATATAGTATTGAAAAATAAAGGCAAAAAATACATTATATCCTCAAAATGCTAACACTTCATATAGGATTTGCTATATTTATGTAAAATCCATGTGTCTAGTTCAAGCTGCTCATCCTATCTCCTTTCCCCTTACCAACTCAGACAGACAGACACACACCTGCTGAATGACTGTTTCATCACACCAATCTTGGATATTTCTCCATGGGATGGGGTGAACTGCACTCTGGAGGATTTATCTCCATAGATTACTGGGAGACCCAAAACAAGTAGCTTAAACCAGTTGCCTGACTTTTAGATTACATTATTTTCACTAAAGATGAGATGAATACCACCCTTCGCTTTCACAGTCCTTTTCCTATTACAGCAATAGACTCTTTTTTTCCCCCCTCAGCTGATTACCTCACTTCTGTGAAGAGAAATATACTTGGTTTACGCACAAGTAGTATTTTCTGCAAGTTGCCACAAGAGGTGGCTTGACACTGTAGGCTAATTCCATACTTCGATTGACCTCCATATTTAATTTAAACAAATGGAAAATAATGAAGTTTTGTCATTCTTGATTGACTGACCTTTAGGTCTTCTAAGAGGAATACTTCCAAAGGGTCGTAACAGGAAATCAAATCTCCATCGCAAAACTTTCCGTACATCAAGTCTTCCATTGACTGCATACAAGTTCTACACCTAGACACATGGATAACTCCAGTAAAGATAATTATCATGTCCTGATCTACTCACACTTTGCTATTATATTAATCATATTATAAAGAATTTACAGTCAGATATCCTCTGCTTTGATGACACTGACTTGTCTAGAAGCAATCTGCTTCTAGAAAGGGAAGAATATACCTGCTCTAGGTGACCCTGCTCTGGCAGGGGGGTTGGACTAGATGATCTCCAGAGGTCCCTTCCAACCCCTGTGATTCTGCAATCTATAAGCAAAGCTTTCTACCACCTTTAATTGGCTGAAAATCTTCTCTGATAGTTGAACCTCCAATTTACAAACAAGAGTCCAATTCATCTTGTCAGCAAGAGAACTCACAGCAGAGCATGTTGGTCTCCATAATTTTTAGCATATAAAAACTGTCTCCCACACTCAGAATGAGCTGGTGGCATCCCACGAAATAATGAGTTAAAGTCAACATTGCAGTTTTTCCACTGGCTGTGCTTAAGATTTCCTGAACCCCTGTGGTTCTGCTATGGATGGCGATGCTGCTGTAGTGCCACAGGGGTGTGCCTGCCATAAGGACAGAGGTCATTTGTTCAGGAAACTGAACTTTCTCGGGTGCTGTGGTGTTGCTAGCAAAGCTAGAAAGAAATAAAATTGATCTGAGCGATAGTTACTAAATTACTTGGAAGTACTTGCCATAACTGATAAGAACGTACCTTTTCTTTGCAGTTTTTAACTTAAAATTTACTATTAATGTAGCCTAGTGTTCAGCTTTTGCTGCAGTGTGTGCGATGTTCAGCTTATTAAAATGAATGACCCCATGAAAAAGCATTTGGCAATTTTGGGGATGTAATGAAGCATAATTAAAATGATTAAGAAATAAATTGAAAGAAAATGGTTAAATGGTCTATATATGTGAAATCCAGCAGTGCCACAGGAAGCCTGCAGAAGGTCTCAGCTATCATGCTATTCCAGCCATTTCTACAGATCCCCAAAGCTAGGGAATAGTGACTGATATTCTGCTACACAGCATCAATTTTTCAGCTGCTGCCCACCAGAAGCCTGGGGATGAGCTCTAAAGGTACCTCTTCCATTGTTGTAAGTAACGTTAGCTGCTGTGGGGCAAACACTGCCTAAGGAAAATTAGTGTGCCTGGGTTTCATCAACGTTTTTATTCGAGTCAACAATATAAATCTATATTTATGTAATCTGAGCAGCTCAGTGTTATAACTAGTGTCTCCCCTCTCAGGATTATTTCCTAATCATTGATGTGTTAGGTCCTGATTTATCAAACCATCATTTACTCTACTCAAGCTGAGGACTTGCTCTCCCTTTCATGTTTTCTATGAAAGCTCTGCAGATAAGCAGTGCAGGAACTGTACCGGCAGCATACAAATAACACCTGCAGTAAATAGTCACTTGTGTAAATCTGTGAAGGTCCATAAAATGTGAATACGACAGAAAAACGGCCATTATTGTTTGGCAATTGCAAAATGCAAGAAGAAATTTTTAAAAGCAGACCAGTCTGGGAACAAATGCTTCATGAAATATTCCCATCTTATCCCAAATTACCTGCATCATGAATAGGAGAAGAATGTAGTATGAAATCTAAACTGTTTGCTCTGGCTTATTTCTAGTCTGTACATAAGAACATATATGGCAGGAATAAATGAAGCAAAGGTTTAAACTCAGCGACATACATCATTAAGGGTGAAAGGAGGATAAGAAATGTGTATATAGTCCTATTTTGTTCAGAAAGGCTTAGATAAAGAGTGCAGTTATTTCGACCATCTCACCAAAACACAGAAGCAATACTGCCATACACCTATACTCGCAAGTTATCAAGTCATTCTTTACATTTAAAATTGTTCCTGGTAGAACCTCTAATGACTCTTTAAATACTGTTTGGTGAAGAAAAATGCTGTCATCCAAGCATAACTATAGACATCTGTGTTCCTTTATAATAAACGACCTCATTTAATTTTATATATAGATGTATTAGGAAAATTCCATGTAGCTGGAAAATGCAGAGAAATAATAGCCTGACACCAGAGTCAAACCTTTCTGCAGTATCATCAGCTGAGAATGCAAAGGTCATTCTCTTCTGGTATTGAGGCAGGTTTCTTATTGATTGTTTCTATGCCAGGAAAAAAAAAAAAAGAAATCAGATTAAAATAAAAAGAGTTTCTTAGTCTCAAGCAGAAATGAAAAATAGCTCTTAGGGGGAACAAAAGAAAGGCAATCAAAATTATTGTATTGTGCCAAATGCAGGCAGTTTCAGCTTGTTTTGAAAGATCCATTCACGTAATCATAAAAGACGACTTTATAGCAGAGGTACAATAATAATAAGTGTTTTGTCTAAAAATAGGTCATTAATATGAATATTAGATGAGATTAACATAGCCACATAATTGTTTTGTTCTACTTTGGATTATTTTGTGCAAATGTCTGTTTCCAAAAAAAAAAAAAAAATTCAAACAACAAAGAACTATCCTGAATGCACAGAAAATCATCAGAAAGAAGCCGAAACTCTTTCTCCCTGTATTTAGATAAGACGTGGGCTCTCTACCTGGAGTGCTCCTCTGCTCTTCAATTGACAAAGTGCATTGAAAGGAAATCTCTGTCAACAATAAGGGAATCGTAATTTCCAGGGTATCCATACTCCTGCTGAAGAGCCACCTTTCAAAAGGATTATTGTTCTGGAAATAGGAGTAATATAGCAGTATAAACTACGCCATATGGCTGTTTTTTCCCCATCCACAATCCCTATTTTCATCCTAATGGTGTGAAAAGAGCCTTCCTTTGTTCTTAACAGTCATACCATTTAACCTGTGTTCATAACTGTGCTTGAGGTCTAAACGATACAATTACCACAGGCATTTGGCAAATGACCTGCCTCTTTCAAGTGAGATAAATCCTACCCTACTTTAAGATACATTTCCAAAGCAAGCATTAATTTAATAATCGGTATCACTTACAGGATAGGAGAATTTTACTTGAGTCTGATTTAATAATTAACAAAGCATACCCGGTACGTATGAGTTTGCCCCTATTCAGAGAATACCCACAAAGTTTGTGACGTGCTGCCTATAATTCTGAAAATAGCATATAAGTGAGAATTAAGTGCTGCACTGATTTAGGGCTGTGTGTCTGCCCAGATACAAAAAAACGCACTTGTACTGAAATTTATATTTTCAGACGTACAAAAATCTAGCCCAGGATGGATAGAGTAATATATCTTCTTTATTAGCTTGGGCTTTAACAAATAATACCCAAGCTGTGTGTAAAATGTTGTCAATGGGAAGTTCACTCAAATCCTTTTTTGTCGCAGGCTAAGATTTTTCAGGTATAATTAGCTTTCCAAAATTAGTTCATTAAAAACATAACATCCTCAGGATTCTTAATCATAACTGTAATGGATGTCCTGAATTTTAAATTGCCTGAAATTGCAAATAGGCAGCAAGTGGACTTTTCAGAAGTATTAATTACCTCACCCAACTCTATGAGAATTAGGCAGCCATTGCCTTTCAGTGTCATCTATTTTTCAGTGTCACAGGTTCAATTTCTGTATATTTACTTGGTCAAAATTCTTCAAATTACTTCCAAAATCTACACAAGCGTCTTGATTGCACAAGTTTTCATTAAATAAATTATTTAAAAATGTAATATATACAAACACATCAACAGATAGCATTTTTATATTGCAGAAGAATATTTAATTGGGAAAACTGCTTCTTCATTTCAAAAAATCTCCTAAATATGTAGATTTTTTAGTTGTTTTAATTGTGTGCAAGCACATTATGCGTGTATCCATGTTTTTGTTAGCTGGATTTTAGCAAAATGCCAACATATCAGCATAGAAATTGAGTTTTACTAGCTATTCCCACATTTTAAATTTTTTGTTTTGGGGTTTTTTTTGACAGACAATATTTAAGTAGTTGAATATAATTCATAAGTTGGTAGTAATCAAGGATACATGTGATTATCTTTCCAATGAATGTCAAAAAAGTTACGCTTATATACCGATGTCTGTTGAACTGTAGTATTGCGCATTGTCTGTTATTTACTTGTTGTAGTGGGTTGACCCTGGCTGGACATCAGGTGCCCACCAAAGTCGCTCTGTCACTCCCCTCCTCAGCTGGACAAGGGAGAGAAAATATCACGAAAGGCTTGTGGGTTGAGATAAGGACAGGAAGATCACTCAGCAATTACCATCACAGGCAAAACAGACTCGACTTGGTGAAGTTAGTTTAATTTATTACAAATCAAATCAGAGTAGGGTAATGAGAAATAAAACCAAATCTTAAAAACACCTTCCCCCCTCACCCCTCCCTCTTCCCAGGCTCAGCTTTACTCCCTGTTTCTCTACCTCCTCCCTCACCCCGAGTGGCGCAGGAGGATGGGGAATGGGGGCTGTTGTCAGTTCATCACACGTTGTCTCTGCCACTCCTTCCTCCGCAGGGAGAGGACTCCTCACACTCTTCCCCTGCTCCAGCATGGGATCCCTCCCACAGGAGGCAGTTCTTCATGAACTGCTCAAGCATGGGTCCATTCCATGGGGTGCAGTCCTTCAGGAACAGGCTGTTCCAGTGTGGGTCCCCCACTGGGTCACAAGTCCTGCCATGGGATTCCCACAGCATCACAGCCTCCTTCGGGCATCCACCTGCTCTGGCATGGGGTTCTCCATGGGCTGCAGGTGGATATCTGCTCCACCATTAACCTCCATGGGCTTCAGGGAGCCTGCCTCACCATGGTCTTCACTAAGGGCTGCAGGGGAATCTCTGTTCTGGTGCCTGGAGCACCTCCTCCCCCTCCTTCTCCACTGACCTTGGTGTCTGCAGGGTTGCTGCTCTCACATATTCTCACTCTTCAGCTGCAGTTCCTGTGTTGTGCAGTAAAATTTTCCCCATCTTAAATAAGTTATCACAGCGACACTACCACCGTCACTCATGAGCCCATCATCAGTGGCCTTGGCCAGTGGTGGGTCTGTCTTGGAGCCGGCTGGCATTGGCTCTGTCGGACGTAAAGGAAGCTTCTAGCAGCTTCTGACAGAAGCCACCCCTGTAGCCCCCCGCTGCCAAAACCTTGCCACAACAAAACCAATACATTCGTTAACCATGGATTATTCATACTGCACAACTTGTGCCATAGTTTATTGTGTTCACAGTGAGGTAACATGAATTAGCTGAACAAAGAGCACAGAAACATAGATACTGCAACTCCCCACTAATGCGCATTATTCACAAGCACTGCTAGTGAAAATGCTATGCTCAGTAATCATGTTTTCAAAGGGACTATCTCAACAAATGTTCAGCTGCCACACTGTGTAACCCTTCACAGAAACCAGCATCTGAAAGGAGTACAAAACTATTTCGTAATCAAAATATTAATGCGGTAGCACTTGGATGTCAACTGCAAAGCCCCTTCCTGCTAGGTGATGGCAGTATGGAGATTGCAGCCCCTGCCACAAACACCTGAAACCAAAAATTTTTCACAGGGAACTGGGGAGGGAGGGATAAAAATAAGATGGAAAGGGCACCGTTCCTGGACAGCCAAAGTCAATACTTATAAGTTGCCTCCTTCTAACTTGTTAACAAACTGCAAGTGTGTTCAAATACTAGAAGAGGAGGGACTGGAGAACTGGCGTACCTATTTATAAAGTATGTGTCTATTTTCTTTGTGAAAGTCTTCAGCAGTTTTTTGGAGGATGTTGACAGGAAAGTTGTTGACAATGGGTAACTCAATGCAGAAAACGAAGGGAGGTTTCTACTATGTCATATCTCCATAACAACGTCCGTAAGCAAGCTGCTTAGCAGTGCTCTGAAAGCTTTACAGGCCGCTGCTCAAATAGCCCTGTTCCTTGGCTTTAAATAAGAATGTAATAATCAATAATACCTAATTAGATGTCATAATAAATTGAGCTTAGCAGAAAACTCCATTTTATGGAGCATCTAGAAATTTCTGAACTTGATTTACTTACAATTTTATTTTTTTCTGAATTCTCTGAAACAAAAGGGTTGTGGGCTTTCAAACTCTTGGCTTCCAAACTTTGAAGAAATTGCCAGAAGGAGAGCAGAGCAGAAACTACACAGGTCCCACCATGGTCTTGCATGGGTCCCATCATAAATTTACCATAACCCAAACACCAAAACGAAACCTGCCACTTCTCTAAATGATAAGTTCTACCGAAAATATTTTTTCTGACTATGTTTTACAATATTATGCATGTAATTTTTGAGGAATGAGATGTTGCTTATTGTACTTCAGTCTGATAATGTTTGTTGGTATTATAAACACCTGATAAGCCACCTTCTGTGATACTTGTGGACATTACTACTGTAATTAAGCACTTATATCTGCCAAAGATGGGTAACAAGCTGGAACGGTAGCTGAACAAATTAGTGTTCTAGTGTGTTTATCCTGCTGCATTCAAATGACTGCAGGTTTTTTTGCCTGACAGCACCAGCTGGGTTGGGAATCATAACCATTGTTTATATTGCAACTTAGAATTTCTAAGCTTCAATGTGCCTGATGAAACAATCACTCTTTCGGGAAGAGCAGAGAGGCTGCCTTCCCTTAGTGAGCTGACACAAACTCCTATGCTCTTGCAGACCCCAGCTAATGCTGCCTTGGCATTTTGTATTGAAGCTGCCTGGGATTAGGGAATGTCATGTTAGGATAAGCACTGCCAGCATGAAGTCAGAGTGAAATTGTCTCTTCTTCTTTATGGGTTGTTCTTACCTTATGAATCGATGCATTATAATTAAATGCATCTTTTCTGATTAAATGTCTGGAAGTTTAACACTAGCAGGCTTGCTATCCACAATGTATATCGTTATTTATACCTGTGAAAAAGAGTCTAAAACGCTGACTTTCCTTGTTCAACTACCTCTGACTATGCGCGGTTTTTTTCACTGTAGAGAATTCAATGAAGAATGAGCCTTTCTTCTACGGGAATGTCTGATATGACTAAGTACTATGTGTTGTTTACAAGTTGATCTGTGTACAGTCCTTTGAAGATTTTTTTGTTGTTGTTTTTAAAAAAGAGTATAATTCTAAGGGAAAAAAAGGAGAGGATCTGTTTGTGAACTCACTGATGCTAAGGAAGGCTGGCTGTGAAGCTGGCATCTGCTTCAGAACAAGGACCAACAAAATGCAGGCTTGTGTTTTTCATACTCCAAGATTAAAGGACAGCAACTACAGCCTCTTATATCCCCAGTAGCAAAGCCTGGCCAGGGAGCGGAGGAAACTGTTGTTATAAGGAGTTTGTTTTCTCAGAGAGCTGCTGCAGAAGAAGCACTGAAGAGACGGTGCTGCTCTCTGTCTCACTGAAAACCCAATGTTTTTCTAGTGTGCCTTCTGTCTCCTCCTTGGCATGGTAATTAAGGAGTCGTAATTCCACAATAAACCTACGTGGTTGCCTTCATCAGGAGCAGGTCCCCATGCTGTATTAGATATGGTTAAAAAGCAGCATTTTAAAGCCCAGGTAAATCTACTGAACTTAATAAGGTCATGAGAACATAAAAACACACGAGCAACATCAGAGTTAACCCTTGAACCCAGAGTGAGATAATAAATTTGAATTTTGGGAATGAATTCTTAGACAGACTCTTTTTGCACTCTGTAGAGCCTTTTTTGCAACCAGACAAAAGGAGAAAATATTTATGAGTCCAGCCTTATAAGTTAGGTGTAGAAATTATAATTTATTTCCTTATGAAAACAATCCCTTTCTTTCAAATGAACCAATGTAAAATCTGGATTTAAAACTTCAATAGCCATGTGCATTTTGGAGACAAAATAGCCAAAGTTCAAAAAAATCAGGGGCATAATAAACTGATTTTCTTGACTGACTAGACATTCAGGCTGCTGAGGCAAGAGACAGTCATTCCTACTATTGCTGTAACCATCTGTTTCCCTGTGTTTCAAAGCAAGAATGATGCCTGATTAATGCACTGCATGCAAAAGCATAAACTTTACAAGAAGTGATCCGTAATTACTTACGAATAATTGTCTAATGAAGAAATCAGTCAGTCTATTAATGTGGAGAAAGTATCATTAACGACATTGGTCAGATCAAAAGTGCAGGCTAGGTGCACTTTTTCTAACCCTTAGGACTTAGGACAACACATAACGTCTATGCTCCAGTGGGCTTAACATTACTTGTGAACCACTGTCACCATCTTAGAGAGTACTTTCCAGACCATGATTATAGGCAGTGTTATATTAATAGTGAACTTTCTTTTTTGTGGACAAAGGTGCTTTAAAACATTTAACTTCCCAGTGCAAACCAATACACAGATCCATGCAGAGCCCGGTACTGATGCAGAAGAGAAGAGCGGTGAAAAGCATCCCTTTTCTTCCTGCAGCATAAGCAGTGGCCATTGCCCACACTCTCCTGCATTATGCACAGACTTGGAATTATTCCTATTTTGTTCTTCGAGTGAAATAGTGTACCAATGGGCTTATGGAGAAGTAAGACAACAGAACTGTACTCATGCGAGGCTTCACCTTTTGGGCTGCAGAGCATTGTCTCAGCAACAAGGATATTCAAGGAGATGGACAGCAAATGCAGGGTCAGCAAAAGAGGTGGGAGAAGGAAATAGGATAAAAGAAAAGGAAAGGAAATGTGATGTCATGTTCATACAGTAATATCAATGGCTGCTAAAAACTCAATCAAATCAATATCTGCAGTTATTGTCATAAACTATCACAGTATTTGTGGCATTACCCAATTAATTGTTCACGAGTCATTAATGTAGCTGATCAATGGTGGTACATTTTGCCTGTTCCCGAGACTGTTTATGTGTCAGGGTGGCTTACATCAATTCTGTTGCACTACACCCAGGCCTGCCTAGCTGTAGTATTTAAGAACTGTCCAACCTGTCCAACAGTGATTGCCAAAGTGCTTCGGCAAGAGTTATATCTGCATGGACGTGCAGACCAACCTGGAATATCATGCAACTGTCTTGAAGCCAAAATAGCCATGCAACCTTACTATTACCCGTTAGGAGACTCCTTAGAGATTCTATTTGAAAGGAAAAGTCAAGGTTACCCTCCAGGAGAGGTTGTTCTAGCCAGTAGGTACAAACAGAGCTATCAGACACTATAATTTCTTGTGTGGTGATGTCAGGTAGGGAAAGAAACCTAGGAGAATAACTTGGAAGGATGGAAACTGAGTCCTTTCCTAGGAAAACTTCAGCATGGCACAGACAGTCAGAGTTCATGGCATTTGGAGAGAGAAGACAGACTGGATCCAAACTGGAAGCATGGTAATATGAGGATGAAAGTTAATAGATTTTGTTACCATAATACAAATATACTCAAAGTAACAAAATAATCGCCTCATTCCTTTTTTATCCTTCTTGCCCTACCAGCAATTTACCATTAGGTGACAACTGGGCTTTTTCTAATTTCTAGGTTTAAAGGATAGCTCATTTTCTTCACAACCTTGGCCAGCCTGCCAAAACTTCCAATTAATTCCAAATATAGCACTCTCTTGTGTAGCATGAAAACTCCTTATAGGGGCTTGAGTATATTAAGTTTCTGCACACAAGTCGAAGAGTCCACAGCCAGCAATATCTTTCAAATGCAATCAAGCTGGGTGAGAATTGAATCACAAAACTAGAATCCAGGTGGTCTATATCCTCCCATCTCAGACCCACTGAGCTATCATTTTCTTTACTAACCATTCCTTGAAGTCAGAGTTTTAGTGAAGTTTTGCAGTTGCTGACTAAAAACGCTACAAAGTGTAATGAAGCTAAAAGCAGCACAGTAAGTAAGAGTTAAGTAGGACTCTATAAAAACAATATAAACATACACAATCGAACAGATGACATTTGCCTGCCTGTTTTCAAAGGATAGTCTAGAGTGTAAGTCTCTGTTGCATCCATTTTAACACTGGCATAAGATTTTTCACGCAAGATAAGCTAAAAATGCCCATAAATTAATGGTTAGGATGAAAAATTAATTCCCCAAACACCCCAAACTCTGGGGATAGTCCATCCAGGGAATTTTGATAGGGATCACAAGTAATACATTAACATATAGACATTCCATGGCGTGTATTTCTTTACAGCATTTAATGCAACTTTCAGCATTTGTTGCAGTTTTTTGCAACTATGGCTTTTTTTCTTTTTTGCCCCTTCTCCTACAATTCATATTAGTGAACCGTTGTTTTATCAAACAGACTGTAGAAGTGGCAATTTTTCTTTTACTGTCAGATACAGAAAAAATTATATGCAAAATAATGCTTTTCCAATTCACTCATATTTTTTCCGCTGTATTATCTCAATTCTTCTGCTTTTATGCTTTATGAAAATTGCAAAAAGAAATCAACATACACTGCAAGCTTTGCAGTGCTAACCTTTTATTGGGCTGTGTTGCTTTAGTGAATTTCAGCAAGGAAACACTAAAGTCTTTCTATCAAGTGACGGTCCTTAAGTTTAATTTCAAGTTGGTTACAAGGTCAGTAGAGCTGCAGAGGTGTTTCAAAACCTTTCCCTGTAAAAACTAGAGAAGACTAGCTCTTCCACAACTAATGGCCCAGCTAAAATATTACCCAACAATCACTTAAAACTCAGAGGATTAATTTACTTTTAGATGTCATGGGCCCTGAAGGACTCATTTGCTAACTAGCTCATGGAAATAATTAATGCTAGAAGTCATGTGATCTTTACATTAAAATGTCAGGAAAATAATTTCCTGGGAATCTCATTAGCACAAAGCAAAATAGTACACAATATAACCACCCACATTTTCCAGCCCAGACTTTCATTAAATATTTATTTATTTATTTATTTAAATTTGATAGTTTGAGTATATTAAAAAATGTGAATTAATATTTAATTTTACAAGGTATTTTATTACCATACTTGTAGGCTATTTAACAGAAAAACAAGTAGATAATTCAAATGGTTGCTAATCGGCTAAATCTTGCTGACCTGCTCAAAAGACAAGGAAGAAAACATGAGACGTTCCCTATTATATATAGAAGGAATATGACAATTTATTTCAGCCTCACAAGACTTTTGAAACTAATTCAATAGCTCATGCACTCCTTCTTTAAGGAGAAGCCGCAGGGAGGTGCAACCACGCCAGGCGTTCAGGCTCTTTACCGTGTGCTGTGTGCACTATTATAAATGGCCATCTTTAAAGCTATAAAGTCAAGCACTCCAAAGTTATGAAATACCAGAGTGAAGTCTGGAGCGCCAGTTTTATCTGAACCCACTGTTTGGGCACATTACGCTACACTCTTTAATTACATGAGCGCACACTGTTTTTCCAACAGAATGCCTGCCTCAGGGCACAATATGGATGTGGCTCCCTTACGGAGCAGCTAGTCAATATTTTGTGTTAGCCTTGTTGTTTGAAGTGTTTTATTTACTGCATGCTACTCAAATCCAGCTCTGAAAACTGACATTACTTTTCCCACAGATTTTTCTATGGTGCTTTTAAGTACAGCATTTCATTACTTCATAAATATTAATTATATTATTTTTACAATGTATCTGAAAAATGAGAGGGTAGTATTTACAGATCACATGCTTGAACTCGGAACGAACCTTCTAATTTCTAAGTCATGTTGCTACAATCTGGTGATCTAGGAGAGGCAAGATTTGCAGGAAGAGATACTCTTACCCCAGGACCAGACAGCCATTTACCAAGCACACGGGTTCATCTCGCTGTAGCCTATGATACTGTTTGGCTGTTTCCAGTTTCTGCTTGTTCCTCTTGAGTCAGCATTATGATACATCCTCCTGCCCTGTTCTTTACCCAGCTGTGTTCAACTCCCTCCTGCTGCCTAAGTTCCTGTCTCCAGTTTAGCTTTCTTTTGGTCCTTGCTCCGGCCTAATCCCTTCTCTTTAATTGCTGCTCCTGTCTCTTTCTTCAGTTCCTGTATTATGAACCCTTGCCCTTGTTCTTTTCTCTGCATCTGGACTTTTAACCATCTTCCTACTTTTGCCAGTTTTAGGTGTCTTTTAAATTTACTTTCTCAACTAATCCTTTTTGGCTCTGCAGCTCTGCACTCAGCCTCACCAGCAGCTCTACTCCAGCTGCTACCACTGCTCCTATGGTTGCAGCAGTCATGAAAATCAGACGTTTTCTCACATACGTAGCTGCATCTAGTGAAACGTACAATCAATGCTCACTGCTAAAAAACTGTTTAAGAGCTAGATCCAAAGTAAGACTTAGGCAGTCAAGGAGAAACTCCCCTAGCAACATCTTGCCCTCTTTCCCATCTCTCCATGAAGGCATAAACTGTCAGAGTTTGAGTCTTCAGTAGTTCAGTTACAGTACAGACACAGTTTACCCAGGAGGCTTTAACTGCGCTGAAAGCAACTCATCAAAAATATAACAGACATTTTACCCAGGCTAAAGGACCACCAGTGTGGTGAATATCTCTGTAGGGACCCGGCAAAGAATTCTGCATCCTAAGCAAGTGTCAAAGTCCCATCTTAAACAGAAAGGCCTTTGAACTCGTGGTGTAGCTGTTATCCCTTAAAGACTAAAGTTTTCTATGACAAAGGGTGTCCAAAGTGAGAGTAAATCAAATCTATTCAGGAGGAAACTAGGCAGTGATTACATTATGAGAAAGATTAAGTGGTTCTGGAAAATATTAAAGAAATACCAGAACACATTTCTAAATCCTTTCTCTTCATTACAGCTGAGAAATAAAATATAGTTATATTATCTCAATCAGTTTATATTATGCAACTAAAATAAAAAACATCTACAGAATTATTGCTTGAAAAACAAGTCCACTTCTATTCTGTGCACAGCAGTTTTTAAACCTGCAGAAAGTTTATAAATTTTGTGTGTCTCCTGGAATCATCCTTTTAGAAACAGCAGAAGAAAAAAATCCAGACCTGCTCTTGGAACATTCCTTCACACAAATAATCCTATTAAGTATTGGAAACCCTCACGTAATGCAAAACTCACATGGCTGGGCAGTGCCCTGTTGTGGAATCATCCTTTTGTTTCCACCTTACTAAAACTAGCATGTTGTTGGAGCTGTATGTTAGTTATTTTTCTGTCGTTTGTGCTGTCTGTTTTTCCAAGCATAGATTCTCCCATGTTTGGAGCATGGACTAAGAACTCAAAACTTGAGTTTCACTTTTGGCATTAGTAGGGCTTCTGATGCTATCTCACATTGTCAAGAAATAACAAAGGCACTAGTGCAAAGCATGTTTCAAACGTGGTTGATCCAACAGGCTATTTACAGGTATGATAACATGAAGCAATTGGTCTCCTTTTGTACTTTTATATACTAAGGTTTTGACGAAAGTTATCCCTGTACTACTGGAACTTTTCATTGTCTTAAAGTAGTTATTAACTGCTGAAGTTAAAGTGATGACCGTTCTTAAGCAGCCTCTAATTCAATTCAATAAATAAAGGCACCTTTAACATAAGAAGAGACTCTCAAAATTATAATCACAGTTTCATGGGTGCATAGATATTATTATCAGTAAACACTCAGAATTTTTGCATTTTTTTAACAAGAATAGCTCCAATAAGTTAAGCATTGAGACATATAACAAATGTCAGTGTATGTCCAAGTGACTACATTATGAGTACATATTTTTGTTATGACGATGAACATCTTACCCTCCACCAATATGTGAACCTACACACAAATACCTTTATCCAGAATTTACTAAGATTCAAGAAGACAACATTGGCTTGAGTACAACTTAGAAAAAAGTGCAAGTAGTAAGGAAATACTTGTTCGTTGTGAGTTATTATGCTTGTTTTACATGCCATAACTCAATAATGAATCACTACAGAATCCTGATCACATCTATTTACCATATTCATACACACTCATCAAATTATATTTCAATTTGATCTAATTAAAATGTTTCACATTATTATGCTTTTTAAAAATGGTGTCAAGATGAAAACTACCAATCAGTTATGTCAAATCTAGTCCCAAGATCACAGTGCTATTTCCAAGTTTTTCTCTGAAACATTTTCTGTGGAGCTTCAGTAATTTTTTTTACTTTGATCGCCACAAAAAAAATATTTCGAACTCAAATGGGAAACTCGCTGTACTAACATTTCAAGGGTGTAATCCCCAGCAGCCTTCAGAGCAGAGCCAGTAATTTTAGAAGCATTAAATATTAAACAAGCACTAGTGTCATAAAAAGAATTGCATGCACAGGGAAAACAGCAGTCCCAGGTAATATCAAGGATTAAGGTAAGAAGATGGCAAGCTGCTGGATGACAGTAATGCCTTGGCAACTTTGGAAGTAACTTGAGACTTAAAAATTTCCTGAGAATACACTATGGAAGCAAATCAGAGATTAAAGCTCTGTGGGTTTCTCACCCACAACTTCAGGCATTCCACGAGGTCAAAACAAAAGCACATTCTTGATGTGGAAAATAACTGTTTCTGCATCCAATCTTCATCAAATCGATGTGCATTTTGATGGGCTGAGGCAGAGTTATCGGCAAAGAGTGTTGGTAGCCAGTATCCTCCCGAAAGACCAAAATGGACTAATGAGTTGCTGCAGTGTTACATTTGCAAAACTCACTCTGTAAGTTGTGATGTTAAAAAGAAACCCTTCTGCTCCCTTAGGAAAAGGTCACGATGATCAGCAAGGGCAACTAAGCCAAGGAGATGCACAGTAGAAGGAGAAAACATTAAAATAAGCTGGGAAGAGAAGCAGTTGCCATAATCATATGCAGCTGGGGCAAGTTTATTGTCAGAGCAGTATAACGAATCAAAAGTTTGTTAGTCTACATATTAGAAAAAGAGAACTCTGTGTGTTAGAAAGCCACACAAAAATTAAACAAGAAATGCAGGATATTTTTTTATATTGAGAATAAATAGAACAATTTCTGCAATAAGGCAGTACTCATTTCACTTCACAGTGTCTTTAACTGAAAAAAACCAATAGCCCTCTACAGGCAGAGCTATCACTTAGAGAGTTGATGTGAGATGGAAAGGGGATTTGACAGTTACCTAGCGAGGTTCTTACTAAGGAACAGGGCAAGCTGAATGGCCATAATAGCTCCTTACCATCCTTTAAAAAAGAGTGATTTGACTGTGGAAACATCTGAAAAAACCTTCACTGAGGGCTTGTTCTCAGTGCTGCCAGTCTTAAGAAGTAACAGTGACAGATCATTGACAGTAATACTTAATAAACTCCTTGCTGTGGTCTTGCAGCATGAGAAGTAGAAAGTGATATACAGAAATACCGGCAATAAGAAGAAATTTTATTTTCTAGCCATTGTCATTTAAAAAGGATACTGCTGCTCTCAGAGCTTGAGCCAGCCTCGTCCTTCCAGTTGCACTTACCCACCAAGAAGTAGGCTGCAAGGTCATAAAACATTATGCGCTATTCCCTCTAGGAAGGTAGAGCTGTCCGTGTTGAAATTAGACCATTCATTTCATAACACCCAGCTTTTAAAGCATAAGAGAAACTAACAGATTCAGACAGCACTGTTGGGTGTTCCAGATTGCACACTCCACCACCATTGCCCTTCTGCCTGTTTGTCCGCAAAGAAAGCGCGGCTGCAGCCACCACATGTTACACGGCTCTCCTAAAGGCTCTCAGACATAAGCGAGCTTAATCAAGAGAAGTGTGAAATCACAGCAAAGCCAGTGCTTCCTGTTTTTCAGATGGTGAGCTGCCACAAAGGATCAGCCCAGACTTTAATTTCAGGGCTGTTGAGAAAGGCAGGCAAAATGGGAAGGTACGTGTTACGGTGTGGGCAGACCGTCACATAACAGCGAGGCTGTTGCACACACGGGCCTGTATGAATCAACACGTGCTCAAAAAATGGCACCCCCCCATGTTTTTCCGCACTCCAGAAACAGAGAGATAAGGCACCCTGGTAGGTTGCCCTCCACACTGGGTGCTGAAGGCTCAGACCACTGAGATAACCGTGAATGGCTTGGGGGGGTCACTTGGCTGAAGCAACAACAACAAACTGGTTTGTTTCCTTTGGGATGGGCAGAGCAGGGACGAATGCAGGAAACGATACCAACAGCAACGCACATTGTCCGCAGTGCAGGCAAAAGGTGGCGGTGGTCTCTTGCCTGTGTGCAATCCGCTTTACCTTCACAGGGACAAACTGCTTTATGGTGCTTGTCATAGCCTCACCAACATAAGGCAAACTTCTTTGAAGCTGATCAAGAATCTGGTAAGATTATTGTTTAAAACTTAAAAGCAACCTCCTTTTTTAACTAGCCCCAGGAAGATACGGAGCTAGTCAGGTGCATGTATACACATACACTTATATGTACATGCTCGTGTATATTTAATACTCATGCGCTAGACACATGTACGTATCCTTATAAAAGAACATAGATTTTCTTTTTCTTTAGGAATAGATTTTACCCTAAGGCAAGGAAATGTCCTATGTCGCTCTAAGAAAATTTCAAAGACGCAATTGTGACTTGTAGAGCTGTGTACTTCTAATCCTTGTCTCACATTCCTACATGTGCCCGTAGTGACAAAGTTGTGCTTATAGCTCCCTGGAGCAAGGAGGTATCGCTGAGTCTATGTTTCTTTAATGCTGAAAGAATCAGAGAAATATGATACCAACTGCCTGTTATTGAAACAGGCAGAAAGGAAGTCAATAATCACCAAGATAGTTGAGTGAAGTATAAAATCCATACTTGACTGAAGAAGTGTCCAAAAATGCCTGAGGTTTCATGACCTTGATGTTTGCCTTGTAAAAATCAACTTCATAACCTAAGTGCTAGGAAATCGAAGTTTTCATCATCTAACAAAAGGATGCCAACGTGTGAAACAAAACATTTGTGGAAGTGGCTGCAGGCACTAGGCATCTAGTTGTTTCTATGGGTTTTCTATATGAGTTTATATTTCCATATGGGTTACATTATATGGGTTTTCCATTTCTATAATGCAGAAGGAAGGATACCGTGCACAGCTATTTGTAAATGTCACTAACTTAAGTGATTGTTTTTATATCCTAGCTTCAGAAGAAAGTACACCAAAAAAATCCATAAAATAAATCACCTAGATTATGTAAATATTTTGTACCAGAACACGTTACTTGAAAAACGGGAGAGGAAGTGAGGTATTCAAAATCTGTGCAACATAAAGGAGATTATCTCCACATAGAATAAATTTCATACATTTCCAAAAAAGAATCTGTTTCTCTCTAAGACGACACACTGGAAGCTTGTAATATCTAAATACAGTACATGTTTAAGGATTTTGGCCTACTCATATTAGGGCTGGGAAATCTTAACCAATACCACTTTTTAAAAACATGATCCTCTGTTATAATTGTTGCTTTTTTCAGTGTATAAAAAGAAGAGGATCAGTATTTCTGGAAAGGACTGTTGACTGAGAATTCAACAACATACCCTTGTAATCTTTAGACATGATTTTTTCTGTAAACCATCTACCAGTTCAACCTGAGTCCCAGTAACAGAAGAATGTCTTGGACCAAGTACATTGAAAAGTAATAGAAATATTAGAAAGCATCTTTTACTCTATTGCTTTTTAGGAACTTGAATACAGGACAGGTCATCCTCATTTCAATGCTTAAAGAGGCACCTCAGAGCCAGAATTCCCTTTTTTTTTTTTTTTTTTTCAGCATTCATTCTGTGCTTTGAGGTAAACCATGGGATCTCACTGTCATGGATTTATCACTGTCATAGATTGCAATATTTTTTATACCTGAATCTGAAGTGTGCCTCAAAGACTATTTAATATTTGAAAAAATATTTCAAGATCCTTGGAACAAAAGTATTCCTTTAATATTTCAATAGAAAGCAGAATACCATCTCTACAGCCCAAGATGTAGAATGCATTTCAAAATTTGCATCATATTAGACAATATTTGTAATTCTGTGGGGGAAAGTAAGGGGTTTCATGGTGTAGCTGGAAGCTAGAATCCCTTTGGACTTTCTATTTGCAAGTTCTGACCACAGTTCTGTCACAGCAGAAAAGTAAAGCTTAGAAAATAACTCTTCATATTTTTCCAGTTGTGTGCATTACCCAAAATTAATTTTATTTTTCTCCTGGAATGCACAGATGGACTAATGGATAATTAGCTGGCCAGACCTCATTATGAAACAGCATATAATTCACTTTGTAAAATTCTTGTACCTTAACTCCTTTTCCTGCTTGTCAAAGAGGAAAGAGTGTTCTGCGCTAGTATTTATGTCTCTCAGATATATTTTATGATTGTTTATTTAATCTAACCGTTCCGTGACTACTAGCTAGCATGGATTTTTAACAAGGAATAAAAATAAAGTTTGAAAGCAAACTCTGGGAACTTGTCAATTGAAAAATCTGCTTTAAATGAGGAAAACAAAAAAAAAATCTATTAGCTGTTTCTAAAACAGGTGGAAGTACAGAGTCTTCATCTAAAAGTTTTAACTGTATCCAGACACATCTAGAATGGGCACCTGCTTTTCTTTTTGCAATACTAATGCAAACAAAAAATTTGCAAGGACAGTAAGCTTTACTGAGTAAAATGATGTTATACTTTACACACCGCATGCTAAATCTTGAACAGAACCTGTTCCCCAAAAGCGATGAGAACACCAATAATCAAAACATGCACACTTGTACAGGCTTGTAGACTTAATGCACTAAACTTGGTGACTGCTGGCTAAAGCTCTCAGCAAGCAGGCAGAGCCTCCAGAGAAGAGGTCATGAAACACAAAATGAAGATTTTCCTGCTATATTGCAGTTAATTCCCGGGCAAAAGAAGTTGAGGCTATACAAAATAGTAACAGCAATTGAGACATGTTTGTGACTACAGTTGAAGTGCAGGCTGTAAAAACAGCCATTCAAAGTGATTCAGTCCAAATTTGTCCATACTTTTCCCTAAATTTAGGAATAACCCTTTATTAGATGAAGTAGGAAAGGAAAGATACAATAAAAATGCCAGCACTGAAAGGAAAAACTGTCAGTCAGTAGTCTACATTGATCAAAAGGACAGCTCAATCAGACATTTAGCAGATGAGACTATGATTTTTTTTTTGTCCTCATTTTTCTCCCTCAATTTTTTTCCACAGTGTATCATTGCAAATAACTATGATTCATAATTAGCTTTTGATTACATTACCAGAAAGGATAATTAAAATATCAGAATGCATCCCTCTATAAAGAGTTTTTCAAATCATGATGTGATATTCTCTGGCTATCCAGAAATTTTTCCTTGGCTTCTCAGTATCAGTCAATGTTTGTCGATTTCCATAAATCTGACTGTGAAGAAATCGCCTGCTTTTGGAAAGAAAGTGAGACTTAACCAGACCTACATATGTACATGTCTGCAGAGTCTTACTCTGAAAGACCTAAGTCTAAACCTACCGTGAGTTACTTGCAGTGTGCGTTTCCACTCTGAGATGCGGAAAATGTCGAGTTACCAAACAGCATACCTGCAAGCAGGTGAGCAACCGGCCACCTCACACCCCTTGGACCTGATCAAGCATGCATGAGTCACCGCTAATATCGTGATAAAACAGTAACAACACAAAGTTTGAGCAAAGCTTGGTGTATGTAGTGCTAGAGAAAAACGTGGAAAACCATCACTGCCACCCCCAAGTGCCATCCTTTCCCCTTCTTGCCCTTGCCTCTAACTCAGTATGTAGCCAACACAGAGGGCACTTTTAAGAAACTGTGATGCCTGCTGCAGGACACCTTGCTCATGGGGTGGAGACCTGCAGTAATTGAGCAGGGCAGGCAGAGCTGGGTGCTGGCATCAGGGTCCATGCCCAGCACCACAAATGGTGAACAAGGGCCAGGGTCCAGCCAGGCTGACCAGCCAGCAGCGGCAGGAGACAGGGCCAGAGGCTAGGCTAGAAACAAGGCTACAACATAGACCTAAGGTATACCCAGGTCTGGACACCAGCACTACTGCAGCATCGTTGGACAAGTGACAGACAGCCCCAGGCTGAGCTGGGCCGTGGGGAGCTGGCAGGAGGTGTCACTGGAGGTTGGTCAGGGCCATCAACCAGGTTCTAGCCTGAGGAAGCCTAGTTCCTGCTGGTCCCTGGCTCTGTTCATGGAGGGTCTATGACCTAACCTTAAATGTGCCTGTTCTGGCTGTTCTCTCAGGTCATAGTTTTGCTCTAAAAACAGGAAGTAAATGCAGGATCTATGAAAAGTAATAAAGCACGTGTTCTGATGCAAGCAGAGATTTTTCAGAAATACATGATATTGTCAACTAGCTCTAGTTTCAGCAAAGTATCACTGTGAAAAGAACATCACTTGCATTAGAATTCGGTGAGCAGATTAAAGAAAAGTAAAAATAAAAATGATCCACTCACAGAGGATCTTACAGCAACGAAAAACCTTACTGTCCCCTGCCACAGCTGCAGCCTGCTTGACCTCCCTGAATATCATACTTCAATAGGCAGTGCAACATTTTTAAGGAGACCTGACTGTCTAACGTGTTTTAAGTTCCTAGAGACACAACTTACAAGATGGGAGCTCCAGGAAAGGAAGCATAAATGTGGTGTGAAGCAGGTTTCTGAATTTCCTACCTCCAGCCTGTTCAGGGACTGAAATGGCAACAAATGTGAGTGAAGGAGTGATGAAAACTGCGCTTCTTCCTATCTGTAGAGCATAAGCTTAGAAGTCGATGGCAGATCCGCTATAGACCAGCCTGAAAGCAAGATCCTGTAGAATCACTGCTGGGGTGTCTCACAGCCCCTTTGCATGTTCACAGTTTAAACAGGCCAGGTTAGGGATGGGAATACTAAAACAACAATATCTCTCCTCTGGCCCAATATGAATGAATCTGTATTCCTGGGACTAAAACTGCCCTTGCTCCCTGTTGTGTCCATGCAGAGCATCATTAATAGTCACATCTGATAATAGTCCAAAGAATATATATACAGAATCTATACCAGTGAACAGGAACCGGGCTGTAGGCACAAGTATCACTGGAAGATTAAGGTATAACTTCATTTAAAAGAGGAAAATTGTTTTGGTTTAATTGAACTAGTTTGTTCATTCCCATGCAAAACTGCTTACTGAAGAATCAAGACTTCCTTGTCACTGAACTATGTATTTTCCGGTTAACAATAAATAAGGCTTAGCTCATACAAGTGTTAGGAGGAGTTATTTGTATATATCAAGGGGAAAACAGACTTCATAGGATGGATTTACATACTTTATTTAGCATTAGCATACATTAGGACCACTGAGAATGACTATGCATACAATGCATACAATGCATTGCACACAATGAATTAGCCTGAGAACAAATCTTTATTTTCACAGATCTTAGGTATCAGCCCATTAAATTACTGGCACTGATGTTATTTATGATATTACACATTTGCAATCATTACGAAAAAAACCAGTACAATGGATGAGCATTTTTAGTGATGCAAGTGTGACAGATAGCATTTAAAGGTAAAACAAATGAAATAAAAGGCACCACTTAGGATTCAGGAAATATTTGTTCTCCAACGTTCTGGCATTCAGCAAGTTCCACACCACTGGAAACTCAGATGAACTCAAGGGAAGTACTGTTACATATATATATATCCTGCCTTACCCATACATCTATGATTTGGCTAGATGGCTCTTCAGTCCAATTCAGCGAGTCATTCAGATTAATTCGCTCTTTCTTTGAGCACCACCAGCATGTATGAGTACAAGCATCTAGTCTATAGATTAACTTTAAATCTAATATTCCTGGTGCCATTTAGCCATCTCCAACTGACCACTTACACCACTGTAAGCCCACTCATATCAGTGGACTTACATTTGAAAAGAACTGGGAAGAGAACGAAAGACCAAAAGGACGCTGTTGGAAGAATATTTTTTTTTCATCATAGCATGTCTCTTCTGAGTGCTTATATGATCATTTCACTTCCCTCCAAACACACTTAGTAATAAATAACTCACAGCATCATAGAGATGTGCTGGGTAAATGCTGCAAGTTATGAGGCAAATTTACTGCCTCATAAACTCACAGCCAAGTAAAGCTGTCATTTGCAAGAACAATTAAGTCATCATTCTGTTCCATGGAGGGTATAGGGTATTCCTGAAACCTGTAAATTCACAGAAAAGGGAAGCTGGTCATATGTTCAGAATGAATACTAACATTTTATTAATATTGAATTCACTTGCAAGCTTCAAACGTGCATATATTCTCTTTGTTTCCCAGGATTTGTAATCTAGCCACTCTTCCTTACCATGTGTACTGTTAAAAGGCAGGAGAAATACAAGAGTATCCTGTGATGTTTTTTCTGTTTTCTGGGCCTAAAGTATAGTCTTGAAATCATACTAGTGAGATGTTGCTGAAAAGAGAGAAAAAAGGATCAAAGAATAAGATTGTTGTCTCTGAGCCACATGAAAATCTGGCATCTGGGGCTACTATAAAAATCGCTAGCGTGGCCTGAAGCTTGTCCAAATGGATATAGGATGATATAAAATGCTTATATATGTTGCGTAACATGTTTTCTCTACTCGCTCATGCAAACCCGCAATAAGATCTTTACAGGTTGGCTTTTTAATCTTCAGGGAGCCACAAGAGAAAACTTCACAAGCTGTACTTTCTCAAACACTATAATAATTCACAGATTTTTGTGAATACTGTAGGTGCAAGTGGTATGGAAGTGTCACCTCCTGATTATGTAGTTTCCAGGGCATTAAACCTCCACGAACAGTATATATACACTGCATCGTGGCAGCACGTGTCATCATTTCCCTGAGAATCTGAGTCCTATATTACATTCACATTTAACTGCAAGAAATATGTATGTATATCTTTTACACACAAAACTATAGATACATGTATTGCAGCTATCTTGCTATATGTTAGGTGAAAGAACAGCATTTGGGAAAGATTAAAGAATGAGGCTGAATTGGGCTGATAAATAGGAAAAAGCCTAGTTGTAATTCAAGTGATGCTGGTGCTGTCATTTTAACTTGGAACAAGAACGCAAGCCTAAACTCCCTCGTTGTCCTCACTGGCACAAAGCTGACCCACATTTCACGTTTCATTAGAAGTGACCTAACTGGACTTCCAGGTAAAGAAAGTCAGACTAAAGTTGCAGAAATGGTTTGTATCCGAGTGTTCTGCTTTTAAATGACATAAATGCAAGTTTTTTGGAGCCACTTGGTTTGTGAGCCTGAGTCCAAACCCAAGCAGAGCTCCTTCAGGCGGTGTGGATAAAGCCCACGTTCCTTCCCTTTGGTGCCTTCTCTTTGGTTGCATCAGGGTGGCATGAAATTAGGTGATGTTTGCAGCTTCTGGAAGCCAGTCTGCACAGTATCTGGATCCTGGCTAGTGCTGCCAGCTTTGCTAGTCCTGGGAACTGAACCAGAGGTAGCAATGCTGGAAAATTTCAGAGAAAAAGCTGGTGTAGCTTAGCCTCTCAAGACCAGAGTTTCTGTCTGAGGAAAAGTATTATAAACCCAAAACCATACATAGCACAAATGTAAAACTAATGTGGAAAATTCCTATCTAAAATCCTATAGAAAGCGACACAAGATTCATGTTATGAACCAGATACCAGAATGCACAGCATGTTTTAAACTCTCATTACTGTCGGGGGAGCCATATAAATGTACTAAAAGCCAGAATAGGCCCCTTTAAATTATTAATTGTGGTTGCCTAATAATAACTCAGTGAATACGAAGAAAAATGGTAAAAATGTACTATTAAAAAAATATTAAAACAATAAACCATGTCAAGTGCACTGTACTTCACCAAGCACTTCTTCTGTATAATTTATATTTTTGTACAAGTATCTTTAAGTAAAATTACACTTTTTGCCCAATTTAGTATTTATGATATTAATTTCCAGAAAGTTTATATGTTTTGCTGAATGCTTATGTCTGAGCACCACATTGATTCTCACAGTGGAAGCAGAGAGGTCCCAGATGTTAGCTGTACCCATGGCTGACATTTCTGAGTTTTAAGAGCAAAAAGCTCGTAGGTCTGTAAATGAGCCGGACTGCTGAAAACCCGTGTTACGCAGGGGACAAACTGTGGTAACAATGGGATGCTGCAGCTCTTTTAATCCCAGTGGAAACAGAATATACAGAGCGTGTGGGTATCTTGACTGGCTACGGTTTAAAAGGTTGCGAGCAACTGTACAGTAGTAAATGACTTAACCCGATCTCAAGGTATGAAGCACATTTCTAAGAGAAAGACATGCAAACCCTGCTATTTGTTCATGTACTTGAAAACACCTTTTTTCCAATGCGCTGTTATAAGGTTGTAACTCTCAGGTCTATTATAAAATAGAAGTATTTCAGGGCTTTTTCTGATCATACTAAACAATTCTCTATGAAACACTGTTATAATGTTGTTACAAACATCACCAAAACACATCGAGAAATTGGCTTTAAGCATAACATAAAAAATATGGTGTTGTGATCCACAGCAATAAAGATGACCAGCTAACTTTTAAAGTATTTTTTGAGAATTTCACTTCTGTGCGGCTCACTAAATTCCTACTAATTATCATGCCGTTAAAAAGTGAGCAAATTGTTAACATTACTACATTCTGGGCCTTGCTCTGAAAGAAATGACACCATATATCTAGTTATGCAATTCGAATTCCTCTAACTGGAAAGGAAATCCTTTAAACTTACCTAGCAAATAGTCTCCACCACTAAGATACTTTCTCTTCAAATACAGAGATTTTCTTTTACGTTCCTTCTCTCATTAAACTTTACTCCTTAATTTTTCATGGTTACTTTAAATGCTCTATTCAAGTTCCTTTCTTAGATGTCTGTCCTTAGTGTTTTATAAATTTCAAATTTTATTGAAAGCAAAGAACTTTTAAAAAGCAATTTCTGAGGGTGTACAACTGTTTGACATCAGATAAAGCAAAAAACCAACATACTCTATTTGTCTTCTGTTCATCAACTAACTTTTCGTCAATGAATAAATATATGATAAGGTATATTAATTGTGAAAAATAACACTTCAACAAAGAGATATCCAGATGGTAATATGGTATTTTGAATATTCCTAATGGAATTATATGATGTCATTACCATTGATGTGAGGGTATTTTATCCCCTTGTTTCTGCAAAAAACACTTTTCCCCCTTCATAATATTAATAACAATAAAGCAAGTCTGTAAGTGAGTCCAGTAATTGCTAATTAGTAACTAGGTGAAAGGAAATTTCATTACATTTTGACTGGACCTAACATTTGTTATCAAATGAAACATTCTAAGCAAAATCCAATTAAAAAAAATCATAGTTCTTCATATGTTCAATATAATACACTCTGATTGAAATATAACTACCCATGATAGCACAGCTGCTCTGTAGAGGTGGTATGCTGGGTTAGTTACACAGTTTGAGCAACCGAAAAACAACAGCGCTGAGGCTTGGAGTATATCTTCTGCATAGGAGAAGAACACTCAAGCAATAAATACATTTATCCAATCCTTTATCTAGCTGTTAGACTGAGCAGGAATTCAGTTCCTTGTCCCTGACTGCCAAAGGCTTCCTCAGTGGTGACCCCTCAGTGTGCATGATGTCCAGGTCTTCCAAAGTGTGCCAAGTCCAGCAGAGTCCCTGAAGGTGCCACCTTCAGTGGGGCCACCACAGATAGACCAGTGCTGTGGCCTCCTGCTCTGCTACGGCGGGCAGGTGCCACCAAGCCTTCTCATCATGCTTACTGCTCTGGGGCAAAAAATGGGTGTTTTCAAGGAGGATGCGCTTCAATAAGAAGGACATAAGAAATGTATTCTAACAAGGTTTGCTTCCACTGAAAAGAAATTCCTCAGAAATCAAGGAAATTGCTATGGCCAGCCAGGAGACAGCTGTCAGCAAGGATGCCAGAAGGATATAAGGAATATGAGAGGAAGAATGTCACGAAAGGGGGAAGATGATATCTTGAAATTAAGAAAAACAAACAGAAATCAGTGTCCAGATGAGATCCAAAAAAACTGGCCTCAGCAGATATCTTTTTCATTTTCATGAACTGAGAAGGTAGAACTGGGAACTACTAATTCATTGCAAGAGAAAAGTTTTTAAAGTTTTAAAAAATAAATTTCACATTTAAAACCCAAGTGAATAAAAAAGCATTTGCAGTTTTCATATTCATAGCTTTCAGTGGTATAATTTTCAAGTTATATGTACCCTATAGTTAGATTTAGATCACATGCTTCTTTACTTGGAGGAGAAAATCTCTCTTTAGTATCTTTTCTTTGCTTACAACTGTGTTGCTCAGTCTTTTCAGCTATGCTGGCTAAACTCATGAACACACAATTAAAGAAAGATGATTAAAAGTACAAAAGTAAAATTAGATTGCAATTTTTTATCATCCTAATTAATAAAAAGTTTGATATAGTATTTTTAATTTATTTAAAGTGCACCTTCAACTGTTCAATTTTACTGTTCTTGGTTTGGGGTACATATATATATATACTGTATGCATAGTATACACAATGCATCATTTTATAGTTATTATATTTTATAGTTATTTTACTTGTATATATAAATCACAGCAAAATACTTCCACAAATTACTAGAATGAAGCTAGCAAGACTTGTATTAGCCCCATAATACCTGTCAAGAATGTATATTACTAGTATTGTCAGTACTGGCATTTTATTTCTCAGACTTCTGTTTTTTCCTTTATTAAATTTATTGGTTGTGTGAGTATTGTACAGCTCTAGGAAGTTATCTATCTCATGCAACTTAATGATTCCAACAACAAATATAGATAAAGATATATGACAGATCTTCATGGTTGAGTGAACGAGCCACAAGTAATACAAATCAAAATCAAGAGTTCTTTTACATTCAAGACAATCACAGTATCAGAGAAAAAAGGACATAAACTACGCAGATGATGTATTTTACTTGTCAAAAACAAAACCAGTAAATTCCTCAAGCTACATACGTAGTGTTTGGAGAATGTATAACTACTCTGGATGGGTTGCTACTCTTTAACCAAGGTATGGCATAAATCTCTGGGGGAGAAAAAAAGTTTAATGATTTTTTTGATGTTGTCACCAGACCAAAGGATGATTTGGATGGTGAAATGTTGGCTAGAGCGTTGGGTTACAATTTCTATTAAATCACAAAAATAGTGTGAGTAACTAGTACAAAACCTCAAACATACACCCATAGCCGAAGACGACTAAACACTCTGCAACCCAGAATTACATCCCTGTGAGCTGACACTTGGCTGTGCCAGCTGCACTGTGCCCTACGCGTCTTCCCAGCAGGTGCCCCTCCACATACATGTGGCCCACTGAAATTTCCAACTTGGATTTTACCAGCCCAGCACCCAATCTCTCTCCGTTATACAAACCCCAGCTGTGTTGACGTGAATGACCTTAATCCACTCTCAATTGTACGAAGGTGCATCAGAAGGCACACCTCCACGAGTTACCATGTTGAATTCAATTAATACATCTTCTAGGAATATTATAACAAACAAGATCAGAAACCCAGCACACCACACACGGACAAGTGGATATAGGAAGTGTCTCTTGACTGTACTTTGTGCAGCTGAAAGGTAAAGCCAGTGAATTAAGCTGCCGGTAATTGTGCACCCTATTTCCCTTCTTTCTAGAGTTGGGGCCAGATAGTCAATGAATTAAACTGCAAAACACACTACTCCCTGACCCCGAGGTTAGAACTATCATAAGCACTGACTGGAAATGGCTGCAAATAGTACCTGTCATGCCCTCACTTTCCATTGGAAATCGAGTAATGACACAGGCAGTGAGTGGAAGCCCTTGCAAAGGTCACGGATTTACACCGGCTGAATCGATTTCCTACAACAGCATTGCAGAAACTGTGGGGGAGTTTTTTCCTAAGACTTTGTTGGTTTTAACATATTTTGTACATGTTTGTTGTCTTCTTTAAAAAAAAAAAAAAAAAA
>VYXH01012169.1:37513-60253 GCA_013397275.1 Burhinus bistriatus | reverse complement strand
TTTCTTTAAAAAAAAAAAAAAAAAAGAGAAAAGAAAAGAAAAAAATGACATAAAGGATGCTAGGCAGAAATTTGCGTGGTTGGAAAGCTGTAAATCCAGGGTCCCTTGCTGGGGTTTCCACTACTCAACATATAAATCCAATGTCAGTTCAAACCCTCATCAAAAGCAGAAGTAACTGCTTCAGTTCTAAAAGAACAGAGGCTGAGCTCACAATGGTAAATGTAATGTAATTTCTAAGGCAAATAGAGGCTACCAAGCAAGTGAGCATCCTCACTCCATATCAAAAGGATATTAATTTGTGTCCAGGCTACCACAACATTTCAAAATATGCAAATGGGTAGCCCCTTCTGCTGGCAGGGCAACTTTGTTCTCTTTGCAAACATCTTCACATTCCACTGAAATTTGCAGGAGAGTCAAAAGCTTGATTCATGTGGGTTCCAGTTAGCTTTAATCTGCCTCTGGCTTGTACTGTTCAAATATTTGGATGAATAAGATTCATAACTTGAATCCACTATCAATTAAATTAAAATACAGATATAGATACAGGAAAGTAAGAGAGAAGCACACAGAGGATAACAATATATATGTAAGTATTATCACCATGACAAAACTAAATAATATACTTGTTAGTGTTAACAAAAATTACCTTTCTCTCAGAAATTCAGCCTTTCTATATATACTAGTACAATGTGTTTTCTATGGTAGGATTTGAACTAATCCTCATGTTTTTAGGGTATCGAGATGAAGTGATTGCTGGGAAGAGCAATCATGAAGGTAAAGTTAAAAATATAAATTAAAAGCAAAACTTGTATATGTTTTAACAGAAAACTCGTGGAAAACACATCTTGTTACTATTTTACATGCAGATTGCAGTGACTAACTGAAAACCATTCCATGAGAAAGACTTCAGTGCTTTTTTCAGAAGCTTTTGTTTTTGTTTTTTTTTTTTCTTTGCTCTTGTCCAGGGTTCTTCTCCAACTGAAAAGCTCCACGGAAAGGACTTTTCCTATTAAGGATCACACTTAAGAACACATTTAACTTTCACTGAAGTTAATGGGATTTAAATGTGTGTTAAAGTGCTTTCCTGAACTACAGCCAAAATCTGAAAGCAAAGCTGTGAAGTTCCTGTTTTTCAGTAACTGCATGTGTTCAGGCCTCTATTTCACAGTCATATTATATAAATTTCCCCAGGAAAGCTGAATTTCAGTATTCCTCTGGTGACTGAGTACCTGGATGGGCAGAATTTCTGAGCAGGTTTTTAAAGATATTTGGGAACTTAAGAACACAAACCAGCAGCCAGCGATGTTTCCACTGACTGTGAAATAAGAACTGAGGTACTTACCTGCATCTTTAAGTGTCCAAATACTTTTGACAATCTGCCTAGTGACATCTTCGGTCTTAGACCAACACCTTTAAATTCTGATATAATCAAAAAGAAACAATGAAAGTTTTGTCCCCAAAACTGCACAAGAATCTTTGTGGCTTTCTCAGCTGTTTCTTCGCCATCCTCTCACCACAGTTTTGCTTACAATGTCTCTCCTGGTTCCTGGGAATGTCTTCTGATGGGAGGGACAGGTAGACTTTCCCCAGGCGATTTGTCAAGGGGATTCCTGTAATGCACTAAGGTGTCTTACAGTTCTTCTTTTACTGATGATCCTACTCTAACTTACGTACACCCCACTGGCTGCGGTTAAGGGAACAGGGCAGAGTCCTGAAATTTTGGGGTCAGACACTCCTACTCTCATTTAATTTCTCTTGAGCCTCTGTACCTTTTCTGCAAAATAGATCATATATTGGTCAAAGCCATGGAAGAATTAAAACCACGTACTTTAGGAGTGCTCAGATATTACGTCAATGGGTGGAGGTGGAAATATTTAATGTTGCACGCCATCCCACAAAAGTAACATGACTGCATACACTTCTCCTTATTGTATTGTTTCTTGACCCTATCACAGATTCCATGACCCCCTGTTTTTTACCTTCATCTGTCACAGAAAAGTACTGAAGTAATTTTCACAGAAATCAGTGAAAATTTGTTTCATTGAAATTCCTAGTAAATACTTCCATGATGATATTTGTAGCAGGATTTGGCTCCCTATTAACTCCTAGAGCAGGGCTAGAAAGCTTCAGTTGGAAGGAAACAGCCATACTTAAAAGATATAAGAAAAGTGCCTTAAAAAATAATTTCATTTTAGGATGGGATTCATCTGTTTCTATGAAGACTCCAATAATGTCTTTCCTAACTGTGTTAGTTGCCCAAGTTGACTTTAAAATCAATGGTGATCTAGTCAATACAATTAGTGAAGTCCTTGGTATAATGCGTCTCATCCTGAAACGCATCTAAAATAGGGTAGATAGCTCTAACATCACATTGTCCATGGAGATCACTTGATTCAAGTATGCACATTTACCTTTAGAAATACTGGCATCTCCAAATTTTATTTTACCTTTGAAGGCTGCTGCTTCTATTTTAGACTTGAAGATACACGTTTTCCAGGAAGTTAGTACACTTTTTCTAACATTTTTAGTGTGTTTAATGAAAGATATTGCCTAAACCTACAAATCTTCCTTTGCGTATGCTCTTTTACTGTCATGCCTACAGCAATGCTACCAATATTTCTCTCTCAGTTGATTATAAAGGGATTTTAAGGTGATTAAGTTAGCTAAAACATTATGGATGTTTAAAGATAAGTGAGATGAACCTCCTCTTTGGTCTCCCTACAAAATTCCCTGAATCTGAAGTAGAAAATATTACACAAAATAGTTCCGTGTACAGGTGCCATGACTCTGCCCCTTCACAGAGGCCTTGCAAGGTTCTCGCATCTCTCTGTGGCTGGATGTTGTCCTCCAACGCCCATCTGTCCCACCCTGAGTTCTGGTTCACTTTAAAAAAGGCACTTAAAGCAGAGTGCAAAGTAGCCCTCTTACTTTTCCAGTTTCAAACAGTCGGGGTGTTCTGTGTTTGATTCTCAGCCATCCACTGGCAATTGAAACAGTTCAAGGGAGAAGTTTCAGCAAAACATTAAGTATTTCAAAGAACAATTTTTAAAAGAATTCTGCTGGAAAATTAATTATGGAATATAGCACATGAAAGAAAATCATGTAACAAAGACCTCAAGAGGGAAATACATGCAGCTGAATTTTACAAACAATAGGAAAAAAAGAACATTAATGAAATTTTCATAGTTTTAAAATGTTCAGTAGCACTAGTGGATGGAAAGACTACTAGGCAAGACTAAATATTGCTCAAGCTTTAGGTGTTTAGTTGCAAAGAAACAGGAGCCTTTAGGACGCGCCTTAGTACACACATGAGTTCAAAGTCTGAGGGACATAGCAGGAGGTCAAAGCCCTTCTTTTTCTATGTAATTACTAAAATAAATCTATTTGTATGGCAACTGGAAGTATTTAATTTGTCATCCTGTCCTTGGAAGATGAAAACTAACTTTTAGCCTGGTATCCTGGAGTTACCAAAAGCAGCCTGATCTTGTCTGTGGTTCATTCCAGCGAACAAGGAATTTCAAGCAAAGTGTGGTTGACAACGTGGGGTAAGACCGAGTACAGAGACCACGCTGATAGTGTGAGAAGCTGTACATGCAGACAGGGGTGACTTGGCTGCAGGGTACATGCTGAAGGATGTGCATTACAAGTCATTTTCAGAACAAGCACCACACATACTTTTGGTACATTCGGTGCCTCAGACTACAGTTACTATTTTGTGTATGGCAGTTTTCTCTCCTCCCCACACTGTTCCATATTTTCAATCCTTGCACTTGTTCAAGGACAGAGATTTTGCAAGAATTTCAGCTGTTTAGCTGAATATTTCAGTAACAATACTCTGTTTCTATTTCTGCTGGGGTTCTAGCTAGATTTACCCACTTCCCTGCACTGCCTACAGCCATGCTCTCCTTGCTGTCATTTGAGGACTTACCCAAATAACTTACTCATTTTTATTGTATTTACTTTTTACTCAAGTCGCACTTGTGAATTCTTCCAAACTTCAGAAAAGATTGGGGAAACTGGGAACGCAGAACTGGCCCACACCACTATCTTTCACTTTTCTAATAGGAACTAAGTTTACTTTCCTTACTTCTTTTTATAGTCTATTTTTTACTCTTTTCACCTGAAGGTATATTAAACATTGGTCCTCAGCAGAAACTTATTATTCTGAAATGAGCGATGATGTAGCAAACAAAAAGGCAATCTCATTACACTCAATTAAAGGTTTTCTGTGTCTGTCTGCATAGCAGGAGGATTGAAAAACCAACACAGAAGTTATTTCAAGATCTAGTTGCATTTTTATGTGGCTAAATGGAAAATATAATGATAAATAGAGAAACAAAATATAATTTTAAAGCATACTATTTATGTATACTTACTTATATCTATATACACATGTACAATACAATATAATATGTATAATATACACATTAAGCCAGAATTATGGTTCATTGACAATAACGGGATGGACCAAAGTTTTACATGCAGCAACCTTTTTTTTAAGAATTAAGTGTAAGTATTGTGATATCAGGCACCATTTTAAATTCCCTTTTACCCCCCAAAAATACTTCTTTCCCTTTCCCACATTATCAGCACTGTGTAAAAATAGCACACACATTTTGCATGAACATTTGAAGATACTTTTATTTCTCAGAAAAATATTACTATTAAACCCTTTGCATTGTATTTGAAGAATTTTTTGCTTTACAGAACACCATGAAAAGACAGAGGATTTCTTTGAGGCTACTACCATCTTAGCAGCAGTATTCATTTGGATACTTCTCTCAAAGACCTGAAACAAATTTATATACTGTGTTTAAAAGATGTAATTCATTGCATGTGGCATCTTGTCATGGAGATGATACAGCACATTGCATATTTGATATCTAAAATGGCAGATTAGCATTGTGGTAAATGGGGGCCTGAAAGCAATAGCTTGTTTGTAAAGATATTGGTAAAATGCTGCAATTTTTAAAGTCTAAAATATATGAGAAATGAATATAAACTAGTGGCCTTGAACTCTGGTGTATCTTTCAACATTTATTTTCTATATGCACCATTACTAAAACGGGTATTTTTAATTTCACTGTAAAATTTTATTTGTACTGGAAAATGAATCAGTCACAGATCTGGTTCACTAAGGCAAATTCCGTATTAACACAGACACCCTAGCTGAAAGCACTTAATATCTACCATGTCTTATTTAGATCATAACAGAGAAGAAGACAATATTATTATACCAGATTGATATACAACTGCCTCGGCACTTTATTTGCTAGCCTACTGTCAAGCTTCTTTAAACCATTAGAGGAGATGACCATTTCAGAATCTTGAATGGAGTATTTGGAGAGCAGTACAGGTGACCAGCATCTCAGCTGGTCATCCACCTGGATGAAGCTCTAAGTAACGCAATACCTGGAGTAAGTTAGAGTATCGACTGCTGAGACACCCTGCTAAACAACTCTCTTTCCTCTGCTGTGTTATTTTCCACCAGTGAAGCTCCCACACAATCTCACATATGCTAATAAATTCATCAGTCTTGATTGAAAGAGAGTTCATGTGCTACCAGCTCTTTCTGAAGAGTGCAGCTGGTCTTCCTGCATTCGTGTGGGCCTAAACCAAGCCTGCTCTTGCTATTTCTGATAAATATTTATATAGCAACGTAAATTTACAGGGAACGTTACAAACAGATCAAACATGTTCTTTGCCACAAAAAGCTTAAAACAGTATCTATGTATTCCCATTGGGAAAACAATTGTTAAACAATTGCAAGAAACAGTACAATATGCAAACAGCTTATTTTGTAATGACAAATTCATTATGAAAAGAATCATAAACTTACAAAAGAACTGGTATTATATTTGTTTGGGGATATATGACTGCTTAGACCATGTAGGCTGCCAGGTTCTAGATCAAGCTACTCATCTAAATGGAAATGGCATCCTTCTTTCAACAAAGATGACAGCTCAGTCAGCCTGACTGCAGTCAGCATTCCTCGTAACTCTGAAGAGACCTAGCTTTTCAACTAGTAAGAAAATTATCAGTAATCATGAAATTCTAAAGAAATATTCTGTTACAAAGCAGGCATATATTCCTTTTCTTCTTGGTTTTTTTTTTGTTGTTGTTGTTTTTTGGGTTTTTTTTTTCTCCCTGACAGAAGATGCTTACAGAAACTCTGAGCATCTTGAAACTGAAAACATTTGTTGCAGAAAGTAACATCAATCTATTCAGAAACGCTCTTTGGTAGTGAAACTCTGAAACTGAGGCTAGTAAGAGAGTTAATAATATGTTTTGCTGAGTGAGAAAGACCAAGAGATTTGTATAATTAAGAATTTGCCCTGAACTATTAACATAATTTTCGAAGGAGCTCTTGTTGCTGAAGAAAACTGGGCAGGTTCTTGGTTTCCTTCCTAACCCCCAGGAACTCATCATATTGAAAGCTACTTGTCTGAATTATTCAGGTGTCTGCCTTTAAAACGAGTCAATAGGAGAACTGAAAGATAAAAACACAGAGTTCCTTTACAATAAGTTGCTTTTTTTCCTGACTATCACCTTTTTTTGTATTTTTTTTGCATCCCTTCTCAAAAATTCAGAGTAAATACAGTTCCAAGCAAAATTAATATTTGTCGAAACGAATGGAGGCAACAAACTATCATGCTTTCCGATACCTAGTACTCTAGTTTCAAATACTCTGTTACTCTCAAATATTACACTCTCTTGTACAGCAAACATATAGTAATACATTTCTTATTCTTCTATGTGCCCCAACTCCATTGCCCATCTCAGCAAAATCGGGATTGGACTAGGAAGTGAGTTGGGACTACTGTTGGCAACATAAAGAGATGAGGAATAAACACAATCTGATCTCTTCCCACCCCCCACCATATAGCTACTGATGAATGTATGCATGAATATGCAGGAAAAGAGTGTCCTGCTGTTATCAGCCACCAAAGCTAATTTACCCCACATGCAAAGGCAGACCCAGGAAATGAATTATGAATATCAAAAATGCAATTGTTACCTTTGATCTCCCTTAGGAAACTCTCGTTTCTCATTGTCTCCAGTAATTGCAGAAAATAGATTTTTTTTTTTCCCCACATAAACAATTTGTGTTCTCATTCTCATTTCCCTGAACTGAACAGTAACAACAAAAAAATCATTCTCTAAAAATGCTCTGGTGAAGTTCTGCATCAAGAGCAGGAAGCTTGTTACGCCACCATCAGTTAGCGGGCTTCTGGAAAAGGCTTACTTTGTAAAGAGCAATGTGATCCCCAGTGCCGGTGACAGCCGGGCCAGTGTCTTTATTAGGCTGAGGCTGACTAAGGATTTAGGTTGCTCCTTAAATTTCCTCAGAAGAACCTTAGTAGATTCTACCCTTTTATCTTTGATAATTTTTGTACATGTTCCTAAAAGGTTTATGGCCCATTTTCCTCCACAGGAATTCAGAATTCGCTGAAATTTTTGTCTCTGGTGGAAGATACAGTGATAGGATGTAAAAAGGAAAGGAAAAAGCAGAGGACACCTGAATAACTTCAGTATTGGAGAGCAGCCATGGCCTGCCCTGGTACTGGTAGCGCTGCCTTGCAAATTCTGTGGTGAGTGTGCAGAAATTTAATCTTTCCTGAACAGAATTTATTAGGATTATAAACCATTTATCTGTTTCATGTATTAGAAATTCTTATGCAATATGCAAAAAGAAGAAAAAAAAAAAAAAGAAGCTGAAACTGGAGAAAGAAATTCATGTACGGTTCAGGGGATTTTAATACTGATTAACTTAGGCTATGGATAGCTTGAAGTGATACAAAAACTAGGAAACAATGCTACCCAATATTTCAAAATTGTCCATAAGTATCCAGGGAGCGGGATGGTTATCAAAATTCATCTATGAGGGTAAAAAAATAAATAAATAAATGTGAAGGGGTGGGGTAGTCATGAAAACACAAAGACTTTGGATTTTCTGTATATTTGTGATGCACCAAATTTCAGTTAGAGTTAAAGATTTATACAGTAAGTAAGTCATGCAGCAGCAGTAAAATCACTATGTAAATGTCATTTCCGTCTTCATGACAAGGGTTTTCTTTAAATATGCACGCTCATTTGAGTGTTCATTTCTGCACAGCATATCCTTACCTATAGAGTCATTACACTTTTTTTCCCAGATGTTCTACTGACTGTTCTTAGGTGTTTGTTTGGATTGTTTAGGGAAATAAATCATCTAAGAATAGAGGCCAACATACAAATTCTTCAGAACTCCTTGGCAAAAATGAGTAATGCTGGTTTTTAAAATACAAATAATGTACGCAAATTGCAAGGGCCCTGAGGACACTGCCAGCTCTTACCAGTCCCAGGGCTCCCTAACACTAATAAAAAGGAAGTATTATCTATTTAGCCGAGCTATACATTTAAATGTGCTTTTAAATTTTACTAATAAAAAAAGATTTGCATGTTCTTCAGTTTTTCCTTGAAGTAGCTGTGAGTTTCTCAATTGCACTCCAGGAATTCATGAAGAAAATAATCTTATCCTATAAAGAAATCACATTGGTTAAAATGATTAAATAAAGATTTTTTTGCTTGCTGGTCTGCAGTGTTCATATATAAAATCTCTAAAGATGATAACGTACTGAAAGTGTTATCTCTTAATGTGGATGGATAGAGTAGCAAGGTTAAGGGTCCACAGTTTAAATTATAGCAAAAAAAAATTTAAATTCATAGAAGCCAATAGAGTTCATTCATATGCTATATACGTTACAGTGGAAAAAACCCTCAGATATTAAAAATACCTGTGTTTGACGCATGCCCAGATGAAGGTGTAATCTTAGAACAGGGCTTCGTTTCCTCAGAAACAGTTTGACACTCTTTCTCTAAATATTTTTAATTTCCATGTAGAGATGGACAAAAACATTCCCTTCAATTGATCTATTTAGCAAGAAGGTAAGGCTTCAACTGATACTCATATTATTCTTATGAATGATCAGTACAAAAATATATCAGTCTGCAGAAACCTTCCCAACTGCTCTAGTTTCAGGTGCTCTGTACTTGCAGCGCACACTGTTCGTGGTATGTGATAGGTCAGCTCTGGGGAGATGGCCAAGCTGCCACCACGGGAAAGGTGCACGAGGGTTGCTCTCAATCTCTCCTGAATAAGTTTATCTTTCTTCATTAGCTGTATCGAGAGCCCAGCTTCTCAATTTAAGCAGACAAATTCTATGTTTAAAATAAATCAGCGCTAAAATTTCTGACCGTGCATTTTTCTCTGAAAATAAATACTCAGCACTTTTCTTAGGTAAAATTAATCTTCATTCCTAGGCATAACACTCAGCCTATAGAATGTGTACCTTTCACCTCCTCCCTATTTCACAGTCTTAAATAAGGCGTAAATATTGCATAATTCTTCTTTTTAGTTCTCTGAACAGTAAAGAATTTCACGTTACGTGAACATCCTGATGAAAACATGCCCTGAAAAATATTAGTATGAAACAGAATACAAAGAAATATGACATTTCATATTTCACAGAAATTCCTAAGTGTTCAGTATTTGTTTTCGTTTTGCACTGAAACAAAACTGAATGCTTTTAATGTTTTCATAAAATATATCTGTGTTAAAATGTCATATTCACAATAAAAACATCAGGTTTTAAAGTTCCTTCTCAGCTGGGTCGCAGATAATCAGAGATTTTACAATCAAACAATCCATTTTCACATAAAAGCTTTCTAGAATTCAGCAAATTTCCACAATTTTTCAAATTCAACAAATTAGCACATTTCCAGTGCATTTTATTAGAAATTTTTCAGCCAACTTCACCTGTAAATATTAGTGAAGTACATTGTCAAATCGTGTTCAAACAAATGCTAGAGAGCATTCATTTTTATTATTCTCTTAGCTCCATTCAAGAGATATATTGATTATCACCAGTTCAATGTCAAGGTGCAGAAAGCAGCATTTAATAAAAAGTAGAAGGGACATCATTTCTATCCTGGATTACCCCACAACTCTCAGTTGCACAGTAGGTCAGTGAAAGGGGCAGGAGAAGACTGCAGAGTATTATCAGTTTTCTCTTACGAGGATAGTCTCTGGCTTTCTAAGTTTGCATGGCCTGAAAGACCAGAAAAATTTGATACAGACTGGATGCAAATTAATGTTTCAAAATGCAGAAAGTATCTGCAGCTATTCCATTATAAGGTGTGGCTTGACCCCAAGTACTGAATTTAACCTCCCATCCATCACAGACTAATTATGTTTTCAGAAAAAAAAAAGGATAATAATTCACTGTGATGTGCAAGGAAGTGACCATGTAACTGCCATTAACCTACGCATCAGACTAAGCAATTGTCCTAAAGTCCTACCACTAATCCTGGCTTTAAAGTTTTGCTCACATGTTTCAACAATATGTGCCAATGAAAAATATTTTGGCCTCCTACAAATGGGCATTTTTACACACACCACCATCATCATATAATACGAAGGTTACTATGTAACACAGCCACTGATCCCACTGAGTAAATGGGGAAAAATGCCAGCGTTTACGCAAGACAAATTCCTTGTCACAACTTCACTTACATTCCCAGGGGACTCACACTACGTTGTGTTATTCATGCCATAAGGAATATTTATTAGACTGATTTACTCCATTACTAGTGCTGTACTATTAAATTCTTATATGCCTTAATGATAGCAATGTATTGAGAATAATTTTATAAGGCAAATGAAAGAACATGTAAGCAAACTCAAGGCTGAAAAACTGTTCAAAAGAACATGTCATGCCTTCACTGACGTGTAAAGCAATGGAAATGCCCCTGAAATAGCTCGGGGACCTTTGCATCACATTCTTCAGTGTGGTGGTATGTCCTCTACTAGCAGAGGTTCAATACCTTAACTCCAAAGAGCTCTCCTCTCCAGTAAGAGTTCTTTATGTTAACTACTCAGCTTTCAGCACACCTTTCCTGAACTATATGAGGACATAGTAAAGAGAGGATGGAGGAAATTCACGGGTCTCTTGGGAGGGACATTGAGAGTCCCTGACCACAGTCTCGACAGGTGTGCACCAGCCTTTTATTGCCTAGGATCCTAATTTCAGTTCCTATTCTTATGGACTCTCCTTTTAAAGGTAACACTTACTGTTTTTCCATGCGTCTAAAAAAACCCCAAGCATTTTCTGTTCACTGGCTTCCTGGCAGCAACTAAAAGAGTTGGCAGGGGTTTCCCTCTGAGTACACACAGGACCAAGACATAATCCTGTCTTTGACAATGTACTAATGAGTGATAAATTCTTTCAAATGCAAAGAAGGGAGAATGGACGCATTAATAATCTTTAAGCTCTGTTACTGCAAACAGTAGCTGCCTGTTCCTAATTATGTGAGTAAAAAACATGCTACATCAGAAAAGTCTTTTCCCCAAATCCCTGTGTCAGTTGTTTGCTATGAGCAGAGCTGCATGAATACTGCAGGCAATATTTGCAACTATGAATATATATTTTTAAAACATCAGTCCTGAATTCAGTTTTATTGACGTTCACAACCCCTTTCACTTGCTTCACAGTAACGCTCAAATTTATATTTTTTGTTTGTGAAAATATTCACGTGACCAGCTAGAGTAATAAAAATCACACAGGTTTGAAACAAATGGCAAGTAATGATCACACTATTCTGTTTGCAGACACCTGATTTGATGAATAAAATGACAAATATATCATGTTCAAATCCACATCTGCTTATGGACACTTTATAAATTTAAATAGGCTACACTTGATTTCTGAACAGGTCACTAAATGTCTGCATACAGGCTACAGTACGGCTACACAAGAATGAGAGAGCAGAGAAAACGATGTCACACATCACTCAGCAGAGAATCTGCTGCTGATTAAGAGCCCTTGGAACATTTATGGAGGAAAAAAAAACCTCAGCAAGGCTCATTAGCTCAGACATAGTGCTAAGCTTAACAGCTGGCACACAGCTGGCTAACTCTTGCATGAGCAGAACAGATGTATGTCTATCTACAAAATGGTGTACAACACAACAACTACCCTGGGAAGAAAGAAAACTCACTGAAGGAAGCAGAAGACACGAGTCCAGTTTTGGACAGAAAAGCTCTTCTCAGTTCCCTACTGGAACAGAATCAAGGCCCTTTTATTTTGGCAGGCTGTCTCTCACAATGGTCAGGGTAAGATGCTTCAAGTGAAGAAGGAAGAATTGCATACTACAACTATGGCAGATAATCATCCCAACAAAACTGCTAAGGATTTGGTTGCATCTGAAATCTACCAATCCTCGGAAATGTGTTGGCAGCCAACATTATCAACATGTTGTAATTTCTTCATCATTATATGAATATTTAAACCTTTTTGGAGTTTTGCTTAGTCTTTGGCCTCAACAGCAACCTGTACAACTGCGTTTTGTAGTTTAATTATATACTGCGTAAAAAAGAATTTTCCCACACAGATTTGAATCAGCTTCCTTTCAGTTTCACAGAATATCTTCCTCATTATATATGACAAGAAACAATAACTTCCAATCTATTCTCTTTTATGTTATTCTGTAGGCTTGAGGCTTGTTGGTGGGGGTGGTTTTCTGCTCATTTGTTTTTTAAGTTTTCACTCATATGACTCTTCTTCATAAAGAAAACTTTGGTCTTTCCAGTTTTTCATGACAGATCCTATGATGCCCCAGCATTGTCATCGATTCTCCTCTCCTATTCCTGAATTTGTCCTGAAATTCAACAATATTCTTTTCGAGACAGGTGGACAAATGCTTCAGCAAACCTTTTAGACGAGGTCATATAGTATTATAATATTGGTATTATGTTATTTCCCAGTATTGCTCTCCACTGTATTTCTATACATCCCCCCAAAATTTTCAGCTTTTCTGAACAGTGGATTGAGAGGGTACCTTCAGCTGTATGCTCATAGTTGTTCCCAGGCTTGCAATGTAATTTGATAGCTGACAGTTCATCAGTAAGGGAGAAAACTGTTGACACCTCCATGTTACGCTCAGTTGATGTGCTTAACGTGGTTATATCCTAGATTATGTCTGTATTTAGGTTTCAAAATGTTTTCACAACAGATCTGTGAATATTCAAAAGAAAGAAAAGTTCCGGTGTTACTCAGAAGTATCTAAAGCATCTACAGGGACACTTGTGGACTTAGATGAGTGTTCAGCAAAGCATGTTGTGTGAAATTTACCATATAAAACAACTCATTAAAATCCTAAAATAACTAAAATCTATATAAAATAGTGAACAAACAAAACTAAACCTGGAAAAGAACAGGAGGGGGAGAACTCAAGGAAAAAAGGACATTCTTAATAAAAGGTGAACATTTTCAGTGGATCAGTTAACAGGAAACAAAAACTAAGCTGTCTTGAAGGTTTATTACTCATAGTAAGACAGTTCAAAGGTGATTACAAGAAAGCTTTAAAAAGAAGGCTTTTCCAAAGTATATCAAGGAACTTAGTAAGATCACTGCAAAATTCTTGATCTTCTTTAAATCAACTATATGAGAAAAAATTGGCATTTGGGGCAAAATGCAATGACAACCTACTGGTTTTTATTCCTCGTATCAAAGTGATTATCACTTTGTGGAGAACTGAAGCCTACTTTCCCTATCCAACGGCAAATCTGTCATAAACCAAGAGAACCACACAAACAGATGGGATTTTACATTCCCTTCCTTCTTTCTGCACCATGTCACAGTGAAGTCCATTTACTTCTGTGGGGTTTGGTTCATGCTCTTCCTAGGCCTTTTTCATCTTAGTCTTCCGTTCCAAAATGCAGCCTCATATGGTCCGAACAGGTGCTCTATGATTTCTGCATCTCGAACAGCAAGTATCTGCTTCCAAATCTGAAGTGTTACAAAGCCAAGCAGCCCAGTTCTGGGAGTGGCATTTCTTTTTATGCCCCACAGAATTAGGATGCCAAAGGTTTTATACCCTGAACAGAGTAATTCACTCTCTAAACGGATGAATCATTACCCCGGCTTCTCAGTACTTTTCATAAAATTTATGTTTGTTTTTGACAAACCTGTTTTATGGACAACTGTAAAATGTCTATGGGTAGCAGCTACAGAGCTTGCAACAGCAAAGAATTAAGTCACTGCTACCCCTGGAGTGCTAATGAGGTAAAAATGTGCTGAATGTTCATACTTTCATTGAAATACACATATTATGCTTGCTACAGGTGCACAATGCTAATTTGCTTTTTGGGCAAACTGTGCTCAATTTGCATAATTGTAACACCCTGAAACCTGCAAACATCAGGAAAATCTGTGTGTTTCTCTGCCTGTAGCATTAAGTCACTGAATACCTAACAATCAATATAAGCCCTCAGAACCAGAAGGGAAGCTCTACTGGAGTCCTGCGTTAGCTACATTACAGGATCAAAGCCTTGAGGTATACTAACCCAGGTCTTTTGTCTATAACCAACATAACCATGGCAATTTCACTGTCTGCAGGACCAGAACTATTTTTTCTGACCCAGCAATACTTTAAAATTGGCAATTACTAATGATCCATCCACTTGGAAGACATTGCTATAAGCTTATCTGATAAATACAGAACTCAAGCTAAACAATAGTACAAAAGTAGGCAGGTTGTGGAGTAATTTCTAGCTTCCAATTTGCTTTAGAAATAACTGAATGTGATCCAGCCTATACATCTTTAAAATAAAAGGGTAATATTTTTTATTACTTCACCTTTTTATCATTTGTCAAGTTAAATGCTTCTATGTATGTTGAAATAACTTGAAATAAACGTAAATCAGTAGATGAAGACACCTTTCCAATGGTCACTGCAGCCAAAGAAGTTTGTTGCTGAGAGGATGTATAAGGAATGCAATGTAAAATAATATGGAGAAAACATGAATACACATCACTGAAACAGCACATCACATTTATGACAACAGAGGAATATTAGTAGAGAATAGCTACTAATTATTACTCACAGTTCAATCTGGATCTTTAAAACTTTCTTCAGATTATTGTGGGTTGTTCAATTTGGGGTACCTGCCTACAGAAGGATAAAATTTTCTCTTACAATGAATCCAGCAAAACAAGAGTTTACCAAAATACATGAGAGAGAACTTGAGTCTGTTGTCAAAAATATGCAGTACCTTGACCTTTTCTCCTGCCACTACGTAAGTCTCTGTGAAATCTCTGCTTTTCCTACTGCTTTGGTAGCTACAGTATTTTTGCACAAATGTACAGCTAAATCAAAAGCAGTTGCCGGCAAAGGCCATGGTCACAAAATGGCTGGAAAGAATCACAGAGAAAAAGCAAGAGTAAAAAATAACTCTGTCTATTGAACATGTCAGAGGAAGGCAAACAGTTGAAACAGAACAGGAAAAACAGAGCATGGATCAAAGATCACATGAAGCAAACACTAATTTGGCAGTATTAAAAACACAAATGCGATTTACATCCTGATATCAGAGAAGCATATTTCTTAGAAAGAGACACAAACCTTCCAGATCCTCCAGAAAAGTTTGAATATTCATGTTGCGTAGAAGGAGCAGTTTCCTGGGCTGAGAGAACAGGCTGTCCTGGATTCTGGCATTTTTTGGTGTTTGCAGGTGGCACTAGAAAGAACTATGGAGCTAGTGACAAAGTGTTGGAATGCTGCAAAGAATTTGTTTATGGCAAGTGCATTAACATGTTCATCACTGATTGCCTGGAAGGGCAGACCAGAAACATCATTAGCATTGTATAAGAAAAGCATTGCCTAGTCTGAATCTTAAAGTGAGTAGGTTTGGTGTTGAACAGATGGGAAATCATATTATTATAAAATCCTTTTGTAGTTTTTTCCCTCCAACAGGACCACAAGAACAACATTCACTTATAGCAGTGGAAAGTTTACCCTTTCCAGTCAAATTTGCCCTGAAAGCATGATGGGATCAGCCATAAAAAATCCAGCTGCACCACAGACCATATGTGTCAACCAGGCACAGGAGAAGACAAGTCAGCAGCCACAGACAGCTCTCCCAACAGCTCCAGTCTACTCTCACAGTTACTTCTGTCCTTGGCATGATCATAATACAACTAAATGCAAATGTTTCTGGGTTTGGCCAGGGTTTGCTTCTGTCTCCACCACACACCCTGAGTAGTCAGCTGTCTGTCTCCTTTGTTCCTTAGGGCTAGTGTAAACCGGTAAGATGCCCAAGTATTTACAATTTGTCCTACACCTCATTACTTCTTTTTTGACCTCACGCAAAATGCTCCCTCATCAGGTAATTTTGATTTGTTTCCTTGTACCTACTTGCCTTTTAATTATTTTGGGGGTTTCTTTGCTCATCACCCTTCCTTTGCATTCTTCTTTATTTCCAACAACAACTCTTGCTTTTTTAACTTTGGTTGCTTGCTTTTTTCTTATCACCACGTACAGCGTACTTCCTCCCCGGTCTGTCTCCTTTGCTGCCTTCCAATCTGTCTTTCATTTGGGCCCTAGTCTTACTCCTCCTTGCCTCCTCTACTTTCTTCTGCACTGTGTTACAAACACCTGAACTATTAAGAAGTAACGATAACACTAAGACTCTCACGACAGATTGTGGGGACTAAACAAAACCAAACTGAACCCAGCTTTTAAACTAATAGTAATTAATACTGCAATTTCTGGAAAGGGCAACTCTCACTTCCCTTAGTGAAAGGTTTTTTGAACTAGGCAACCCAACAATAAAGCTGCCCTGAAGTGTAAAAATACTAGCCATCTGGCACACTGCAGTATTCCCTTAGTGAATCTCTTCAGCAGGTGCGTCATTTATGGTTTAAACACTGATGATCTCAACTACCTATCTGCAGCTTCATACCACAAATATTCCTCTGCTTTGATGCCTTAGTAATTCTCACCAACATTAACAATTATAGCAATTTTTGAATCAGAGTATATCTTCTGATTACTAGGAAATTATACCCTTATGAAAAGTAATATATTTTTAGTATACTTGGCACACTTTTGGTACAGCTAAGTATCTGTAGAATACTTGAATTATAGCAAGTATACTCATTTTTCATAAGTGTAGAGTGACACATTATAAAACAAATTATTATAATCAGAGATTTTCTTGAAGCTATCAAAGGACTTGATTTAAAATGGGACAAGTTCTTCCTAGTACCCTCAGCTTGCATTAGCCGTTAGTGGGAGCTGAGGGCACTCAGCACCTTCAAGGGAAGTTCCCGGGTAAGACCCAATCCTGCAGCTGTGTGAGATGCAATTTCTTTGATTGCTTCTACTAATTTGCATACTACATTTATGATTTGGGCACACTGATAAATCACACTAGAATGTTCTGTTGTTCTGCCAGCCTTACGGACTCGCTATACATTGTTTTTCAATTTGCAAGGTCTTTGGAAAAGAGCTACGGAGACTACCCAGAAGCTCTCCTAACACACAGGGCTCCTGAACACGCTGATATGTCTAGGCAGCCTTGTCATCCTAGCAGAGGATGAGGAAGGTGATGACTGACGACGATGAATGGATTTCATGGAAATTTATACAAATGACACACAAATTGCATTCATATAAATTCCATATAAATTACATCAATTACTTATGAGTAGGAATTTAGTGAGATCTTAAAAGGAATTATGGGAAATTATATGAGCAACATTTAAAAAAGACTGTTAAATGTTAAGAGTTTTGAAAGAAATATTAAGCAAAATACTTCAAGGTTTAAAATAATCTCTCTTGGGGATTGCAACAAAATATTAATCCCACATCTATTTCCAGTGGGATTTCTTACACATTTTCTTTCAAGCAAGTGATTCCACGGGGAGTTATGGGATGACATGAGTTTCCAAGTTCTTTTGGTGACTGTTGTCCACTCAATGACAACACACAACAGTTTGTTGCTCTCTTCAATTCTCCTTCTTATCTAAAGGATTGCCTATACTTTGTTGCTTAAAAACTCTTTTAAGACATTAAAAAGCAAACATTTGAACCAAAGAAGGCATAGCTATTCTAAATTGATTTAGTTCCTTGTATTTTTGCAATCAAAGGCATTTAGTTGCACAGTATTTATGTGTATTATTGCTAAACTCAAATCTGCAAGGATGGCCTTGAGATGTATCTGCTGCATGCATAAATATTTGATATATATTATGTCATGTTACCACATAAAGATTCACAGAAAATAATCACTTTTTTGAGATATGAACATAGGGACTTCTTTTGAAATTAGTAAGATTATTAATACGAAAGTTACTCTTACAATTTTAAAAAAATCACAGCATTGATGCTCATATCAATCCTACCATACTTTTCTATAAAGAAAATTCTACAACAACCTTCTTATTAACACAGTTAATGCCAAACCAAACGTGCTTTGGAAGCCAGTTGATTTAACAGTTCTCTGTCTTACCATGCTTTGCCCAGTTGACTGATACAGCCTGTCAAACCCAAACATATATATTGAGAAGGACATTTTGCACCACTACTTTGACTTTCTTCATGGAGCATCAGTGAGAAAACCATTGCTACTTGTCTCATATCATACTCCATCCTGAAACCCATTGAAGATTCATCAACAGGGCTAGCTGAGAAATGAGCATCTGTACAGCTCAGAAGAGCTAATGTGGGGTCTTTCATGATAGATTTCTCCTGGTGATGTGTACTGCTGTGCCCATCAGTCAAGCCTCATGCACAACAGGAGTTAGAACTGGCATGTGTGAAAGTGTACTGTATCTTCAGCTCTGAGACTAAGAGCCATCAAACTATAGGGTTTTGTCACAAATGATGTCTTTTTAAATGGACTTTAAGGATTTTTGAGGTCTTGGTAGCTCTTGTATTCTTCACACTACATTTTCCTCTATGATGATTATGTTGTAGGAATACGATAATCTTCGCACTGATCAAGTTTTCCCCTCATTTAATGAAAAAAACCCACAGGTTGGATATGCAACTCCTGATAAGTAGTAAAACTTTTAATTCAATATTTCACACATTTCGTATACGTAGATACCATCTATATATACCCTTTGAACTATTAAACAGGTCTGTTTTTCTGAGTGCTTCTAACAATTCCATGCAATGAATCTACCAAGCCAAAAAAATGGCATCTACCTTAATCTCTGAATCATCCCAATACTTTAATCTTGGGGATTAAATGGGGATCTTCAGTAAGATCTTACTTAGTACTGTTAAACTCTCTTGAACATGTTTCATGTTAAGTTTTCAATATTACAGTAAATACAAGGAAGCAGTTATGTCCAAGGAAAAACATGCGTAAACCATGAAATGGTTTGTCATCAGCTGAGATTTTGAACTTACCAAGAGTCCACAAATATCTTCTGACCCTCAGATATGCTTACGCACTTTCTGATCATGTTTGCTTTCTTTGGACAAAACTACTTTTGGAGCATAAAACCTCTAACTATATAAGTCTCCAATTTTCTCTTCATGACTAGAATATTATATCACTAAACACAGCTGATATCTTCTGAAATAGCAGAAGACTTGGAAATATCATTAAATGCCAGTACTGGGTATAAGGTCAATAAATATTTTAAATCCTCCTAAGTATGCTCCTTTACTTTATTATTTATCCATTCAGAATTGGTTTTAAGCAAGTTTTTAACACCTTAATCCTCCAAAGTTAGGTATAAGCTAGCTCCAAAAATGCATTACCTAGAGAAACCATGAAATCCAACCCACGACACGAGTAGTCAGTTGCCTCTCAGTTCCATTTTCTGAATTCAAATATATGTCTCAGTCAAATACCTCCGGTACTGTATTTGATTATTTGCTGCAATTAATGTTGTTGAACCATAGTTTTGTCTCTCTCTTTTACTTCAAGATCTTCAAGTACTTCAAAATTTTCTTCAGTTAGTTTGAATAGGTGAGGACCTATGTAACGTGCTGTCTTTCTTCCAAGACAGGTATCTTTTAATTTCTTTTTCCTTTAGGTTTACCCACACTTTCTTCACCCACAGCTGAGATTGCCCAGTAATATGGCAATTAACAGGCAGAAATTATACATTTCTTCCTCTGTATTTCTTTAAGCCTCATTGGCTCTATGCAGATACAGACAATTGCACACTGCTCCGTTAGTTCTGCTATACATCTATGTCATCCTGTCTGTTCTTCACTCAGGACCAAGTGCAAAAAGTATTACTGAATTGTTCAAAAAAATGTTACTAGCTGTCCTCTAAAAAAACTTGTATTCAAACACACAACGGGTCAGCTTTCTGGTGGGTCTGAAGCTCTTCTCAAAGATTTGGTTTGGTATAGCCGGATTACCGATGATAGCTCCAAAGAAGGGAAAGATGTCAGGCATGTGTGCAGTGATTATAACCGGAAAAGAGCTTTGACGTACACCAAAAATCTAACCACCCCATTACTGAATGTTACCCTGGACCACTTCAGCAAACAGGTTTTCTCTTTCAAACCTTTAAAACAATTCCTGCTGTCTCTGTCCTAGAAATAACTTTCTCCCTTCTCATAGCTTTCTCACGTCTGCCCAGATAACCAGTGTGCTCTGGAAGCACCTTTAGTTTAATTTCAACTGTGGGGTATTTTCCCAGCAGAATCATTCTTATTTCTTTTGCACCTCCTTGACTGTGGTTACTTCCTTTTTTATTAGCTCTGACATCCACGCCAATTGCATGTGCGTGCCTCAGAGACAGCTCCAGCATTCACTTTGGCTTGCCAACAAATGTCGTATTTAAAATTACAACTGTTGGACAATTTCACGTATGTACTTTTTAATGACTCAAAGGCACTTTGTTCTGACAATATACATCCCTCCAAAAGGTCTCAGACTTGCAAGCTGGATAATGTACTGCATTCCCTCTGACAGAAAATATGATTGGTTTGTTTCCAAGAATATCATTGCTGCTTTTATCTCTTTACTTTTCAAAATCTATAAATATTTTGGTATAACACAGAACATTAATTTATGCAGAAGAAAGTCAGGTTTCTGTAAGGCCATGTGCTTCTTACAAGATATTCCATACATTTGTCAGGCTGAAAGACCTACAAAGAGAGATTGTTTGGAAATTGTGGTGGGGTTTTTTTTTTTCCTTCCTCTTGTTTTCCTTTTTTTTTTTTTTTTTTTTTTTTTTTTTTTTTTTTTTTTTTTTTTTGTGCTGCTTCAGAATGAATCAACTATGACACCACATACTGCAACAATTGCTGAGAATGACAAAAGTAATACAGTCTTCTAAAACTCAACCAAAAAACACCATTAAATTAAGGAAATTGTATTCTCCCTAAATCTCCCTGTATCGTCCTGGCTCACTTAATGTCTCATCGCTTTAATTCCACACAGGCTCTTCCCAGCCCTCCTCTCACTGTGGCAGGCTTCTTACTACAGATTTAGAGAAACACGAACATCCTCCGGCTACTGCTGGAATAACTGAGCTGTCCCTCAGTTTGAAGGTGGAAGACTCCTCTACCTGTGCCAGCACCCCCACCACGCCAGCACACCCAGGGCGGATCGAGCTTTGGCTTTGACACTCCCCATCTAAGAACGTAAGCAGCTTTACCATGTGCTCACCACAAGCATAATAAAAGTAAGGCCACAGTTAGAAAACACTAATTTTTACATTATATATATATATACACACAGACACACTAAATACTAACTTCCGTCAGGTTACGATTTTGCTCCTTTAAAAATGTGTATGACTTATACTGCAGCTTACAATTTATATGCTTTTCATAGCAGAAGAGGTATTTGCTCCTTGCTCTGTTTGCATGGGTCAAGTTACTAGAATTGCCGAGAGAAATTCTCACTCTACATGAAAACAACTGGATATGGATATCATCTGGCTGAACAAAAGGGATGCCTGATTATGCTGTAAGTACTGAAGATACGTTGCATATCTAGCAAGCTTTTATTCTCATTACTTAATATGTTGCTTGGTTACCTCATGAAACTTGTCATCTGTGAGGAAGCCTGTTTCATTAAAAAAAATATCATAAGGCTAACTCCTCTGGGACTGCGGTGGGAGAATGGATTTTATTTTATTTTTTTTTTAAAACTTTTTTTCTGAAGTTTCAGTTCAAAACTAAGTTGCTACGTTCACACCCTGGACAACAAAAAAGTATGGTTGCACAGATCATTCTCAAAAAATTCTGGGATGCCCAATACTGGAGTGCTCTTGTGACTCTTAGAGTGACAAACGTCAGCCTATGTTTTCCAAAGTTGCCAGGACCTTGGCTAAGCCTGCATGCAAATCGTTTACAACCTCTTCGTCACCTTTCTGTAGGCCACTGAGCACAAAGTTAGAAGGCCAATCAACAGACAAAACTAAGTATGTTTGGCACAATCAAACACTTTCCATCCAACTAAACCCAACATCTTAAGAAGCCTTCCATTTCTCCAATAGTTTGCGACCATTTGGAGGCAACAGACAGTCAGACAGGTTTAACGCTACATCAGAAAGCGGCCAGGCTTTCCCGAACACTTCTCCTGTGGTTGTGCTCCAGTCACTAGTCTGTACCTCCATTTTCCCACAGGCTGTGCAGAATCCAGCAACCTTCGGTTCTGGGGAAAGAATAACGACATCAACACCACCACAAAAAACAAACAAACAAACAAAAAAAACCCACACAAAAAAACAAAACCAAACAAACAAAAAAACAAACCACGGGAAAAAAGCCCCATGCAAACAAAGACGAGTTTCAGCCGGGGACCGGGCAGAGGTGCCCACCGGCCCTCGCAGCGTTTCACCACCTCATCCTCTGAAGATGCGCCAAGCCCCCGGCCATCAGACGGCAGCAGCCTGCCCGCCCATCAACCCCCGGCCCCGCTCAGGCCACGCA
>VYXH01012169.1:0-33451 GCA_013397275.1 Burhinus bistriatus | reverse complement strand
GCTCTGGCTGGCCCTGCTGCTGGGCTGCTGGGCCGAGCTGGGCAGCGGGCTGGAGTTCCCAGGGGCGGAGGGCCAGTGGACCCGCTTCCCCAAGTGGAACGCCTGCTGCGAGAGTGAGATGAGCTTCAACATGAAGACGCGCAGCTCCAGCGGGCTGGTGCTCTACTTTGACGACGAGGGCTTCTGCGACTTCCTGGAGCTCATCCTCACCCAGGGCGGGCGGTTGCAGCTCAGCTTCTCAATCTTCTGCGCCGAGCCCGCCACCCTGCTCTCCGACATGGCAGTCAATGACAACCTCTGGCACGCCATCGTCATCCGCCGCCACTTCAAGAACACGACGCTGATCATCGACCGGGCCGAGGCCAAGTGGGTGGAGGTGAAGTCCAAGCGGCGGGACATGACTGTCTTCAGCGGCCTCTTCTTAGGGGGGCTCCCGCCGGAGCTACGGTCGGCAACGCTAAAGTTGACGCTCTCCTCCGTCAAGGACCGGGAGCCCTTCAAGGGCTGGATAACGGACGTCCGGGTCAACTACACGCAGGCGTCACCGGTGGAGAGCCAGGAGGTGCGGCTGGACGACGAGCAGAGCCGCCTGTGCGCCAGGGAGGACGTCTGCCTCAACGGGGGCGTCTGCTCGGTGCTCAACGACCAGGCCGTCTGCGACTGCTCCCAAACGGGCTTTCGGGGGAAGGACTGCAGCGAAGGTAAGGTGCCATTTCAGCTCGCCCCGCCGCCCCCCTCCCCATCGCTCCGTGGAGGGGACGGGTAGGAGGCCAGGCCTGCATGGAGTTTCATCTGTACGAGTGGATCTCCCTCCCTACCTCTCTCTCCCCGCCGCGTCCCCGGCTCCCCTCTTCCTCGCCTTCCCCTCCCTGCCCTCCACGTGTCTCTGTGGCCGACCATGGTGCCATCACTCTTCTGTTCTTCGCGAGGCTGGGCGAGAGGAGGAGGAGGAGGAGGGGGTTATTTGGGCATCTTCCAGAGGCGGGGTGCGATTTGGGGTTGTCCCGGGCAGAAGAAAGGTGGGTCCTGGGTGCTGGGTGTCACCTGGAAGGGAGGGGGTGGCCAGCGTCATGCTCGGCCAGAGTCGAGGGAGGGGACAGGCACGCAGCTGGTGACAGTTAATTTTGGGAGCAGGGAGAGCGATGCTGGGGAGAATTTTACTGTATTAAGTGCAAAGACGGCCTGGGTTTATTTTTGTAGGGTAGGGGAGACCCCGGGTCTGCTTTGTATTGATATTTGCCTCTGGTACATCATTGAAATAATATCAGTGATTTATTTGTGAATTCCTCAAATTGTTGCCAGGGAAGAGGAAGATTAAACGGAGGATTATGTTTTCACACGAATGTGAACAGTACTGCTCTGCAATGTATTTAGCAATTCACTATGCCAGTCAGACAGGGAGAATACAAAAGGGCAAAGGGGAAGCACGTACTCCAAGACCACAAAATTACTGAATAGTTTTACGAAGGAGGAGGGAGCTTAGAAAAACAGCAGTTTCCTGAAACCCATCTACAAATAAATCACTGGGTAAAATATGATTCATATTCAGTGCCCGGTGTTTTTGGCGACTGGAAGGAGTGTGAACATTTACTTTGCAGATGCATGTAGGACTCTTTTTGTATTGTTTTGCGAGTAAATGTACCATTGCTTGCAGCTCCTTAAGCGTAGAAAGTACATACATTGTGTACCTAGAACAGGACGTAAAGGTATACAAGTGAAATAAGAGGAAATGTATCAAAGGAAAATATAACCAAAATTGGAGAGCAAAGACATAAGTTTAAAATGTAAAAGCTAAATATAGATAAGATATTACCAAGGCCAAATGGAGATCTTCACTGAGTGGCTGCATGACATTTATGGCTGAATAATTTGCCTTTATCATTTCTAGCAGATTTCACTCATTATAAGAAAGCAAGCATCATTTGTGACTGTGCTTTATTATGTAACACCTTCTGTCCTTAGTGTCAATACTCGGAACGCTACAGCCATTCTGCATCCTGTTTACTTTATCAGCTGTTTATCTCTCATCTGCCATTCGTTAAAAAATTCAAACCCTATTAACATTTAAAAATAATTTTTAATAAGTAAAGAGCAAATGGTAGTTTCAGAAAATAAGACGTTTGTACTTCCAATAGTGCACAGTCCCAGAAACTGTAAAATGAAATATCTTTTATATTAGGTAAGATCATATCAGTGGATTTAGTATTTGGATGTAAATTTTTAATATGTGGTACTATGTAATATATAGGTGTATGTAAAATATTGAGTTGTGCTAGCATCTTTGAGTTAGGCCCTATTATAAACCAAAAAGAAAATTATGAAGTGTAGCAGCTTGGTTAAAGCAACAATAGTCATTTATATATTATTAAACATTTATATACCCTTTACATTAAAACACAGTTTATTTATTTGAAGTTATTTTGAACATGTAATATTTGTATGAAAAAGTTCATATAATTGCATGTAATATCAGTCAGAGAAAATCTTTACATAATAATAAGATCAGTAGCTATTTTAGGGAACATTTTTATGTTTAGATTGAATGTTATTGAAATAGATATATATGTTTATATATATTAATTGTATAGAGCTTATAAGAAGACGACACGCAAAATAATATTTAGAATCCCCCAAATTTAGGGCAAAATGCTGGATTCATTCAAATACTGGTAGTTTTACAGTGGACCTCAGTGGGATCAAGATTCCGCTCATGTGTCCCTTGACCACTGAGAAGCCTTGTAAAATAATAGCAAGACTTTTAATTTTAGCGTACTCTCTCAACAGAGGATCATAAAGTATTCAGATTCTGATTTCATTTGAAACAGGAGGCAACATTTCCACTGAGAGCAATATAAGTGGAACTGGTCCTACAGTTTATATCTGTTGATTGAGAGAAGATAGCAACTGAAATTCACATCAGTCAGGTTTGGATGAAGGGATCAGTAGCTACTCATATGTGCTATCGAAGATACTGAACTATTTTATAAATGATTCAATATTCTAAGAAATAGAAGAGGCAGAAGGACAAGTAAAACCATCATGTCTGCCAGGGAAGAAACCCTGGCTATTGTTGTTTAGTTCTTTACAGCCAACATACAATTATGCTCTTGGGTTTTCGTCTTTTGATCGTAGAATGTATAAATTTCCCACAAAGCTTAGTAAGAGATTGCCATAGCTGAAGGATGCAGGATCATCTCAGACTGCAGTGATCTGGAGGGGTCTGGAGTTTTCACTCTTTTCTTGTCCTACTTTTTGACTAAAAATGGTTTTGATGGAAAAAATCCCCAACTGGCCATTTTAATCTGAAATCCTAGTTGGTATCTTTTCTTTAAAGGTGAAAGATGGTCACTAAATTCTATTTTCCTTGGATTTTTTTGACAGTTTTTGGAGGGGCCTTGGATTTAGTGTGCTTCTGAATCAGAGGCAAAGAGGCAGAGAGTCCCACAGCATAATGAGAACTTTAGAAATCAATAACAACAACAAAAAAGAAAACCTTTCCAAAATTTTCTGTCCTGACTTGCACATTTGAGAGACTAGAACTAATTGATTTAGAGTCAAAGTTTCAGGCCTTAGGATGCAATTTTTGATAGCACAAGTTATTTTCAGGAAAAAATCTTGTGGGTTTTTTTCCAGATGTTCATCTTTGAAAATTGCATTAATTTTTCATGAAGTAAAATTTCCTTATGAGAATGAAGTTTAACCAAGTTTATTTGTTTTGGAAAACCCATAGCAATATAAATTATTCCCAGTAGGCTTAACTGTCCTTGTACCTGTCTAAATCAGGAGTAGCTTCATTTATGTTGTCTGAACTACACCCATATAAAAACAGTGTAAGCTAGGAAAGCATCAGATTTATTGCATTCAGTCATACTTTTTGTTCAAACCGGATCTAAACTCTCTTCAATGGGAAGTTTGGCATGAATAACAGAAAAAGGACTGGAGTTTTGCTTGAGTATCAAGGGTGTGCAGTCTACAGCACAGAAAAATACGATCTGTAGCAGTTCTGCTGTTGATTAGTCCATGTGCTTATGAGTAGAGACAGTAAAAGAGCCTTCTAAAAGAGGAAATAAAATCTCTCTTTAGTACTGAAACAGGCAAGGGAATATTATTTCACATAATAATAGTGATTCAGGAGAAGGAAAAATACACAAAATCATGATAAATTTTGTTAGGAATAAGACTAGCATTAAAATAAACCCTGATTGCCATATCAATTTTCTCATAAGTTTTTGACATACATCACAATCTTCTATTCAGTGAAAATTATATTATTCCTTGAAATGAATCAAATTGGTATGGCTGATTCTATGATAGGGAGAGCCATTCATTAAAAAGACTGATCTTTAAAATCAAATCTTTAGTGAATTAAGTCAGGGTCCTAGAAGGTAGGGAGAATACATGATTCGTATCAGTGAGCCTCCATATTGCTCTCCTCATTTTGCTCCTTATGTTAAAATTTCAGAACAAAAAAGCTATTTTAAATATTAAATTTATAAAATAGTGACCCTCTGACTTTAGACAAAAAAAAAAAAAAAAATTTCCTTTCATTCTCATTTATATAAAAATAACCTTGTCCAGTATCCTGTCTGAGAAAATAGGCAAATACCTCGGAAGGAAGAAATAAAAAACATGTAACACACTTTGACTTGGGAGAAGTTTCTCACTGACTCCAGCTTCTTGTCACTCCATGCCCTTCTGCTTTTCTTTATCTGTAACTGCTTACGAAAATTGCATACAGGATAATTTATCTTTTTAAAAGATAGCTGGCCTACTTGCCTCAGTATTAGCATATTATAGGGGCAATTACTCTGTGAATTCAGTGTTCCTGTTTAGAACATGTTTTATTTTAACTGTTCTGCTGAGTTTCTGTTTTGTGGGAAAAAATGAGGACTGTTCATGCAGCTGTTCACTGTAAGAGATATTCTTCCTTGTCAGATATTCAGAAGTTGATGCCAGCTATGGTTTGAACTGTGAAAGTGATTTGTTAAGGAAGTGAATTCCAGATGTCTCAGGCTAGCCAGCATTTATATTTGTTTGTTTGGGTTCTGAATATATTACACCAATCTTTGTTGTGCATATTTGCTTCTTCGTGTTAACTTTTTAAAAAGTCATCCAATATTTATATATTTTTGAACAGTTTCATATTTTAATTCCTTCAATTATCTTATACCCTGAATAAAACATATAAACATGTTTTGGCATTAATTGTCTTTTGCAAGATAAATTTTTCAGTGTGAAGCGATGCTCTTGAACTCATTACCTATAGTCAGTCTTAATAGAGTAGCCACCATGGTCGTTATCCTTCTTGAACAGTTAGCTAAATATACTTAGAGCTACTAGATACTGTAAGCAAAACTTTCTTTTTGATTTACAGTTCAGAATCTTTATCTACAATATATGATCTATATTTCTTCTGCATGTTGAATTTCTTGTCAATGCCAGTGACCACTGGGGCGATGTTGATTTAGGAGGAGGGCTAGAAAACCACTGGAGAATACACTAAGGTTCTGTTGTATTTACAGATGATTTGATTAATTTAACAGTAAATGTTTTAATTTTATTTCATGTTTTTAAGCAGTGACTTTGTCAGGGTAGAATCTTGAGGGCAGTCTTTCAAAACTATTAAATCTGTGCCTTTCACATTTAGTTGTATGAAAACAGAATCCTTATGTCAGTTTAAAGCAGAATTTTGCATCATTTTCCTAATGCAATTTGATATATTATGTTGTCTGCCAGGATTCAGCATTATAGGATATTGATTTCAATATCTGCCTCATGTAAAATCACAGCAATTTAAATACTGTGTCACTGGTAATTAGGAATTGGCAGTCTGTTTTATATTATCTTCTAAGAAGCCTACTTGTTGAATATTGCTAATCCTTTCAAAATGCTGATATTGAAATAATTCCAAAAGACCACTTACGTGTATAGCATACATCTTAGTACTCCAGATCAATATTATTTTATATAGTGAGGTTGTTGCTTCCCTTTGTGCCTAGCAGAGGTGCAGGGTCCATGTTAATTTTGAGTCTATATTGCAAATTACAGTATGCTAATATGATAGAAGAATTTACATTTAGCAGCATAGGACCTTTTGTCAGATTGGTCATATTCATTCAGAATTTCAAAATTATATAATAAAATTGTCTATATTTCAATGTAATTACATTTCAAGGCTTACAGGCATTTTGGACCAAATGCACCTGATCTTTTTTCTCAGCTGCAGGTTGCCTCCCTAGGAGTCTTTTAACAGTAGATGCTAGCCAAGGAGTTGTGGGAAAACATTTGGATTACAGAACATATAATTTTACCCCATCATCGTTACTGAGCTGATGGATGGGAATGGGGAAACAGACTGGCAAGTAAAGCTGTTTCTATCAGGAACCAGTTTTATGTAGAGGCTAACATTATGATATACAGCTTTGAGGATTTATGCTTCTTTTAATAAACGTATCAAAATTGGCTGGTAATTTAAAAGAAAAAGGTTCATCCAGCTCTCTTGTTGAAATTAATAAAATGTTTTGTCTTCCAAAAAGCTTGATGATACTTTTAGAAAACATGAAACCATACCAGCTTCTGGAAAAATACTTTGTTTAGTTTATTGTGCTGTAGTTGAAAATTACATACCTTCATAAACACATGATTTTACAGAATAGTGAAGGGCATTCTGAGGTTTTATGTACTACGTTGTACCTGAGGAGTAAATTGTAAAGACCGAAGTGTACTTCTTTCAGGGAATGATTCAGTAGAACATGAGAAACATAACTTTAATATAGAATTCATGAGCAAAGTCAGGGTATGTAATATCTTTGATGGCTTTATTTAGTTCTACACTGACCAGGGATCATATTTTAACCTTTTGCAAAATAATTTTGTTTTTTCCCCGCAAAGATGCGCACTTTCTGAAATGACACTTTCTCTTTCTGTACTGTGGTGATGGTACCTGACTAAGGAGTAGTTGTATGTCATGGGTTCATGCTAATGTCTAGTCATTCTCTTGGATCTTTGTGTACTCAGTAGAACCAATGAGCACTTCAGTACACAAAATACCTGTGGGAACTAATGAACGAAGTAGGAAAAACCACATGATTTTGATACAACCTTGCTTTCTTATTAACCCTAGCCAGTTCATACCACTTCTCCAGTTTGGTTTCTCCATCTGTAAAGTTAAACTAGTGACGCTCCATACAGGATTTTTGGTAGAGTTTTCTTTCTGGCTGTCAGGCACTTGAAAGATCAGAATTTCTATTAGGGATCTAGTAGGGGAAGTCAAGATTTGAAGCTTCCCTTACTGTAGTGCAACCTCTTTAGTCAACAGAACTGATAGTTACCTACTGGCTTTGAAGTTGCCACCATTCCTACTACCTATCTATCCATAGCTGAGTGTTCAGAATAATGTGTTTTTTCTTGTGCATAACTGGTCTGCCATGACATGCTTTCCATTAGTCTGACTAGATACTGGAAATTATGTAGCTTGTCAACTGCCAACCACTTTTCCCTTGACAATTCAGCTCTTCTCGTGGTTGTAACAGTTCCCATCCTTTGCAATGTTATGACACCTGTACAAAAGTCATCCTTATTACTATAAAAGAATCAAAGATTTAATGTCTGAGGATAGTGGAGAACTCTGGTTCCAAGTCAATGATCGTGTAATTTTTGAAAAAGTTTCGTTCTCTTTTGTTTTCGATGAGAAATTTGGGGGTGAAAGCGGCAGGTGGCCTCAGTCATACCTTGTTTGAGCTTGTAAAGAAATAAGAGACAGAGGTATGCTGGCAGCTTTCTGTAAGAACAGGATTGCATGATAGGATTTTAGATTTCTTTAATGCTATGGAGTTGGAGTTGTTTATGAACCTGGAACTATTTACTTAGGTCCTAATAAGCAGCAAATTTGGTGCCTCATAGATAGCTGAAAAAAAACGGGTTCTATTTTCATTTTCCATTGGAATCAATTTGAAGTCCCATTGACTCAAGTTTAGAATTAGGGCAAACCTAATAACCTGCTGATTCTGAACTTATTATTCAAGTGGGAATATGAAAACAGAGAAGATCTAGGGCAAATTAAATAACCTGCTGATTCTGACTGTAGTATTCATATGGGAATATCTGTAGAGAAAAGACTTCATAAATTTGTGTATTTATTACCATCATCCTCCTCCTCGTCATTATTTATTAATTTAGTACATGCTTATGAACCGTGCTGTAAGAGTAAAGTTATGTGACTAATTTTGTTTTACATTTAAGGGACATTAAGGAAAAATCTGTTTTACCAAAAAAGCGGGCGGTGTATTCAATAGAATCACTTTTGCAGTTGCTGCCACTACAAACTGTGAAACTGTGTGTTTTGCGTATGTAAGTGCTGCATACCAACAGTGCTGTGTAGGTGGGCAAGTTGCAGATTGCTTTTAGTCTGTGGCACAATGCACAAGGTCTTGAAATGAAAAGGTTTGACTTTTTGGTGATTTTGTCTAGAGAAAGGGCTTCGTGTTGCTTAAAGGCAGAGAAACTAGACTGATTCATCCCACAGCAATGTCTTTTTGTAATTAAGAGAACATGCACAGTCACTACAGAGGTCACTGACATTACACTATGCAATTGGAGATGTATGTCACAGTTCCAAAGTTTCAGAATTACATCTTAATTTCTGATATCGAGTGACCGTCACGTTGATCTTCTTCCCCTTCTACGCTTTTTAGCTTTAAAAAAAGATTAAAAAAATGACATTTTTGTCAAAGGAGGTATTTCCATTAAGAAAAGACTCATTGAGAAAGATTACATGTATATATTATAAATTATATATACTTTCTTTTTAAGAAGTGTATAGAAAATCACAGAATTAGTGAGTAGACATGGGGTGAAGATCTGTATCTCAATATTGTAATTTTCTTTAGAAGCTTATCCTGACTTCTTTGTTCCCAAAGGTGACAACAGAAATGTTCACACACACGTCAGCATTTGTACAATGAGTGTCTAGGGGATGACCATGATGAATAGCTTTAGAATGAATTACAGTCTTGTGATGCAAAGATAATATTCATTATTAATAAAAATGTGAGAATTGGGCCCTAATGCTAGTAAAAAAAAAAACCTCTACAGCCCTCTTAGGAAATACGTTATCTTTCCTGATTCTGAATCATACAGGAATGATAGAAGTGATCTAAAAAAGTTTGGATTCTGCTGACTGTTAGGCAGCCACAGGCTTACATTTTACATTTATAAAATCATTTTTACATTTTACATGTGTAAAATCAGACACGTAACCTGGAAGGTCCAGGGACAAGAGGCGGAGAGGCTAGTGAGACACTGCATTTCCTTCCCAGACTACACACACTGCTATGTCTAAGCACAGTGAATTTCAGGTGAATATCTATCATGAGGTAGACAGATGCTTTGCATGACAACATCCCCTAGAAAAGCAGTGGAATTTCTTCAGGAATTTTCCCAGGAATGTTAGTGCTGGCAGAGAGATTACTAATTTTGCTTATTTTGAATTTTCTTCTCATTGTTCCTCATCAGGGGAGAGACAGGTGAAAATGGAAGTTATAAACCAATAGCTGTATGTCACTTAATTTTTAAGACTATCACGTGGTGATAGAAGAANAAATGCGCCGGGACGCCATCCTGTGCAACCTGCTCTAAGTGACCCTGCTCTGGCAGGGGGGTTGGACTAGATGATCTCCAGAGGTCCCTTTCAACCCCTGTGATTCTGTGATTTGTAAATAGATTTTCTAAGGACTGATTAATGCCCTCTTGCTACATCCTTCTCAGATGAATGTTGCTGAACTTCCCAGGAGCTGATTCTCTGTGAAGTTTGTTTTCTGTGATACTGCAGAAAAATAATTTCTGAACTATTATTACATTGCAAAGAACATGGGTTTTTTTAGAAGACATAGTTTTTCAGAGATAAATTGTGGACTGTCGTTCAACATTAGACAAAAGATTTGTCTGGTTTGGTTAAACATTTATGGAAGAATTCTGAATACAGATTTCATATTCTTACATAAAACATTCCTACTTAAGTGTTACAAGGAAAACATCAGCATTTTCCCACTAGCTCATCAGGAAGAAAATATGACTTGAATATATTTCCTTATTGATCCAAAACTCCATTAGTTTTCCATGAACGCTGTCTCAGTTGTGGTAGTTTCCAGTAATTTCTGTGGTTTTTTTTTTTTTTGTCACTGTTCTTGGTCCAAAGCCACTGGAGGATCAGCTAGGATGAAAGTTAGTTACACAGCCTTGAACTTGTGCTTTTTCCTCTATGGCAGTTAAACAGATGAGTCTGGCATTATAATAAGTTGTGCATTTAAGCAGTACAGCAGTTTTTATTTTTGAAACTCAGAATTTAAAGAAATCACACATCAGGTTTGAAGTTATGAGAAAAATATTTTCACATTGTTTCTTACTCAGGTTTTCATAAGGAAGAAAGTTCCAATGACAGAAAAACGTTAATGTAATAGAAGTTTTGACCTGCTGTTCTTGCAAATCCATTTGAAAAATTCTTAACATTCAGAGGTTTTATCTGTTCTCTTCTCATCAGCTGGAGCCCATTCTCTTGTTTTAAATATCATTGCAGTCTTTTAATAAGTAGGGTCTTTCTTGCACTTTATAAATACCTGCATCATTCAAGTTTGTGATAGGAACTGATTAAATAAATATCTGCTCTTCAGTCACTTATTACCCATTGTGGTATGTGAGTCATGCTGGTGGTTTTTGTAAATCTTAAACCACAGAAGTATGCACAATAATGCAAGTGAATAAAATTTCCCTCCAATTTCTCCTCTATTAAAAAAACAGAAACATGTCTGTTAGAAGGGGATAAATAGCAGTCTAAGTTGATGGCACCACAGGAATTCAGAAGCAAAGCTACCTTCAATGAGTGATGGCTTTCATCTTTTTTGTTGCTTGTGTTTAAGGGTGAAACTTATCTCTCCATTTTATTCACATTTGCATGAAAAAATAACAAAAAGCAGTTAGTGATGCTGTATCTGTTGTGATAGAGATACGCCTAACTCGAAAAGCATGCCTCTGAGAACTTAGTAATATTCAGTTATTTTGATGTACTTTAATATGGGCTCATTACTCCTTGGATAGCTGAAGGAAGAGGTTGAGTCACTATTCCTGGAGGTCTTAAAAGACTTGTACATGTGGCACTTTAGGGACATGGTTTAGCAGTGGACTTGGCAGTGTTAGGTTTACAGTTGGACTCAATGATCTTAAAGGTCTTTTCCAAACTGAATGATTCAATGATTCTATGAAATATATAAGGTGAACTGAGTACAGGTTTTGATGTTACTCAACTTTGCTTTTCCTTGGCTTCCTCTTCCGAAATTTGAAAAATACTACGTAATTATGTCTTGGAAACTCGATCCTTGCCCAATCTGAGCTCTCAGTGACTTAAATTAAGCTTTCAATTGTTAGAGAATGCAGAAAGAGATACTAAGGAAATTAATTAGCTAATGGAATGGGAAGAGAAAAATGTGTTTGGAAATCATATATATTGTTCCGGACAATATTTTTTAAATATTTTCCTTTTGTAGGTTTGTCACGTTTAGTAGAATCTCTGTCAACTGATGGAGTAAAATAATTTGACTCGGTACTCCTTTCGTGTCTGTGTAAATCATGAACGATGTGTCTTGAAGCTAATATATTAAGCTGTTGTAAAATAAGGGTAAGATCAGAATCAGGTCCTCTGGTTAGAAAAAAACCCCCATAAATCTTGCAAGTGTATGAATATTAAAACACCCCAAAACCTCAAGAAACAAACAGGCTTAACCTTGCCCACTACTATGTAATNGGAAAGGCTGAGAGAGCTGGGACTCTTTAGCCTGGAGAAGAGAAGGCTGAGGGGAGACCTTATTCTTGCTTATCTAAGTATCTGAAGGGTGGGTTGGAGGAGGATGGAGGCAGACTCTTTTCAGTGGTTCCCAGTGACAGGACGAGGGGCAACGGGCACAAATTGGAACACAGGAAGTTCCATTCAAACATAAGGAAAAACTTCTTTATGGTTAGGGTGACCGAGCACTGGAAGAGGCTGCCCAGGGAGGCTGTGGAGTCCCCTTCTCTGGAGATTTTCAAGACCCACCTGGATGCAGTCCTGAGTAATGTGCTCTAGGCATTCCTGCGTCAGCAGGGGAGTTGGACTAGATGATCTCTAGAGGTCCCTTCCAACTCTAAAAATTTCGTGATTCCGTGATCTTTATAGAAGTTTTCTTTGTCATTCAGATGCACAAAAACATTTTGCCAGCACAAAAATGACTGGCGAGAGGCTTTGCTTCCTTGTCTCCCACACCTATAGGGTAGCAATAATTACTTATTTCACTCTTCAATTTTTCTATATTTATAGAGGTATAAGAACTGGCAATGCAAATTTCCCTTATAAAATTATGAATTAATGGCTAAAAGAATGTTCATATTTTAACCCCCCTTCACACCCCCATTGCTGAGATGAGCTATCCTGTATTAAAATGCTTGCCATTTGAAAATAGTCTGTCATGTATATTTTTCATCCACAGGTTTGAATCAATCTTCACACTCCTTTTGTTGTTCTTAGATACCCATTTAGTGCACAGGTTTTTAAAGCACAGCTCAGTGTGGCCAGTCTGCTGCTCCTCTAATCAGCCTAAGTCATTGGTGTCAGTCTAACGTATGAACATACTGCACTCAAAATCGATGCGCTGAGAATATTATGAAGTTTATAAAATAATGCACTTAAAAGCTGTAAACTGTCAGAACAGAAGATACTGTACAATTTTAATTTCATCTGTTTCTGGGTGTTCATTATGAAACAGTCTTTAATTACATGATCATATACCACTTTTTCCTCAAGCCTTCTGCCTCATTCAGTGCATAATCTGGAGAACACATTCTTTAATATTTTGAGTGTTTTGTTTTCTCCTTGCTGTTCAGTGTGTAGCCCTGAGCTTTATTTATCGTCCACACTCAAACCAGCTCTGAAGAGAAATTATTAATTTTTCCCTGGGCTTTTCTAAGGTTTTTATAACTAGAATGTCTGAGCCGCTACAGAAATATTAAAAATTACACAATGCCCATGTCAGATGACAGATGCTATTATCCCAGTCGCAGAAGAGAACTGGCAAGAGAGACTGCAGGTAAAAACAGTCACAAATACTGAGTGCACAATCTAAAGTTTTCCTGAGTACTTTGCCTAAAACGCTACATACTCTAAGCATCCACTCTAACTTCAAAGCACAGCTCACGCTGACTTCAGATTACAGCTTTGAGTGATCAGCATGGCGTATTCTGGGATATCCAGCAAGGCACCCTCCCCAAAGATGCAAATGTCCTGAACAGCATAAGGAATGACCACCCAGAAAATGCCTGGCTTTGAAAACCTGACCAAATTCACACGGGTTTTTTAGGAGAGAAGGGGATGGAACATATTTTTCTTCAAGGCGGCATTCACCTCTCCTTGGTATGCGGTACAGCCCGCGCCTTTTTAGCAAGGACTCTTGTATTGCAGAGGCAGGTGTACTGCTCATTGCCACAACAGCTTTCTTCGTTACTCGGTCATTACTTATGGCTAAGAATAGACCTCTTCTGTGTACAGAACAAGTTAACGGAGGCTCTGGAGAGAATTGCATTAAACTATGTAATTAAAGGGTATATCATAACATACATGAATAAAGTGGATGGATCTGAGTTACGTAAGAAGCCTTATGTCTCAGAGCTGCTATTTTTGACTTTGCAACCTAAAGAACATTCTTTTAAGGTAGTAAAATAGTCAGTGTGTATAATTTTTTATAGGTTTTTAGAACTCTACTCCGACTCAGACATCCCAGCCCCAGCCATTGTGTTTTCTGCACTTTAATCAGGAATCCTGCATGCCAGCAGGGAACTTGCTGATGGACTGACACTTTCCCTGGGAGCTGGGCATAGCACAGGCTACGGAGTTTCCAGTGACAGGGAAGACCTGCTGAGGCTGAAGTTAAAGGAGGCAACCACAGACCGAATGATCTTTCAGGAGTTTCCTGATAAAATCCAAGACCTCTCCAGTAATGCTGTGGAAACATATTTTTGAGAAAGTTTGCAACTTGAACAGATTCTAGTCGGTTTTCAAAGGATTGGCAAAAGGCTTAACCCTGAAAGTCAAGTTACTTCTGCCCAAATGGTTTTTATATTCCTGCTTCAAAATAAGACTAAAGTCAAAAGGAATCAGAATGGAAATGAAACTTACTTAGAGTTCCCTTGGGGAGATGCTACTGCTAACATAAATGTCAGGTTTTTCACTTGAGGTGGTTTTTGGGGACTAATTCAAATATATTATTTAAAGTCTGAAAAAAGACAACTTCTTTACTATACTGGGTCACTCTCTATTTTCTTTAATTACTATAATCGATCTCTCTGTAGTAAGTGTCTGTTAAAAGGACACAGAATTGTTCCAGTGCATTTCAGAATGGTTTTTCCAAGGAATTAATTGAGTTCTTAAAATAAAATATAAACATTGTATTTGCACATCTGCTTGTTTAGTGTTGCCACTAAAAACTTTGCCTAAAAATATTTCTTAGACTCTTCCTGTAAAAGTTTTATATAGGGAATAGTATAGCCATAATACGATATTCTGTACACAAGAGCCAGAAGTGCAGTGTCAGTCTTTGACTTGACCAGCCAATATTTTTAAGATACTTCTGTCTTTATAAAAGCCATATTTATTAATGTCACAGGAACTTTGAATGCACCTTTATTATTTTTCTCCTTATTTAGAGATTGTTACTTTCTCTGCTTACAGAATTAGTTTCTTTCTTTGTGTATTAAAAAATTACGAAGATTTAAAATATTTATTTTCCCTTTTCCTTTCCACGATTCATATTATATCCACTATGTTATACTATGTACTATTTTGACTATAAAGCATACAAATAAAAAGCTATCAGGACAGGAGAAGGTGAAGAGAGAGTACAGTCACAGTCAAATTCCCAATAAATTTCCTTAGGATCACTTAATTCACAGATGGCCCCACTGTATTTGGTTGGATTATTTGTATGAATAATTTTATCCCCTTGATCTCCAATATAAACTAATGTATATACAAATATGCTGCAGATAACTATACTTACTTTAATAATACTATATGCCTATTTACAAGCATATGCTTGTCCTATATGTTACCTCATGGTATTTAAGCACCTAGGGACATTTTCAGGAATATTAAATGTTCTTACTCCCACTGATTTAAATGGGACTATGTGTGTACGAATGTACAGAAAAGAAAAGTTTTTAAAAGAAAAAAGTTCAATAGTAAAAAAAAATCTCAAAAACCGTGGCTTAAGCATAATCAGATGCAAGCTAAACTGCAGAATCATAGACAACCAATTGAAGTATTTATATTTATAAATTTTGAGAGACAACTATTCATATTTTTATGTATTAAAATGTTGTGCCTAGTATGTAATCTTATTAGATTCATCTTTATAAATGCCATTTTTAATGAATAATGAGTTTAAATTCAGATGCATATAAATATTGTTCAAGCTCACTGTATGTGTGTTTTACCACCTCTTTGTTGCATTTTCTATAAAACAATTGCAGTGCTGTTTCTTTAAGAAAGCTTAAATTCTGGAGGAAAATAGTACCAGTCAGAAATCCCAGTCCTATGTAACATCCCTAAAGGCTGTTTGTTGCTAAGCAGTGAAGGGAGCATAATTTAATGCACTCCGATTTTACCATCGTTTAAAATATGTCCCTAGCTCAGCAGTGCTCCTCTGCATACCCTTTTTTTTTTTCTTTTGAAACATAGAAGATAGTATACAAAGAGTGAAGCAAAAGTTTACTAGCCTAATGGGACTGTAGGATATAAAAAAAAAAAATTAAATGTATTGATGCTTTGACCATCATTTAATCTACTACCTACGCTTACCAGACTTCTCAAAGTATCAGTTTCTATGGTCATTTTCAATATTCATGCATTTCATAAACTGGCTAAAAACTCTTCTCAATTTAATGAAATTTTAGAAAACAACTTGTCCTAAATGAAACTTTATAAAGCCTCCTAAATTTAAAAAAAAAAAAAAAAAAAAAAAAAAAAAAAAAAAAAAAAAAAAAAAAAAAAAAAAAAAAAAAAGTTTTTTTAAAGACAATACTTCTCTTGTACCATCTCTGGGATTTCTATCAGTAAGGTTAAAAAACAGGTAGGTTTCAGTATTTCTAAAATTGATGCAATTATTATTTTATGTCAGGAATTTTCATTCACTCAGAAAATAGCAAATGAAGCTGACTGCTCTAAGTGAAACGGTATAGCCACTGCACCTAAGGTTACTTCTTTCTTGGACCTGCCCCCATACACATGGTGAATCGTGCTGCAGCTTGGTCCTGCTACAGTGGTTTGGGTGAAAGAAAAAATTCTCTTGGGAGGACTTTGTTAAATCTGGATGATTTGGACAGAGCAGTTGTTCAGGCAGTTCTGCCAGCTGATCTGAAGGGGCAAATAAAAAGTTTTCCCATAGCAAGCATGCAGTAGCGTAAGGGGAGCCAAGGTCTTTGCCTGCTCAGCTACAGGAGAAGTGGACACGTGACTCTTGCTTACATGTCTCTGAATTTCTGTCTATATAGCTGTGATGGATTCCTGCAAGCATTATTGATTATTAATGTTCTCACCAGAAAAAATATTTAAGGAATTTATTGGAAATACAGGAAAACTTTCAGTGATTTGGAAGATATTTTCTCTGTTTTAAGGGGGTCTGTTTTTAATGATAAGTAAGGTAAAATTTGTCTCTGAATAAGCCTAGTAGCTACACTGTACTATGTCTTAATAACAATCCTGAAGTTTTTCAGCTGAACTTGGGAACTGGACCTCCATTTTCTTTGAGTCAGTAACATCACTTTTAAATCAAATCTTGGAAAAACTCTTAGTACTGAAATTTTCATAGCTGTCAAAAATATTTTTGAGAGTTGCTTTCCTTTTAGCTGCATTTCAAAGCAGGTTCCTGAATTTATTTTTTTAAAGTACTTCAGCTAAATTTAATATGACTTGGTGTTTTCTCTGACTTTATGCAAAAGATAGCCTGGAAAACTGTTGATAAAATAAGAGACTGGCAATATCGTTGAAACAAACCTTTGGTTACCAAATAAATGATACCAGGAGAAGAATGTAACAAAAATACCTGAAATGTTATTAGATATTATAGTAGTATATCATGCTTAGCCAAGTTTCAACAAATTATTAGTTAATGAATGTGGTGTGTACTGCCTACCTACCTCTAAAGGGTGTGCAACAGTCTCCCCATGAGTCTCATCCTACACTTCTTACTGCAGGATGTTCTTACTGTAGTTTTTGCTTGGTAAGAACTGTACGATACTTAATATATGACCAGCTGCAAGTTCTCCTCTGAAATACTGGATTCCTTCAGAAAATAATTTTAATTGTGATAGTGACCTTTGGTTCTTGGGTTTTGCAGTTGGGTTTTGCTTTTTGCAGAATTTACTACAGTTAAGAAAAACTTACTATGGAACAACCCTTTTTTAGCTTTGGACCCAGATATTATTTCTTCTTTAAAAACTGGATCCTTCATAAATGATTACATCAGATGAATGGTAGACATCTGGAAACATAAAATAGAAAAAAGGAGAGATGAAGGACTAAGAAGTAATTAAGTACTGGAAATGGAATTTGGAATTGCTATTTTATTTTCACAATTCTATTACCAGTTCTTTATGTATCTCAAGTATTTAATCTCCCTCACAGTTTTTCAGCCATAAAATAAGGTTAATAATATTCACTGTCTTCTTACCATTCCCTGTCTGTTTTGTTTAGTAATGTCTGAGATTTCAGAGCATGGTTTGCTGTATTCCTACCAATACTTACTGCAAGAGAAGTGGGTTTTACTTATGGTTTTAAATGTTACATATTATATACAATATTGAGCTGTAGTTGAGATACAAACATTAGAGCAAAAGTAATGAATCAATTTTTGTAATGTAGGGTATTCCAGATTGCTTTAAGGGCACCAAAGTTCCTGATGTACTCATACATATTCTTTGTAAACCTATGTTTTTCTTTGGGATAACCTGTTTGGGCCTGGTTTGTGGTTTATTTCTCATAGCATAACATGGCAACAGGATCTCTTAACAAGATTAATATATTCTTGAGTAAAATCGTGTTATTTATAAAGAGGTCCTTAACAAATGTACCTTCAAAAGATTCTTAATTTTATCTCCTTTGCAAGCAAAAGCAAAGATGCTTTTTGGAAATGAACTGAAAATCTACTAAAATACATGTAAGATTGTATTTTCTTGAAATAAATGTCAGCTGATAAAAAGAATTTTCTTAGGCATACTGCACTCTAATAGTACTTGCTGATGCTATTGTATGAAGGATTTTAGAGCTTGCTGGCAGAAAATGTTTACAAAATGTCATAGAATGTGAAGCTTTGTACTTGCAAAAGGTGTAAGGGGGGAAACAGTGATTTTCATTAATACCTGGTTATGTAAAGGCTATTCTGAACAATATAGACTGATTAGCTAGTAAAGAGGAGAAAAGCACTTTCCTAAGTTTCTAGCCTTTTGGTTCTTCTGCTACTAGGAATTATTCTACAAGTGTAAGATGAATTGGTTCATCTATATTTGAATTGAAATGAAGATCTGATTTTCATTGATATAACAGTGGAATGATTTTCCTCAGGCAACCTTTGAAAGCAAGGGAATATTCTTTCTGATTTCAGAAATTTTTGGATCAAGGAGTTTGGTTCTACCTCAAACTGCTTAAGCTGTCACCTTCATGGAAGTTAGTTATGGTTATACATGAAAAATGCATCCAAATATGTTGCTTTTACTAGCTATTTATTAAAAAGCTTATGCAGAAATAATTCTGATCTGATCTTTGTTTGATGAAATAATGTTATGAAGGCCTAAGGTATATGTAGCTTAAATGACTGTAGCTATAACATTTGATGTCATGAAGGTCTCATCTTTAGATAGCAGTTAGATAGTAGACTATCAGGTAATTCACTTGTTTTTCAATAGATACATGTATAGTACATAAAAGGATGGATAGACTGGGAAATGTCCAAATGACCATTTGAAAATATATAACTTGTACTGAACACACAGTCCAGCTACACATTGTTTGCTATTTGGATAAAATGACCAAACAGAGAGTGTATGACACCTGTATCATAGAAGATGATAGCCTACTGAAGAATGCAAAAGCTACAGGAAAAAGAACTGATTAAGTATATGTGAAAGGGAATCATAGATTGCATTCCAGCTCCAGGGTTATTAGATATCACCACATACTTGGTGGTCATGAATAGCCACTGTTGTGATAGCTACTTTTCATGGGTACATCTGCATAATACATTCGGCTGAACTGTACAGCTAAGCAAGGCTAATAAATGGGATCACAAAAAGAGTGATTAGACAGAAGCCCTGTCCAACGACACAGACAAAGTCCCAGAATGAGCAATTCACAGCACTGACCCAATGTTCTCAATTTCAGTTCAATTTTAAGTAGAATGATGAGGGTTTTTGAGAGAGCAAAGGACTTCGGTTAAATGAAATGTCAGCAAGTCTATGATTGCAGAAGGGAGCATGGAGAATTCGGACCTTTAAATCTGTGAGCAAATGTACTGAACATATAAACTCCTAATTAAAGGAAGAAATGAAGTATCAGCTATCTGTCATAAAAGTAAATGTTTAATCATTAATGGAAAATCTAAAAAGAAGAACAATAGTAAATAGACCTGTCATTCCAAAATGTTGAAGATTACTGGAGTTTGAAACACTATGTAATTGAGCAGAACAATGCTAAAGTGTTTATTTTATCTTAAAAATCTTTTTATTCTGACATTTTAATTTCACTATGTAGTGAGGAAATACAGAGTCAGTAGCTTTGAAGACCATAATACTACATTGGCCCCTCCTCTGGAACAAATATGTCTTTATTATAATTTACACCTGTACTCAAACATATTTTTTAGTGGAAATACCTATAAACATAACAAGATTTTATGATGCTTTCCAAGGTGCAGAGTACATAGAAGGAGATGTTTTTTCCAAAGTATTTACTCACTTCTCATGATGTCTGTAGGAATTTGCTGATAAACTTTCTGTTGTGCCTTTGGTTACTATACCAGCTCCAAGAAGCAATGTGGCACACTACATAGGTATTTCCTAATATTGCTAAACTATAACAGAATATATTAACAAATAAGATACCATCTCTTCTATGGTCCATTGCCAAACTACATTACATGTGCATCACAGTCCTTTCCTTTGTCTTTCATTTTCATAGCTGTGTATGCTTCCACTGTAGGATCGCTGGAGGTGGCGTACATATTTAATTAAATAGTTTATGTTGTATCTGATAACACCATTCTTGGACAATAGATAACTTACTTTTACTTTGAAACATCTACTAATCTCTCTCAAAATGTTACATTCCAGAAATCTGAATATTGTATTTTTTTACTGTCTAATAAGATTTGTCTGTGCCAAAAATCTATTGCTACCTTTGTAAGTACTTCAAGGTACAAGAAGATCCGCTATTTTTAATAATGGTCTTGGACAAGAGAATACAGGTTCAGTTTCCTTAGAATAGTATAAAATACATATTTCTTTCGGGGGGAAACATATGAAAGTAATTTTTCCTCTCTATTTAAACTGTTTTGCAAGGTACACTGTAGTGCAATTCTATTTCAGCAAATGTTAAAACAGCACTTTTTTTTTCATTCGGAAAAGACATGCAATTTTATTCTACTGAAATTGCTTGCTTGTGAAGAAAATGTCTGGAGTTTGGGGGAATGTATGAAGTTATTTCTGTACAGACACTATTCATCAACAGAAATTTGGGGATATTCAAGTAAAACATGGCAGTGAGGGAGAGAAGATTATACGTTTATTTAGGATTTCCTTGTGCCTCCTTTAAAAGCCCTCAGAATATATGTAGATTTCAAACTGTGAAAAAGATAGTACAATGGTCATTAGATTTGGGACTTTGAATGCTGATCAAGAGATTTTGTAAATTTCATTAAGAATAATACCAAATTGGTGAGTGATGTTTAAATCGCATATGTCAGCAGTGTGAAATACATAAATCTCTGATTAGTTTATCTTGGCACAAACTCTGTGTCCTCTTCTCAGTTCCACCGAGTAATAAATTGCACAGTGCAATTTCATTCAAGGACCAACCTGAGACAGAATAAAATCCTAAAGGTTTTATACTTGCCCATTAATTGATAATAACATGCTAACCTTCTGATATCTCAGTCCTGTAGTTCTTACATTTGGGGACTGAAACTGATTTTTTGAATTCAGTCTTCTTTAAATGTCAGTGGATATGAGTGTCATACTCAATTTCTGCCTGGAACTACTTTCTCTCATAAAAATACTAACAGGTTTGGTTTTATTTGCTCTAATTCCTATGCAGAGATGTTAAGGAGGATTAGGTTATTCTTGGGTGAAATATCATTTTATTGTATTTTTAGAAATTTTATTACATAAAAATCTTTCATGAGCTACCTGACTTAAACAGCATGACTGTCAAAACTTTCTAAGTATGCTTAGGAACAGATATTTTTTTTTCTAAGTCCTCTTGAGAGGTCACATTCTCTCTGTGCCTGAAGTAAGCCTGATGGACTTCTAGCTTGTGGCATATACTGTATTTGTAGTGCATTCAAAATATAAGAATTAATGGGTTAGTGTGTTCTGTACTAAATACATTTTTTAGTATAAAATCTTTATTGCACTTAAATCCTTGAGAATTTTGCCATCCACATGATTGATTGTGGAATCGGTGGTATGGTTTCACCTGTTCTGATGCATGAGAGCTCTCTTGGGCCAAATAATGACAAAAGCAGTGTGTCATCATTTTTGCCCCTCATCATCTCAAATGCTTGAAAGCTGTCTTAATTGTTCTTTGCATTTGTATTACTCCTTCTGGTACATGCATGTGAAAAAAAGAGAGAATAAACAGAACTTCTATAGATTGCTGAAGGAATGTAGACACATACTTTTTATTCTTCAGTATCCCAGTTAGATCTAGAGATAACATCTAAGGTTTTTTAGTTTCCACAAGGACCTTGTTGATTTGGCTCCTCCATGAAGGAACATTATTTTCCTTCTCTTTTTGACAAGCCAGAATATTTTTGTTTAAACTGTTTATTTTTTGAGAATAATTTCTTGCTAACGAAATAGCAACAGAATAAGAAATTGTACAAGACCCCATTACATTGTTAACAATGCTTTTTTAATACCCTAGCAGATATATACCTTGCGGTGGCAGCTCCATTACAATTTTCCACACAAAAAAAATAGTTCTCAAGAGAAGGATTTATTTTCCATTTACAGAGAAAGAGTGTATTCAAAAGTAAAATTTCATATGAAAGAATTACAAATTATACATAATAAAGAACATTCAAAGGAGAATTCTTATACAATACGTGTGAAATTGAAACAAGAACTTTACTTTGTGGAGCATTTCTCAATGAATATGATATGTTTGTGCTATGAAAAGATAAAAATTCATATAAGCAGTTGTATGAAAAAAAGAAAGAAGTATCTACCTCTTGTTATGGAGATACACCAGACTTCTGAGTGACAAAGTGAAGGAGGTATTTTAAGCTCATTGATTAAAGGTCAATGTAGAAGCCAAAGAAAATGAAGGAAATCTGCCACTCAGGTGTGCTCTTCAAAGCAGCAAAATAGGATTCATGCTTCTGTAAGAGACGAGATTGCTGGAAATGCAGTACAAGAGCTCTCCAAGGGGTAAGACCTTCAAACTGGCTATTTCAATGAGTAGCCATTCCTGAGGAAATTATCAAACAAATTAACCATATGGCCAGTCTGGAGGATGTGAAAAAAATAGTAGTAAAGCAGCAGGATGCAGTTGGACTATATATTGTTTTACTCAGAACAGGTGCTTTCACATCATATTTATGTAATGACAAAGAACTAGTAGTTGACAGCAACGCTAAGGTCAGAATTTGTTAACAGCACTGAATTTATCTTACCTTAGAAAGGCTGGGCTATAGGGTAAAACTTTCTTAAAGGATACCCTGAAACATAATCTCCAAATAGGCAAAAATTGTTCTGCTGTATGTTTGTTTGGCTCTCTATCAATAAAAAAGGGCTTCCCCTCCCCCCCTTAATTTACATTTGTCTCTTCTTCTATCTATACACTTCATTTTTATTTTCTCGTTCCTCTTTTTCGTGCTCCTGTTGCTTATTCTTGCATTCCCTCTTTTCTTTGGCTTTAGGAATTAAGTAAAGTGGCCAAAAAGGGACAAGTCCAGTAACCTTCCATCTTCTCAAGCCTTGTTTTTCCAAACAGTACGGTTCAGACTTCTGAATTTGTGGATCAGAGCAACCAAACAGATCCTTCTATCAGGATACAAGTCCACCATAATAGAAGGCGTTTGCCCTCATTTCAATCTAAATGGCAAAATAGTTTTGGCTGTGCACCATGTGAAGTGTGGACCTGTGTAAAGGTGATTATTTAATCTGAATTGAACAACTACATTTTGAAAGACAGCAGTTTCTATACATACTGCAAGAACAGTATCTCTAAGAGGTTCCAATTTGTGTTAATCTAATGATCCAACCTGGATTTTATGTGCCACAAATTTCATGTTCTAGGAAGATACCAGATGAATTGGTCCAGGTTTCATTACAGCATCACTAAAGGCTATCAGGTCAATGTAAACATTTGTTGAAATGCCTTGCTAACTTTGCTACTGGACTGTGACTATGACTATCTGCTTCCTGTTGATTCTGTTCACAGTTAAGTGCCAAAAAATGCCATGTAGTCTTCTGTTCAGCACTTCCATAATCTGCTGTTGATACCTCTGTGACTGTCAGCTGCAGTTATTTCACTACAGAGCATTACATACTCCTTCTCTTTCACTTCACGTGCCTTTCCAGTTTAAGAAGATACACCTGTTACTATCTACTATTCTTTTTTTTTAATGAATATAATACTCATCTTCTGTTGATCACATTTTCCAGAAATGACAGGATGTCTGAGGTTCTCATGCAGCTTCCTTTTAGCATTCCCCAGTTATCACATCTTCTGATTTGCATTGCTGATTCTTTTTTGATGTTGAACCACATTCCATTAAAATTTCCTCCCTCGGCTATTTCATTCTTATACTAAGTCAGAATTACTCATATTCCTTATTGAATGATATTTAACACAGTGATAAGGAAATGTACGTAGCAATCATAATTGTTTTTAGATAGCCTATATTACTGCAGATGGCCTCTACAGTTTTGAAGAGTTTATAAGAAATATTTTATTCCTTTACAATCTTCTTGAGTGCCCTACCTCTCCCCTTACTGCTATGTTTTCCCATTTCTGTTCCTTACAACCAGTTCCTTTTCCATCTCTCCATTTCCTTTGTGGTGGTCCTTTCCAATTTTCAGTGCTGTGGGCCTCTTCATTTCAGCCTTCCCAGTTTTCCCCCCAGCCCTTGTTTTCTATCAAGGCCTGAGTAAGCGGTTTACTGTTCAAGGGACTTATTCCTCTTTAGTCAGTTTATTTATCCTTTGCCTATTTTTCTCCTTCAGACCACTCTCTCTGGCCTTTGGCCGCTCCCTGTCACGATTTCTTTCTCACCCACAGTGAAACCTTTGAAGTTGTGTGTGAAGAAGTAAACTCTTTGTACCTTACGGAGTAATTTCATTTAACTTCTTATTGCTGTCTCCAAAGGTGGGATTTAGATACCTTTAATGTGGTGGTGTGTTGTAATGCTGCCTGGTGTAATACAGAATACACTTCATTAAATATATATGATACAGTTTCTTATAAATGTACCTAGAAAGTGACACAAATGGAACAGCACAGTGCTGGGACCTCCTGCTCAAAATTTTTAATTCAGTTCGTAAAAGAAATCCATATGCAGTACTACAGAGCTCTCATGTCTTGTAAGTCAGATTGAAAACAAAACTGAATACAAGTTATATTGGAAAAGTTTAAATAAAATTGCCTACAGAAGCTATTTGGCATGCCCAAGTTTGGATTCCATAGAGGAGAAGCGTGTGTGTGTGTGTGCACACTCTGTAATGCAGCTGGTGGTGTTTCTTGTCCTTTGAAGTGAGGTTCAAATGTGCAGGCAGAGAAGCCTCACAAGCTTTGCAGAGGATAGAAGATGCTCCAAGACAGACAGCTGTCTGAGACTTCCATGAAATGCAATTGCCTGTGAAGATCAGCAGATAAAGTGAATGCAATTTCATTCTAACTGGTTCCGAAGGCCATTCGCATTTGGACCTGTGGTCAAAAAGCTAACTTTGCTTTTATCTTGCCACTCTATCACTTCAGCCATGGACAGGTCCAACTGAGCTAGTAACAAGAAGAGCTAAGGCTTCATTTGGGGTGAATTTTTCTCTCTTTACAACCAAAATAGCACGGAAGTAAAACAAAATTAGTCCAAAAATCAAGGGCAAAAAGTAAGGAATTAATCAATTTTCCTTACTAGCAACACATTATACATCACCGAGAAGAAAAATAAAAGCAATGAGAAAAGATCTAATGATGTAGCTTATAAATTGCAGATTGCCTGTTTGTGAGACATAAAAATCGATTATATTCTATAAAGAATATAATGGTATCACGGAAGGCTTGGGAACACTGTCTGTCATTAGAATTCATGAGGGGATATATTAGCCTTTCCCTCTGTAAAGATTTTATGTTCATCATTTGACAACGTGGAGGCCAGGTAGTCTAGCTCAGCTGTAAGTAATTCCAACATGAGGCTGAAACTAGAGGAAGCTGAGGAGCTCCTTATGACAGAACTTCCATTAGCTGTAACAGTGCTCTTTAACTGGCATTTCCCATGGAAGCAGAGGATTTTCTTTTGTTCTAACTTTTCTTATTGCCACAGAAAGAATGAAGGGAATGATCTATCCCCTAGCACAGAAAACATAATAAAAACATGGGCTAAACTGTTTCTAACCTGAGGTAATTACGGAGGAAGATAGTCAAGGTCCTTCAGCATCAGCTAACAAAGAAAGGGAGCATGGCAGAGCATTGCGTGCCTAAGCTCAGGAGAGGAGAAGCATTTCTCATTTTAACATTTCGTCTTCTTTACTTTAACCTTTAATTACATCAGTGACTGTATATACGAGATGGGAGTTAGAGCCTATTCTAAATTGTGAATTCTAAACCCCCTTTCTCTATAGGGATAAATAATTTATACAGGCTTGCAAACCAGCAATTTAATGAGCCCTTATGCATGTAAACAAAGTTATAGCTCTTCTTAGCTAATGCAGAGCTCTTCAGCAAAAATGTCTGGGGTGAAAAAAGGCTGAAGTTCTGCACAGCATCTGGGATCTTACTTGGATTTAAAAAAAGGGAATCCTGCGGTAATTGTCTTCAGAGTTGTTAAATTGCTGTTTAACTGCTGTGATGATCTGGAGCCACCAAATATGTGCTTAGACTGTGATCATGTAATGCTATTTCCTGTTTAATACAGGCCAAACAATTTGATCTAGTAATTTCTTGAGGAGAGGAAATTCAAAGGGATGTAGCTATCATATAAGTCCAAGAGTTTAAAACTGAAAAAAACTGTTTATTGAAATTTTTTCATAACTTAACTGTCTTAGCAATTGAAACAGGAATCAGCCTTCAGGAAATGTGGTGTGTAGAATACAGAAAACAATGTATTTTGTTACCATTCACATCTTTTACACCATGTCTAGATGATCCTTACTACTGTACTATACTAATAGAAAATCCATTTCAGAAAGCATTAAGTTTTCTTTTGTTTTGAAGCACAAACTTACTGCAATATGCCTACTGATTAAAATATGCTTACACATAGCTAAGTTGAATTTTTTTTTTTAATGAAGTGATTCATCATTAGAAAATTATTAAGAATTTTAATGAAATACTCCCACAGAAACATGTCAGTTGCAACAAAGATTTCATCAGAGGTAATCCTTGTCTTAGTTTAGAAACAGAGAGCTGTATCCCTGCAGAACCAATAGTTTAATGGCTATGGCATTTGCCCCCAGTGCCCTGGTTTTTGAATAAATTATATATATACACATACATACATTATATATATATCAAATTCTCTCTAGAATAAATTATACCTACATGTGCAAGTGCATCTCATATCAACACATATAAAAATAAACATACAAAGATGAAAGGGACCTGTTTTTCTTCTGGGTGCAAGCAAGCTGTAAAAACCTTTACATGTTTTGCTTGAAGTGAAGTTGAAGTATTAGCTTCAGTTGCAGAAAATTGGAGAGAAGATCCTTTAAAACATAGTGTATTATTGAACATGTTCTTCTGCCAATGTCATGTGCAGGTTATTCAAACTTCATTGTGGTATTTATGAGGATGTCTTTTTCTGGAGCTAGACGTATTATCAAGGTGCCTGAAGTGACCTGTCTCTCCCAAAGATTATGATTTTTCAGTGGGCAGGCAGCAACAGATAGGATAGTGTGTGTACAAGCTGCAAAGCCCTAGCTCCATTCCTCGTAGTCCTTACAGATTAATTCACAGTAGGGCATTTATTCCCTATTTCCCTGTAGTCATAAAACAAGGCCGGGGGCGGGGCGAAACAACAGAAAGCATCAAAGAGTCAGGAGCCTCCTGTGTAAGTTTGTTTTGAAAATAATTTACCTATGTTTTAGCCTTATGCAATAAGTATGTTTAAGCCAGTGTCTTTATAAATTAATGTCAGGACATTTTAGTTATTGCTTGTGTTGATGGAAAAACTTCATGAGGGATGCTGCATAGGTCCTGTTAACTATTGAATAGTGATTTCCTTTAGTGTTTGTGATTTGCACTGAAAGGCAAGATTTGAATGAAACATATATAAACATGTGTCACATTTTCACATGTAATTACTAAAGTTTCAAAATCAGTTGACCCTAAATAGATCTTTATGCCTGTTATTTTCTATTTATATCACACGTTAGCCAAATCGTGGCCACATAATTTTAATTGAAATGTATGAGTGCTTCAGGCAAGTAAAAAGGTAACCTTCTCCTCATGCAGCTATCAGAAAGTAGAAAGGAAACTTGATTTCCCTTTTTCAGAACATGTAGACTGATATTAAGGTATAACATGGCTGCCTTGTTTCAGCTGACTTGCTTAAATGAGGGATATACTGCCCAAATAGCTCGGGCCTTGACAGTCTCTGGGAGTCAGCACGTATTACAGAAATGAGAACCTTATTGACCATTTCACACATAAGCCTGGAGCTCTAAGTTATATTACCTAACAATGATAAAACCATTACTATATCTTTACATTCATTAGTTTTTCTGACCACTTTGGGACTGCCTGTTACTCATCTGCAAAGGAGAATCAGTGATTTCCTCCTTTTAAAAACATTCCATACGCAGGTTTTCATTTTGAATTTATGTGGTATAGTTAAAGAGACAGAGGTATCTACAGTATCTGAATGAGTTAGTAGTTAGGAAAAGCTGACAACTTGTTATGTTAGAAAGAATTGGTATATTTATACTGTTTTTTAAGATTATTTTTTATAGCTTCATTGGCTCAGACTCTAACAATTTGTCTTTCGTATCGTTTTCTAACTGAAGGACTTGAGACAGAAATATCCCTTAAAAGGATACATCACACACTCAATCCTTTTGTCTAGAAATTAGTACAAAATTGTTTCTGTCACAGCAGAACATTTAGTGAGCTAAACCTTGTTTAGACAAATAGCTGAAGGATGCCAAAGTAGTACAAGGAGGAGTAGAGTGAATGAGCACTGCTATTGTTATGCTACAGAAATATTAATCCATGGCCTCAATATCAGCATGTCTTGAATCAACAGCCACTTAAGAAAATAACAGTGTATTAGGGCTCTACTGAAAGATTTGATATTTAATTGTGTTCATTGATCAAAAAGCATAAACACCATAACAATAAACATGTGAAATCTCTGTATTCTAATGATAATGGTTAGCTTTAGCTCTCTGTCTAGACCTGCTAAATGCTGCTAAGTGAATTACTGAATACAATGATGAGAAGTGATTCAAGCATTCTGTTCTCAATATTAATTTTCTGGATGCCAGCAAAAGTTGTATAGTGAATAAAGGAAGAAGTGCATAGGCATATGTTCATACCTATCAGTAGTAAATTATAACTTTGACAGGAGTGTTAGGAATAGAGGGGCAAGTGGCTCCAGTGCCTTAACAAAAAGGAAGGCAGACAAAATGGCATTTCTTTTTAATGTGGTTGCTAATTTCAATGCCTCCTTTTTATTACTGATTATATCCTTTGAAAACTGAACAAAATAATGAATTAGTTATGTAGAGATTAGGGATGTCATTCTCATGGAGAACTATTTTATGGGAAAATAAATTCAATGCCAGACATCTGGAAGGCCAAAGAAATGTTCACTTATTAAAGTTATTTAATTCTATGATTCTGTGATTCTATGATTTTTGTCAGTGATGTTAAATGGCAGTCAAAGAAAAGAAGAATAGCTCCACTATATGCAGGAAAATTCCATATCCTTCTTCATTTTGAACATAAGCATATTTGTGTTTATCTTATTTCATCGTAGTTTCATATTGTATGTGAAAAAAAAAGGCATAATGATGCAAATGTGGCTGAGAACAGAAGTGGGAGGAGGACAGAATGAATTTAATAATACAGTGGAAAGATGCAAAAAGGTAGTACAGGGAAGGGGAAAAAAAGGAGTTCCATATGCCTAGAGAGCAAGAATAAGAAAGGAGAATTGTAAGGTGATGAAAGAAAAGGTATGGACTTGTATGCAACAGAAGGTAGAAAGAAGAATATAGTAGAAGAGTACCCAAAAAACATGTAAAATAGGGAAAGTAATAAATAACATTACGAATAATGGATCAGATTCTCACTTGGATAAATAGATCTAGCTCCATGAATTGCAGTTTCAGCTATACCTGTGAACAGCCTGGTCTACACTAGCAATCTCTCTGTGGTAATTAAAACAAATCATTGACTTGAAGTAGGTATAGCTGAGCTTTTTGCATCTCTGCAGTATCTAGGATGGGCCTGGCTTAGTGTTACGTCTTCGCACAAGGTGCATTGATATTATCCTTAAATTAAAGTAGTCCCACAAGCCTATGCTTCCACAGGCACAGATTTCCCTTGGAAGCAGCATGCTTAGCAACGCTGGTGTCCACGGCAGTGTCTACCATGTACTAGTCTAAATGTGGAAGCTCTTTCCCCTTTCACAGTTTTTTATGTCACGTCAATCTTGCTGCCTACTGCCACCTCCAGCCCTCATTCACAAGTTGAAGCTGGACCATGTATAGACGCACAGGAGACTTGGTCTAATAACTGCGCTTTACCTTTGCAAAGACCCTGCGGCCCATATTGCTGCTTCAGGATCGTGAGGCCAGCTATGGGGAAGGAAATGGCTTGGTGACAGGCACAGAAGCCACTGCCACTGTCCCAAGCTGACCAGATTTCCCAGGCACCAACTGACAAGACCACATTATCCCCTGAACCTGGGTTAACCTGAGAGCGGTGCTTTCAAAGGTGAAGCCCTTTGAAGCCCTGTGCTGGAATAGTGTGCACCATCTTTACCATGAACAACAGTGGTATTTTTGGGATGTAACTGCACCCTGTCTGCTGCAAAGTGGAGGTGTAATGTCCAGGTGTAATTCGGCCAGCTCTCTACCAGGCTGTGACTGACTGAAACCTGCTGTGCGCTGCAGAGCATCTCTGGGAGCATGGGAGAGCCTTTTTATCCAGGCAGCAACTCTGAGGGCTGGATGCTGCAACGTGCGTACTCCCAGCTGTGGCCCGTCTGGGTAGTACTCAAGTAGAAGGCAAAACAATTTTTTTAATACAAAGATAAATCGTTTTACTTTTAAAATAGGAATATTCTCAATCCTTTCTCTCTCAATCCTTTTCTCTTCCATCAGGAGCGGTCCCTGGCTCCTTTCCCCTTGGCTATGGCTTTTGACTCTTCTCCTCCTCCCTGTCTATCCCTCAGCAGCTGTGCCCTCCCTCATCCCCCAAAGCCTCTGTTTGGGGCTTCGCCATCCCATCCATCCCACTTCAGCTGTCTTCCCCCTGTTCCCAGGACTCTGTTGGCTCCTGGTGCCTCTCCCCTGCCCTCAGCAGCTGTCTAGCTCTGCCCCACAGAGCCTCTGGCCCCTGTTGAACCGCCTGTCCCTTTCCTTCCCAGGCCTCTGCTCTCCGCCCTGGCTTGGATCCAGGATGCTTTCTCCTCTGACGCTCCTGCAGAGCCAGCCTCTGCCGTCGGTTCCTTCCCTGGCCTCTGCTCAGCTTCAGCAGCTGTCGCCTTCCCGCCCCCACACACCCTGCGCCTTTGGTTTTGGACCCTCTCCCCCTCCTGCCTGGCCTCTGCCAACCACCCTCATCCCCCTTCCCAGACCCCCAGGCCTGCCCTGTGTGCCTGCAGCCCCATTTCCCAGCCCTCAGCAGCACCTGCCCCTCGCCTGGGGCCGCAGCAGCTGTTGCTGGTTCCCTCAGGCCAGGCCTCCACGGAGGCCCTTCCTCCCTGGCCAGGCCTCTGCAGGAGGGAACACAACATTCCTCCCTGGCCAGCCCTGCTCCCCTCCCAGGCCCGAGGCCCTGTTCCCCCAGCTCTCGGCAGCTCTCTCCCCTGGCACTGGGCCTCCGCCTCTGGCTTCAGGCCCCTCTCCCTGCTTTCCCTTCTTCCCCCATGCCCGCAAGCACGGGTGCTGCTAGCCGGGAGCCAGGGGCTGGGAAATGGTGTGGCTGCAGGTCAACTGAATTCCTCACATCACGCTTCATTACTGTGACAGCACATCACAGCGGTGACAAACGAGTTGTCAGGATGGCTTCCAGAAACGACTGCAAGTAGCGGGACAACGTGGTCCACTGTAGAAATGCTGTTAAAGAGGAGACCAGCGTGACCTGTAAGAAAACCTGCAATGTGCGTGCACTGGCCAGCCTGGCCCTCAGGATTAATTAGGGCAGAGGCACTATGCCCATATGGTGAAAAGAGCAGCCAGAACAGCTGTAGAGTAAGCCATGGTTTGCTGCAATTGCTCCTCAGCAGGCAGGACCTTCTCATGGTAGATAAATGGAAAACTGGCAACCATAAGTTGCTGTTCCAGTTTTGGGCAGGAAGGAGGTCTGCAGCAGCCGCCTGTGCCCTTTTGATGCCAGCGCTGGCATGGCCTGCGGCGTGTGGAGAAGGGAGCGGGCTGTGTGTGCACAGGTGTGAATGGTGCAGTGGGCTTTAGTTTTCTGCCTCACATTAAGCAAACTGCTCATTACTGGGCAGGCGACTGGACTATGAGAGAGTTGCCATGCAGAAAAGACTTCCAGCTGCTCCCACCAACCAGAAGATGACATTTAAAGGCAGCAGCAGTCTCCTTTTCTGACCCATTTATTTATCTGGTGAGCCGTGTCATGTTATTGCACCACCATAAGCTGCAAAAAAGGATGACATGACCAGGATGCTGCTTGGGATACAGGACTGGTGCCTCAGTGTTCAGGGATGTCCTCCTCCTGAGTCATCAGAGAGGACCCCCAGCTATGGCAGCAGCCCTGCACAGCTGCTGTCCTTCTTCCTCTGGTGCTCCAGGCACACCCTGAGAAGGAGGAACCAGGAGTTCACCCTGGCTGGCAGTTCAGTCAGGTCCTCACTTCCAAAAGTGACATCAAAACCTAAATAAGGGAGTCTTGACTGGTCTGGTAGTTAATGTCTCCAGAAACTTCACCTTCATTTCTTTAAACTTGAAGAAGCACCACTCCGTTTTCCTCTCGTGCCTAGCAGCAGCGAGTCACCTGGATGCCTGTTGGTACTGCCTCAGAGTAGTCTGTCTGCTAGTAAAGCCTCAACCTCTTCCCTCCACAGCCAGATAAGTATAGATGATTTAATTTGGAGCCACAGGTCGGACTGCCTTAGAAATGTTGTTGGGAAGAGAGCTACCTATCTTTAGTTTAAAGAAAAAAAAAACCAAATCGAGATAGGAGCAGAAAAGAGAATAGGAATAGGAATGAAGGACCAGGACTGGACTCAGACCAGAACCAGGTGTAGATTGCAAAGGGGAGGAAGGTGAGTAATGTTGAGGCTCCTTGAAGGTGATCTCAGGTGTTTGTTGTGGGTCAGTTTGGAAATGTAAGCAGCAGTGGTAAGGTAGTTTCAATAACTGTCTTTTTGAAGAACATTACCTGAGGGGGTTTTCAAGTGTTGCTGAGCAATTTTGTGGGGCATAAGTATTAGGTTCCCTCTGCATGTAGGTTCAGCTTCCTGCTTTCCATGTGGGACATGAATTAGGGAGAGGCTTCTGCTTCAGCTTCATACAGAAAGAAAACAGTTTCTCACACCACGATGCATTCAAGACCTAAACCAGCACATAATAAATAGTTATGAGTGGGGGACTCCCTGCAAATATTCAAGCTAGTTCTGATTTAAAATGCTAATTTAGGTGTCTGTGGTGTGTGATTTAATTCAGTGAAAGATCTGGTCCTATCTCTAAAAGGAATGAAAGTAGTTGAAATCCATCTTAGAGCATTCAGCTGTATTTTCTATACTTAGCTGTA
>VYXH01012168.1:801278-812694 GCA_013397275.1 Burhinus bistriatus | reverse complement strand
AAAGGAAGGGCCCCTGGGAATTGATCCCAAATGAAACTAAATCATTTGCATATGCCGAAGCAAATGCCATCCGAGCACACCGCCAGTCTCCGGGCTCAACTTTAATAATTCAAAGCACCTATTTCCTCGCTCGCTCCTCGGCGTGGCAGCGCGCGCCATACAGCATTCATCACCCACAAAGGCACCGGGATGGCAACGCCGAGCCGCCGTCTTGGGCGACGGCAAAGTTTCCGTTCCTACTTTCCACCCAGCTCCACGGGGTCGGCGTGCGTGGCCGCGGGTGCGAGAGCGGGGGGAAAATCCAGGAGGAAAGAACGAGCAGAGGTTTATCTAACTCACTTGTTCTGCATTTATTCGGGAGGTCCCCAGAGGTTTGGGTAAACAGTACTTGAATTATAATCACACATTTCATTCAAATTTCATGCTTTGAGGATTTTTTCCTCATTAGAACAGTTAGTTGTCAATCTGACAAGATCACATTTGTAACCTTTAAACCACCCTCGGCGTATAATACATAAGGCCAAAAATCCCAACTACTGCAGGTCAGCGCGCAACAAAACGCTCCCCAGGACGGGAGAGAAGAGGCTCCTCGGAGCCGGGGCTTGGCGCAGGCGGGCAGAGCGTTTACTACACCCGTAAATCTACTTTATAAAACTAACTTCCTACAAACGTGGATGTTAATGCCTCAGAGGTGAAAAATAACAAAGTGCTTTGATCGTTTATTAAAAAAGCCCTTCTGGGGTTTTCAACACACACCTAGAAATAAAGCCCCTTCTTCCCTCCTGCGTTTGCAAACGGCAAAATACGGTATTTTCTCTCTTAATAAAAGCTGCAGTTTCACAGCTCCACACAAAGTTATACAACTAGCATTACATTTTAGTACAAATTTTACCACAAAATTAGATTGGATGGACCTTTAACTCGTCTAACTCAACCGCTCTCCTGCCATGGAAACAATCCCCCAACTCCAGCAGAATAAGCTTTTTCTGACTGGCACTAGATAATTCTAAAAATTCCACGTGTCGATGTCTATAGATCACGGAAATGGAGAGAGACCCGCCACTCTGAGAAGCAATCCCTGAATCGTGACCAATGTGTCATGAAAACGACTGCAGATGATTTCAGTTTGTTTTTTGCAACCTCGGAGTGGGGAACAGTCCAACTTAATTTGGATCCTGTCATATTAGTGCTTTCATTCTCCCGAACGGGAAAATTTCAGTATAAATATATTGTACGTAACATGATAAGAACTTAATGCGGTTTGCAGGGAGTAAGCCCATAACTATAACATCATTCTCAGCACATGACAATAAAAATTAATTACTTGAACATATCGTATTTGCATTCGACACATACATTGAGATAACTTTAATATATTTTTCTGCCTCGCTCGGGAACTTGTGATTGTCCCGGATATTCTTCCTTTTTTTCTTTTTCAGAAATAGAAATGTGTATCTTACATAAAATTCGTATTATTAATAACAGCCAGGAATACTGTCGGAGAGACACCGACATGTGGGGCTTTGAAACGCTGGAAGGCAAGGCCANATTATCTGAGGAGAAGCAGCCCTTTTAAAAAATTAAATCTTTGTTGGTGTTTTAATCTCCAAATGCAGCGTTCTATGAATTTGCATCTGGCCGCGACATCGCCACAGTGGGGATTTTCGCTGAACCAGGCAAAAGCGGCTGTTGTGCGCTGGGTTTTGTTGTCAACGCGGGCTGCTGGAGAGCCAAGCTCCCCGGCAGGACTCAGCACCGACAAAGGCGCGGATTTGCCGCCGGGACTGGGCTCCGGCCATGCCGGTGTGAGGGTGCGGGGGGATGCTGCAGGTGCAGCTGTGCGGGACCCCCCGCAGCCCCCGTGCCTGCATCTGCGCTGCCGAGCAGCTCCCCCCGCACACCCACCCGCCGGTGGGCGTCCGGCAGCGCCGGCATCTTCCAGCCCTTGCCGCAGAGTGGTGCCGGCAACGCTGCAATTACGCCCTTCGTCTTAACGAGAGGTTGGCAGCGTGGAGACGACGAGGCGCAGGCGGGGAAGAGTGACGTGGGGACAGCACGTCCCACCGCCCCGCGCCGCTCCCGGGCACCGCACTGGCCTCCTCCTGCGAGGAGCAGCAGCTTCCCCGCGGGTCTGCCTAACCAGCGGGTGGTCTCCATGGCCCAAGAGGTACTTGTTTTCCACATAAAGGGCCAAGGATGAGTATTTAAACCTTTGTTTTGGTAAAAACGGTGTTATGCCGAACCCAGAGGGAATGCCACCAAAGGGAAGGGGACTTCAAAATACCTACCACCTAACAGTTGCATAAAATGCTCTGATAATGCATTATTTCAGCCCTTTCTATGTCAGGCGTCATTCCTTCAGCATCTTCTAGGTCACTGATAACAGAACAAGGTTCATCAGGTGTAACTTATCCATGTGCTTACGGTATAAATAAATATATGTCCCTAACACAACACAAGTAGGACACATTCAGGTCGATACGTCACCTACGTAGCATGACACAGCAAGCGTGGGATGCCATGGTACGTGGCCAAGTTGTCAGAATCCAGTTACTTTAGCATTATCTAAAGTAATTTCTTTTACAGCCCTCCTGTTCTGTTTTCCCCTTGCACCGCTGGTCACCCTGGAGCAGCCGCCCAGGCAAGGTACGGGCAGCTGGAGAACAGGCAGAGAAACCACGGGGGCTGCCTAGAAATAATCAGTGCTCTAACTTCTGTGATAGAATTTCAATACTTTGGTGTATACATATACTCGCTTTCATGCTCTCCTGGTTTCTCTTGTGTCAGATCCCAGTGGCAAATTCCAGAAGATGGGGAGGAAACATTCGAGAAATCCAAGAAGAAGAAGAAGAAGAAGAAGGACAGAAAGGCGGGTTCTGCAGCTCCTGCAGGAGGCCATCTCTCCTGGTCCAGGAGGGGAGGAGGGAGAGAATGGGTCCCTGCTTTTCCAGCAGGATTTTCAAGACAGAGAATTTGGACAGGGCCTCATCCTGTGAGCTGCTGAGCATCCTCCTCGCTCAGCGAAGGGTGCTGCAATGGATGGCGTCCTGTCATCCCAATGGAGCGGCTCCACCACCTGCCCACTTTGTGCCTGGAATCAGCCCTTCCAGAAAGTCCCAGAAAAAGGATGCTGGAAGGAAGAGAAAGCAGTCACGTTCCTGACGCCGCTGTAACTGAGGTCCTCAGAAGAGGAGCAAAGAAAGGGATGCTATCTGCTGGATGACAAGCTTGCAGCCACAAACTGAAACGGATTATGGTAAAATATCAAGTAAGATGACTAAAATAGCCAGTATTCCTCTAAGTCTGGGTCACTTGGATAATCTCATCCTTCTTACACAAATCCTTGAGGGTAGTTATTAAAACGTACCCGCCGTGGGTGGGGAAGTGGCTCTGAATGCCCAGATGTGAGGAATTTTACCCAGCTGGGGCTTTTTGCCCCAGCTGAGTGACCAGGACCTCCACTCAGAGGTCCCACGAAGACAAGCCCTGTCTCATGCCCCACCAGCCTCTTCCGAGCAGCTCCTCTCCTATTTAAGCAAAACAAAACAAAGAGAGGCAAACCCCAGCTCCGTTCCCCAAGGCCAGGTCTGTTTTAGGAGATGCCAGAGCTGAGCTAAAGGTTTGGGAAAATCCCTCCTAAGTACCTGCGCGGGGACGGCCCTTGTGCCGGTGACCAGAGGGGACACAAACCCACCCACAGCCGACTCGTTCCGATGCTGGGTCAACACAAGAACAAGTTGCACCGTCTCTACCTTACACAGACACACTGGTGGGGCACGCATTCGGCAGCACACGCCGTGGCCATTTTCTGCTCTTGGGTTTTGGAGGATCCCAAGCGGAGTTAGAGATGAACCTGCTGAACGCTAGGTGACAAAATCTGTAATTGTCTCTTTTGCACCTATTGCAACTGAAGGTAACGCTTATTTTCTGACGTTTTCTGTACATTAATATTCTCTCCTCTCTCTCCAGGAAGAGGTTCATATTCAGATACTTGTGTGCCACAGACTGAATACAGTATAAATATCTAATTATACAGATGCTATATGAATAAATCAGATCCTAAAAGCCACAGTCTCTAAAAAGCCACTTTAAACCAGCCAAATGTGGATACATCTGCTTTAATATTATAGACTACCTATTGATGGCAATCCTCATCAACCCAATAATCCTACGCCTCGTTTCCAGGCTTGTCTGCCAGGAGGAAGCAAGCCTTCTTCCCAGCACTGCACTCGCTCCTCTCTTTCTCGTTAAGGGGACAAACTCTCCACCAGATGTTTTAACTGGGTGCAGCTCGTGGAGCGGCCCTGACGGGTGGTTATTCCAGCAGAGAGCCCGGATCGAAGAGCAAGGATGGCCAGCAGCGGCGCTTCAGCCTGCTTCTGAACCCGGAGAGCATCCACGGCCGTGCGGTACGACAGTCCTCATCCGCAGGATTTCTTTGTGCATGAGTCAGGTCATCATGACAGTACCTGGGACCTTGCTAAATTTCAAAATCCTTTCCACAAAAGTACCTTTGCGGGTTTTTTTCTAAATTGAAGTGGCTGGCCAGCTATGACTCGGGGGTGTCATGACCAGTGCCGACTCCACCGAATTCTGGTACGTTTGTATGCATTGAACACGTCAGACGGGCACATCTGCTACACCCAGAGCAGGTTTTGAGCAAATCGCCCTTTCGGCAGTGACTGATTCGGTGACATAATCGCACGCGCTCCTGTTCTTGCACTGCCAAACACAAACTAATGGGCTGAAGCCAAAGAGTTGGTCTGAGATCGCCAGAATAAACCATAGGACATCTCCACAAGCATCCACCAAGTTTAATCTGTAAAATATCAAACCTCTTCTCCTTTTACCCCAAATGCTATACAGACCGTATTTACTAGCTAGCACGTGAAGTTAATAACGTAATAAAACCCTAGATCAAAACTAGCTATTGAAAACCAAAGCGGCATCCAATGTTTGCTTTCCAGATACGCCAATTTTAACCCACGCTGGGGCTGAGCACGTGCCCGCAGCTGCAGCATGAGTGGGGCAGGGCACCGGGGCAGGCAGGGGGGCGCCGGGCACCCTGGCTTACCCATCACCTTCCATAAAACTTATCTTACTGGGGGAAAAAAAAAAAGAGCACAGAAACATACTTTACAGTTAATCTATTTTAAACAAAACTGTCTATCTAAAATATCAATTTGCCACTAGGTTTATTTTTGACTACACTGCTTGCGAAAAGCCAAGGGAGAAACTTAAACCACATGGGCCAGGATTTCTTCTTGCACAAAGGCACTATTGCCAATTTTTACCGTTTTATCTTGAGTATCGGAGTGTTTGGTGGGCTTTCTTTTCTGGAAAGTCAGAGCTGCTGTAGTCACTGATTACAGGATGATCTCAGATTTCGTATTTTGAAGACTGAGCTTCTAACTCCAGTTAAGTGCGGAGGAGAGCTGGGAAATGGGAACTCTGAGGCAGAAAACCCCAAGGGCTAATAAAACCAACCCAATCTTTACTATTTTTAAAATCTCACGATTTCTTTTTTTGTGGATGGGAGGGCAGCTGACTCATGGTATTTGAACCGTTGAGGTTAGCAATACTACGACGGCTTCGCCACATTGCTCTGGCACCGTAAACAGGCCCTGCAACGGCTGCAAGGTGGCATCAGGCCTCCAGCCCGAAGTCAGGAATTCTGCTGGCCTGGACTATGGGCCAGAACATCCCATGGGCTTCGATTCGGGATTCACTACGGAACCGGACAGGGAAGTGGGTTTAAGGTTCATTTCTGACATTCTCCCTATGTTCCCAAGGCACACAGGGTGAAATGACGGGAGGTCCCTACCGGGGGAAATCTAGTGCCGTTGACCTCAGGATGAGACTACGGCCGTTGTACCACAGTTTAGAGCCCACTGGAGAAGTATTTGGTAAAATAAAGGAAAAGAGAGAATTTTTCGTGTTTCGTACAGTCCCGAGCAGTTCACCAATTGTACGCACCACACAATAAATAAGTCATTTTAGATTATAAGGGATTACCTTTGCTTCTGCAGTTGAAGTACAATCTAGAGTGCTCAGTGCTGTAGCTACTGCTCACTTTGCCTTACTGAGAGATCTCCACGCCTTCCTGGTCAATTGTTCCCCATTAGCAGTAGCTGCCATTCCAAAATAAATAAACGATTCTGAAGCATACAGCAATCAAGGACCTGATCTTAGGTTCAGTTTTCAGGAAAAAAAAAATCACACTGTACTGTAACGATTCTCATTAGTAACAATATATATTCTCCCAAGCAGGGTCAGTGTTTTATAAAATGATAAATACCTACTTGCACCAGAACTTAAAAAAAAAGAAAAAAAAAATATATATTATGCTGCTGCACAATTATTTTTTAAAACACTACATGAAAAAAATTGCAGAAAACCTACGAAAAAGTTGTGGACACCATGCAAATGGACACATGGCTAATGTTAAGAACCAAAACGTGACCTTTTTTTCAGCCACATGCAGCAATTTGTCTCCATAGTAAACCGTTAGCAGAGCTGATCAAAGCACTCGAAAGCATTTCTCACTACCCTCCTCTCTGCTAAATGATCTGCAGGACTGAACATAGATGTGGGATCCTGCAAACTCGGATTCGTTCCCACTCTGCCACAAGAATCTGGGGAGGGAGCGGGAGAGGAACGCTGCTCCTCATTTATTGCACATTGCCATATGGAAGACTTTTCAGCTGTTACATAGTTAGGCCTCGCAGCCCCTCTATCTAGCAGTTAAATATTATTCTGTCGCTGTTTCCCTTTGTATAGATGGAGAAACCGAAGCTCGGAGAGGCCACGGGCACCGCGTCGGGGCTGCAGTTCCGTCGAGTCAATGGTGCCAAGGCCATTAGAGCCCGGGGCTCCCCGAATATGCTCCTCCAGCACGGGGCTTGCCAGGGGAACGGCTCGGGCTCTCTGCCCCGACTGCAAGGGAAAATACGAAGTATGGTCACCTTGGTCCCAGTAAGAGGTGACCTGGTCACGTGGCGACGCACAAGGCGTTTGGGAGGAGTACGTGCCTGCGGCACAGGCAGCTGGGCTGCCACTGTGGCTCGGAGCTCCCGGGATGCTCAGGATGAGGAGGGCACGTTTACACCCGTGTAACCAGCTCTGAAGATGAACTTCGTACTTGGGAATCCCTTCTACTTGAAAATAACCCCCAACCTCAGATAGCCAGGCAAAAGTAGGGGCAGAGAAGGTGCATTTTTGGAAAAATCGCATTGCCCACCCATGCAGATCACCCTCAGTACCGAGCAATACGGGTTGGTTTTGCTGCTGGGTGCAAGGATGGATAGTCCACAGAAAGATGGGGTGGCTGGTCCTGAAGACCTCGAAGAATTAGGGAAGACACAGGCAAATTTGAACCCTGTTCTACTGTCACCCCAGGAGAGCAGCCCGCACGGAAGGGGAGATGGGCAGGGGAGAGGGAAACGGCATGGCGTGAGGTCTGGTCAAGGTGGAGATCATAAAACTGAGAGACGCTGCCCAAAGAAAGAAGGGAGAGCCCCGTGCAAGGCTTTCTTTAAGGATACTGCTCAAACAAAGACGAAAAGAGTCCAGAATAATGGGTATTTAAGGAACAGAAAATACTGCTTGGTGATCCCAGACCCAGAGAGTCTCCCCAGGCCACGTGGCAAATCAGGGCTTGGGCTTCCCACCGCGCAGAGGAAGCACTGCTCCCTGCCCGCCCCGACTGCTGGGGTTGTGTTCCTCACGGGGGTAGTGCTCACGTTACCCGAGAAGGAAAGACGGAATTAAAAGGGTTTTGTACCAACTGAAAGATTCCTGCTGTCCCGGCTCTGGACGTGAGAGCCGCAGCACAGGAGGGCCTCGGGCACACAGTACGTGTCTTGATATTTTATCCATTTTACCTCTACGTTAAGAAATAGGGGAGATTATTGCCGAGTCAAAAATCAGTGGCCTACCACAGGAAGCTTCACCTGATATTCTGCCAGAGCTTTTTTGTTTTATTTGTGCCTCCTTCCTCACGGTTACTCCTCCTCCTCCTCTACTAAACCTCTAAACCATTACTCTTCCCTTTTGCTGCTTATACCGAGTTGGCCTTTAAACCTTCAGCACGTTGCAAAATTCCTGAAGTCCTGCTCACTTTCCAAGAAATGGGGACCTGAACTTAGAGCTTAAACCTCGCTCCGGCACAGGGGGAGAGGAGCCAAACCCAGGCTGGGACGGGGGCGCAGGCGGGCGGGCTGCGAGGTTTGCGGGAGGTGACCAAAGCACCAGCATGGAAAGCGTCAGATCTTTCCTAAGTCCCGGCTCTCTGCCTGCCGTGCCGGACCGGGCTGTACCAATGTCAGCATTTTTGCTTCTTACAATCTTTTTTCCCTTCTCTCTGCATAAAATCATTTTGTCTCTAGTTCTCCAGGAATATCGCCCGGAGCAGGGAAACTGTCGGGTATCTATCTTTCCTTGGAGATCTTCAAACAAAAGATGTTCTCTGCAACATTTGTCAATTTTCCCACTAAAGCTGAAGAATTGAGCTTTCAGCGTGAATTTTAACCCTTTGGATAGTAAAACGATGTGAGAGCAACAGAAAAAGTGGTAGATTGGGCAGCCAGGTGTGGCGAGCGCACCGCACTCTGCGAAGGCAGAGGTGTGCTCCTGCACCCATGGGTGCCGTGCACGGCCCCTCCGCGACGGCCAGGGTGGGGGTTTCCAGTCAAACGGGGCAAAGATTTGGAGCTGTCTCTAAACAAGGGCACAAGTCCCGCTAATTAAGCAACTCCTGAAACGACATGTGTTGTGGGTGATGTACGGCATGCGCGGTGCGTCGCCTGCGTCGGGACTGAATTGGGGCCAGAGATGTTGTTGTCCACGGCATCTGCCAACCGCGGGGCTGAGTCTACCGAATTTGGCCCGGCCCTACAATTCTCCTGCTTTTGTAGGTTTGTCCCTTAATGGTATTTGAACATTCTTTTGTGGTTTAATACCAAATTGCACAGTACGGGAGGATAATTAGTGGTAAGTATTAAGCAGTTTATGTTCTTCTGTGATTAGAGAATAAGTCTGTGAGGTCTTCGGGCACTAGTTCCACGATGTGTTATTTTCACTGTGCAAAATCCTTCAGGAGAAAAGGCCGTTCGTACCTTTGATTTCATTGGGCTTTTCACAGTGAACAACGTGCTAAAACACATCTTGCAACCTGACTCGTTGGACAAAAGATGTCAGGCGGCTGGCTCTTCTGAAACGAAGTATACGATTTTGTGAGTAATTAGGGCCATGCAGTGGTTTCACTGTGTATTTTCTATTATATCAATTATGCATATTTTTTCTTTATACACAAAACGCGTGCACTTAAAATACACAGCAAACCAACTTGTAAACACATACATATTACAGAAGAAACCTCTGACTGAAATGACACGCTTACACTTTCCCATGAACTTTTCCTTCCAGCAATCCTAATTAATACTCCAAAAGCACATTTTCGATTATACGAATCCAGACGCCGTATTAGAATACATATTTCTATACCACAGCCGTTCCTAGAAGCCGCTGTCGTCCTGCGCCGCACGGGCCCCGTGCTGAGCCGGAGCCGGCCCCGGCGGGGTCAGAGCCCGGCCGAAGAGCCAGCCCCAAGAGGCGGCTCCCAGGGGCGCAGGGGCTCCAGACGCTCCCTGGCAGGCGGGCGGCGGGCTCGGGGAGCAAGGTCCAACTTCCCTGGTGCCGCTTCCGAACACGGCACCATATTCCCCTTGACTGCTCACATTCACACTTCAATGCCTAACACGTGTTAGTGCTAACTTCTGTAACAAAATACGGTTATTTGGAAGTCCTCGAAAAATGCTTTTGCTTGAAAAGTAGTTAACGTATAGCCAGATTAAGAAGGAAATCAACTGCTTGCTCGTCAATCCAGTGTAGCCAGCTCCTGGGATTTTATCAGGAGTCTTGCAGTATTTCCTGTTCTTTTGGGGTTTTATTTTTTCCTAAAAAAAAATCAGGAATGACATAAAAATACAGATTTCACTAAAAATAGCGGTTCCAGGCCCTCATAGCTGCAGCCAAAACCTGAAAGCGTGACCAGAGCACAGCTGAAAGTTCAGAAAACACCAAGAGGCAAACACAAACCCACTACATTTATCTGTTTCCCAAAGTCGGCTGAATTTCGTGACCTTGTGCCTCGAGAACCCGAGCCCAGATGTTTAACGTGTACCTGGAGGCATCCAGGTGCTGTCCCAGCCGGGTGGCAATGGGAAGTGACGGTCCCCAGGCAATCCCTGGGGACAGGGAGCCGGCGCGAGGGACGGTGCCGTCCCTGCCAGCGCAGCACTGGGCTGCGGCACCACAACCCCCCCTTCCCCGGCCCCCCCCCGCCCGCTTTTAGGTGCGGCTCGGCACTACATTAGGGGTAATTTTGGTAGGAATTATTTTTGCACTTGGAACGTCCTTGATTATTTACCGCAGTAGCCACAGCAGAGAAGCCTTCAGCCATGAATTAAGTGCAGCTCGTTTCTTCAACCTCAATTAACAAGCCGCAAAATGTACCTTGCATTTTAAACTCTTCCTCCAAATATCACAGGCGAGGAAAACCTGAAGCGACGGGCTCGTGTCAGAGGCAAACCAGTTGAGGAATAGTCCCTCAAATAATACAAGTTGTACTAAAAATTCAGGCGCTGCAGCCCCCAGACTGGCAATGAAGTGGTTAACAGACATATGCTGTATAATTAGGAGATGCATTAATGATTATGAATAGTAAATGACTTGGTGCAAGGAAAAAATCTAGTCAAAAGGGACATGCACCTATCTTACATGTTTATTAGAAACTGTATATAACTAGAGAATTCCGCTATTAAGAATCCTGCGTTATTGGTGTAAATACTTCCAAGGGTACATCAAATTGTAATCTTTCATACGACATCCATCAAACCAGGCTGGAGATTTTGACAAACATTAAACACAGTAAGGAGGCAATTATGTATGCATGATTTAATCTGCAACTAATTAATATGCAAATTTATTCATATGTTAGTTACTAAATTAAAAATGCAAAGAAGCCCTTATGGTGATTCTCAAAATTCTGCACAAACAGAACATTTAAAATATAAGAAAAAATGAAGTTTTTTGGAAACCTGCGGCATACTTTTAATCTTTGGAAACCTGTTGCACGGAGATGGTTCAAAAATATTTACTTAAAATACCGGAGAATGATAAAAGGTGCGTTAATTTTATGTCAGACCGTGGTGGCAGAAAGGTTAAACACGGATCTCTGAAAGTCTTAGGAGATGTGCACTAATTATCAAACAAACTGTATTCTAGACCGAACTCCCGCAGCCTGCAAAAAAAGATTCAGGCTCGGCACAAACCGGTCATCTTCCTGGTGTTTCGCTCCATTTGTGGACGCGTGTGTGCCGAATCCGAGTCTATGTTAACACCCGCCGATCCCCCC
>VYXH01012168.1:744042-801243 GCA_013397275.1 Burhinus bistriatus | reverse complement strand
CCCAGCCCGCGCTCGGAGGCTCGCTGACGGTCAGTGACACAAACCCCACGCTCTCTTTTCACCTGGGTAGGTTTTATGTTTAAGAAATCTTCTAGAAAGATTGAAACTAAGAGGTGTGAGGGAACTAATTGGGTGAAGGCGGACAGAAACTGCCTTCAATTCTTTTCCAGATGCATCTTCAAAGAAATACAAGGATGCAAACAAGAAGCAGACATTTAGAGTATTTCCTGGAGAATTGGTGTAGCTGGGATTCAGAATACCACCTACCCCCTAGTAGGTAAGTAAAGAACAATAATTAAGTATATATTATACCATCGTTTGCATTTTACAGAGATCTGTGAAGGCATACGTTTTATGTGCCAGAATTTCCTTTGGGTCGTATTTCCAGGGAGAGTTCCGTTATATTCGGAGCTCCGTACGTGGCGCTCAGACCCAGCTGGAGCCGCCAGCATGGCCCAGAAACGAGGCGTGGGTCCCGCACGGAGGAAAGCACACTAAGTACTTCCAGGCTGTTTCCTGGGCCAGTGAACTCTCACCATTTCCTTTCTTTCCCCTCCTAAAGAAAATAAAAAGTCCTCAGCCCTGCTGCAGGCCAGCGCCAGAGGAGGAGGGTGGCGTCAGCCCGGTTTGGCCCCCGGTGCCGCAGCCGTGCCAGCAGCAGCCCGCCCGCCACCCCGCGCCCCGATACCCCCATCCCTGGTGCAGCCCCGTGCCCCGCTCCGAGCCCCGGGTGCCCGGCGTCCCAGGGAGGTCCTGCCCGGCACCGGGCACGTGGCGCAGCCTTCCTGCGGGGACGGGACCCGGAGGGGATGCCGGTGGCTGGCACGGGTCCTCACCAGAGCAGCTTCACCTGCGGGGTGGGACTGCACGCAGTGCCACCACCCCAGCGACATTCCTTGTTACAGAAATGATGAACTCTTCTTCGGTTTTAATGGATCCGGTTGGACCCGCACTTCCTCCTTTTGTGGTTCCCTGCTGCAGAACGCTTTTAGGATCAGGAAGAAGCATCCAAAGATCAAATTTACCCAATTTAGGGGGGGAAAGTCTAGACGGGACCGGAAAACTGCAGCAAAATGGCTTTGAAAATAGGAACAGGCTTGGTTGTACATATTTAAATCTACTTTGTTGCGCCTCGATAGGTGATTCTCGATTTTTGTTTAGGCCAGAACCAAATGTAAGGCTTTTAAAAGCTTAAACGTACACATTTATGCATTCATTACACAGTGTTAAATCTAATTTGTTCTTTTTACTGTCACAGGAAGCACATGTTTAAAGCAATCTGTTTCCTCATATGAATGCTTTCCTGTCTGTTTGAAAAAAATCGCAACACACTTTACCCCAAGTAACCAAGAGGTGATCATAAATATCCCTAAATAGCATTAAACAGATATGAAAGACATTAACACTTCCAGAATGCCAAAGTAGTATTAAAAAAAATTCTAACAGATGCTCCTAGGTCAAAAAGTGAAATGTGTGTTTCCTGAAAAAACACTCTCATCAGAATCATAAATGAACTGTGAGCGGAGAAATGAGGTGTTGCAGAGCAAACGAGAGGATCTTTTTGGTTAAGGACTCTCGCACACTATTGCCAAAGTGTGGTTGCAATAAAAGAGCCAAAATTAAAGGCGAGTTTGCTGAAAACCAATATCCTTTGTACTCCACCAGGTGGCATGACAACAAGGGAGGGCTGCGGTCCTGCCCGGTCCCGGTCCCGGTCCCAGCCCAGCGCCCACCACGCCGGGAAGGGCTGGCTCCGCCAAACTGGACTGGCACCAAGCGATTTAACTTTGCCTTCTCACTTCGTGGCTCGCATTTGGCAGGGAAACGATGTTCTCATCTGGAAACGTAGTGGAATCGTCTGTAAGATGCAAATCTAGCTTAAAACACCCAGGTTACCGAAGCCCCTCTCGCTCCGGCGTGGGGCCAGGCGCTTCCCTGCTTGGGGGTCTCGCTGCGGTCTTGGGCGACACTGCAGCACACGGCGGCTACCGACGGCACGGGTCTTTGAGGCACCTAAAATATTCAAGTCTTGATTATTTGCTAGAAAAGCAGCACATAAGGGAGCCTTTAAGGCTTTTCTGATTTACAGCGTAGCGAGGACGGCATCGGTAAAACGCCCATCGCTGAGCCATCCTCACCCTTAAACACTGTGGGTGGGCGCTGGCTGCGGAGGGACCCGTCCCCGTGGCCAGCTGCGGACCCCCGGGAACCGCCCCGGGCACCTGCGCATGCCATCGCAGAGCCAGAGATTAAACCCGTATGCGTGACATCCGTATGCATTCAACATGCGGCGCCGACAAACGTGAGCGTGGAATATCTCGGAGCATCGGCACGGCTGAAAGGAGCCCTCCCAGGACCCAAGGAAAGAGGACTCCTGAGGTCCTTCTCGGGATTTCCGGCAGGAGAGCGGGTGACCACAGCCCAGCAGAAGCTCGGTGGGCAGAGCAAGCAGGGCAGGACAGCCCGTCCCCTTCTCCTGGAGGGGCCCGTGGGGCCGAAGCTTTGGGAAGCAAAACACAACACGCGTTTATGGGTCTAAAACCGCGCCGGGGCCGCTGCGGTGTCCCCTCCGCCCGGGCGCTGGCTTTAACCGCTTGTTTGGCCTGTCGAAAGGCGCTGTATGCCATTGAAAATAAAATAACAATAAAAAAACAACCAGCCATTGTAGGCCTCCTAGGTTTTGTGCCAAGAAACTGTCAGGGGAGCTTTGCTATGCATTTAACAACGTTAATAGTTATTGGAGCTCTTTATGCAATTTTTTTTTCTATATTTTCGCTATGCTGATTTTTTTTGCTCATTTACCGCTTCAGTGTAAAGGCAAAAAAAAAAAAAAAAACTTCAGAGCAAAAATTAATGTTCCTTTGATAAAACACAGAGACTCTGTTAACTAATGTACTCCAGTCAGAGCGCCAGCAGATCAATCTTGACAGAGGATCTTTAACTTCACAGATAACTTCTCCATTCACGTCCTGCCCTCCCCGCCTCACACAGCATCACTCTCCCCACCCCGACCCCGTGTCCAATCCGTTCTGAAACGAAAGAAAAACTTAAAGCAAACGAGAGCAAATAAATAAATCCCCAGCCCCAGAAGCCATCCTTTCCTAAAACCACGTTGGAAAGGCCTGATACAAGATAGGATTTAAATGCTTGTATCTTAAACGCTGAACTGTGCTAATCAGAGATCTGAAGGCGCTGCACTGCTCGTAATGAATACAATCTACAGATAATATTTAAAGAAAAGCTGCAAAATTGAATTACTGCACAGAGAATTTTTTTTTTTATCTTTAAATGCCTTTTCCTAACAATTATCCTCAAGTTCAAACAGAAAAATTAAGTGCTGAGTTTTACACTCGTGAAACTCAGCTTAATTCCCCAATGAATTACAAACTACGTAGCTATAGAAAGAAAATGATTGAAGGCTGGAAATGAAATTGCCACGTATTTTTACATGTATTTACTGCATAAACCCTATTTTCTGCCGGATCCTCGAAGAAGGGAGCGGAGGGACAGCCGGGCTGAGCGGGGCGCGGGCAGGACCGGCTCCCGGGCTCCCCGGCCAGGGCTGCAGCAGCTCTTCCAGCTGCGGGGTCACCGCTGGCAAACCCACACATCGCCCCATTTGCTTTTGTTCTACCGGGAACCTTCCAACACTGACGCTCACTACGCGTAAATACACAGGTTGATGAAAAGGTCAAATAAAAAAATGTGCGTCAAGTTTAGAAGGGGAAAAAAAGACATGAGGCTTAGGCATGCCGGGCACGTTTCATCCCAAAGAATGCACCGAACTCTCCAGGAGCGGGGGCTGCTCCGCAGGCGCCAGCACCATCCCAGCCGCGCGGAGGAGTAAACGCTGCTCTGCCTAAAACGCAATTTTCAAAGAACTGCCCTAAGAATACTGCCGAGTACCTACTGCGTCTCCTTTTGCCCCTTCCGCAGGCACTTAGGAATCATCTGGATTTGTTGGCCAAAACCTTCAGGCCATGGAGTCAGCGCGCTCTGCACTACCTGCAGTACTCTGAAGAGGGAGTCTCTGCTCAAGCTAAACAAAAAACCCCACTAATCCCACACCTCTGCTACCAGCTGCTCAGAATGGGCCAGAACCATTCAGTACTACATTTTTTTTTTTTTTTGAGTCCAAAATAGTGTGTGAATTTTGCAGTAAAGGTTTCACCTTTAAATATAACATGAGGCCAAAGGCCAAGAAAAATACACATCTCGCACAATCCCTTTCCAATTGTTTTTTCATGCTGAAGATATCCTGTGCAATTCATTAAAACTAAACTATTTTAATCTGAATTTTCTCTATGTTTTAATCTATTTTAAAACAACAACACCACAGCATTTTGTCTGCAGGATGACTTCTTAGTCCTTCAGATTCGGTGAGCTATTTCAGGTGAGGTTTGCACCAGACGGTCTTTTAACCGATCACCTCACGGGTGTGCAGTAGATTTTATCATTTCCTTGGTTTGACTTCATTTGCCACGTGTTAAAGCTGCATTTCCAAATTTATTTATTTAGTTTAAAGCAAAAAGCAGAGCTTTGTTATAACTGAAAAAAGGCCGTGTGGAGTTTAATAAGGTTCTAATTTTAATATGGAAAAACCCCAAATCATAATGCAGTAGGATTTACACGGCTGGCCAGAAGGGCGAGGAGGGATGTTAGCCAGGCTGCTTCCCCTGGGGCCACCGGATGAAGAGGACCTTGTCAGCCCGATAACGCGGGGAGCGCGAGCGCCCGTCGCCGGCAGGAGCCCTGGGCAGTCCTGAATTGGACGTGGGGAGAACGTATGGCTGCTGCGAGGCAGGAGAAAGCCAAGTACCCTACGGCACGCATGTTGCAGTGCATTACACAGGTCTAGCCTCATCTCCGTGGGTTCTCAGACCTCAGAAGTCAATGAATTATATTAAAATATTACAATAACATTATAATACTAGTTCCTGTTATCCCCTCCGTAACCCAGCTCCTACCTTGCTCTCTCTCACTTGATGCAATTGCTAGCCAATTCCCAGTGAGCCGCCTCCAAGCTTTCACCCCATCTACCCTGCCGTCCTCGGATGCCTATCTCCAGGAAGGTCCCAGGGAGGCATCAGCCCATATTGCTGGTCCTCAAAGACACCCAGACTGGGATCACCCCCCAGGCAGACGCCACACCGCTGCCCCAGTGCCGTTCAGCAGCTGGAATGTTCTAGCGTGTCTCCAGTGGGTGACAACCCACAACCCACCGCTGAACCCCAGGAAGCTGCAAAGCACCCATCAGGTCCAGCGTGGAGAAACGTCCCCAGAGATGCTGGCAGCAGCGACGACGTCAGCATGCCAGGACTGGCCAATGTTCCGATAGGGCAGGTGGCACAGGGAAAGACGGGGACATTGTATTTGCTTTGGAAAACTCCCATTGAAGTTGAATGTTTGAAGGGACATTCAAAGGGTTGTGTTTTTTCACTTGAGGTAGGAAGTCTGCAAAGTCTGCACAAAAAGCACAAGTGGTGCTTCCTCACCTCCCAGCAAAATTATCAAGGCTTCTCCCGTGGAAATCAGAATAAAGCTGTGGAAGAACTCCAGGTGGCATCCCAGTAGTATTTCTCTTTTCTTGATTTTTGGAACCAAGCAGGTGTTTCCTTAGGATGTACAACTGAGTCATACACTTCCTTATCTGTCTGGCTAGCAAGGTCAGAGCTGGTGCACTTGTAAGTACGCACAACAGCGAGTGCAGATAGGTGTCTCCAGTCTAAGAGGGGACACCTTAAATTAAGATGAAAGAAAGGCTCTTGCCATTAAAACTGAGACTCAGGAGATTTTACCTGCTGATTTGTCAACAAAATCAATTACTTTTTCAGTTCCTCTCTTCTCTTTAACACAACTGAGATGACATTTGACTTCTACCACTCTTTATTCTGGCTGTAAAATCTTCCCCACAAGAAGTCTCTCTCGTTATCTCCATTCAAAATAATGTGCGGTACCATCCAGGCCATCGTCACAATCCCGCTCCTTGGTGCAGCCCAGTTCCTACTGCCAGACCCGGTTCCTTCACCCCGAGACCACTCACATCTCCTTGATGAACGAAGAGCGAAGTGCGTGCCATGGGCAGAGATGAAGCCCCTGGCAGAGGAGGGAGCTGAGCCCCAAGCCCCCTTCCCAAGCAGGAGGTCACCCATCTTCCCCAAGGGCTCCTACAGATGCAGCTTCCAAGGAGGTGGTTCAACATGAGAAGCGAGCCATCACCTCCTCCTCTTTCTTCTACTTGTAAGCCTTTTATTTATTTTAAAGCTGTTAGTTCTGTTAAGAGTAAATTAACCTTGGAAACCAGAAAGACGTGACCATGGTCACTGGCTGAAGCCACGGTCTCTGTCGCACTGAACGGCTACGCCAGGGCTGGGGCAGGGCTGCTTTTACAGGCATGGCTTTTGCGCTTTTTCCATTTCTCTGTAGCTGGTCCCAGGGATGGGGGATGCTCAGGGACACTTCACCTCTCCTCAAGGAGACATGAGGAACCAAGCACGGGGTGAAAAACCTCCATGGGGTCCCAGCAGGGGAGCGCCAGGAAAGCCACCCTCTGGGGAAGCCTGGACCTGCTGAACATCACCCACCCTTGCTGCTGCCCCCACGGTGGCCGGCAGGCAGGGTCCAGAGAGCAGAGCTCAGTACAGCTGGACGTACTGCTGTGAAACAAGAACCCACTCAGGGTTTACTATCAGCAGGCTGCAAGCTGGAGTAACTCCGCCACCATCCTCCTGTTTCACTGCACCCCGACAGGACCCCGCACTATAATGCAAACCCCACGCCTTAATGCATCCTAAAACCAGCTCTGCCCTCGTTAGCTCTGCTGCGCAGCGGTGGAGCTCTGGCAGCAAAACCTGGGGTTGATGACTGCAGCTTCACTCCAGACCATGCGGTTACATCGCTGAGCTCCTCCACACGCTCCAGCAGCAGACGAGGCAGAGCTGGGGGGGCTGTTCCCGCGGGTGCTGAGCTGTGGGTGCTGCTGACACCCTCCAGCACCGGGATGCGGGGACAATCCAGCAGCTCACACCAGTGGCCTTGGCTCTGCACCGAGCTGCACCGGCCTGCAGAACATGGCATTTTCGGTCCTCCCTGGGAGGGGGCTGCGAGGAGAGGCGTGCGGTCGGGGATCTGGGACAGGCTGAAAGCTGCATTCATCAGCACGGGCTGAGAGCCTGAAAGCCCCTCTCCAGGGGCAGAGCAGGACGTGGGATTTTGGTTTGGGTTACAGGTCCCGGGTCTGCCATGAACGGAGATCAAACAACTCAACTGTCCACTCTTCCCGTGGAGGTAAGGGAGCAGGAGGCCTCGGTGTGGTCATAAAGGAAAGAGTGCCCACGGAGAAGGACAATGGAATATACTGTGCCGTAACGACTGTACTTGATAGCACGTTCACTAGATGATAATCGTACGGAAAGAAAAAGCACTGACAATGGAGGAAACGCATAAGCTGAGTGATTTGTGATATCCAGGCACGCTCCTGGAAAGCTTGGCCACAAAGAGGAGCAACTTGAGATGCGGAAAGCCTGCAGACGGCCCTTGCTGGGCCCACCCACCCATCTGCATTCGCAGCGGTGAAAAGCCCGCCTTGGCCACGCAGGGTCTCAAACGCAACGTCACCACTTGTGCTCCTCTGAGCTGCTCCTGCTGCAGTCTCAGTAACCCCTGCTTCTGCTGAAGCACGCAATCCTGCTCCAAGAGAGCCAAAGAAGCGCTCGGACCATGCCCCCAGAAGACTGGCATCCAAAGCTCTCCGTTAAAGCTTAGTTCCTGAGCTTTCTTTTTGTCCTCAGTATATTGCTTTATATTACAGGTGCTATGTGTTGGACATCAACACCCGGGCAGACACCACTTCCCTGCCACAGTGCCACTGTGGTGCACTTACTGAAGTCAGGGTGATACACATTCCTGGCAAAACACCACTCAGACATGACCTCTACAACCTAAGCCCTGCCCTCTTTGCTCACTTTTTCCCCCAAAGACTTCCCATTCCATACCCCGTTCCTTCAGACGCTTCCAACCATACATACCAGCACACCTTGCTCATTCCTGACTCTTTCTGGTCAAGATAAGAAAGGCAGAAAATGTCAGATCACTTGGCCAACGCTTAATGTAAAAGGTCAGATGTGATTAAACCATCAGCAGCCAAAAGGGATGAAGGCTTCAGGTTAAAGATTACAAGAACAGCAAAGCCTTAGCATGAAGTTAAGGGTGAGGAGGTGATCGTATAGAGAAGCCACCTGGGTTGCACGATGCACCAGCCTGGGTACAAAACGTTACCATATCATAGGTCGGTAAAGGCACGTGGATACTCAACAAGGAAAACAGGCTTTAACAGAAAAATCTCATTTTTCCCAGTATAGTCATGCCCATGTCTCATCTTTAGTTGGCTCCACCCAAAATACCCTGACCCTCATGGCCCTGCCGGAGTGGGAGCAGAGCTCTCCAGGCTCTCGACCGAAGGCAGAAAACTCCAGTATGAAATGGTCCCAGTAAAACCCCTTGCCCCAAAGAGACTATGTAGAGTCCAAGGAAGTACATCAGGTTGCATTCTGTCACGGACAGGAGCCCAGGACATGGTGAGGCCATGTGTGCCCAAGGAGCCGGCAGAGCTGGGGGGACCCGGCTCCCCGCCCCGCTGCCTGCAAAGGCAGATCCCACCAGGGTGTGCCGACACCTTCAGGTCACGACACCTGGAATTAGCGTGAACTCCTGAAAGCTCAGAGATGGGAGCAGCTCCACAGAGGATGCTGTGAGCACGCTGGGCAAGGCCAACCTCGACAGGCACCACGGAAGAGCGCTGGCACCGGGGCACAGAGGGAATGGGCTGCTTTGGCAGGGGATGCGGCCAGCCCCGGCTCATGTCTTCGTTCAGACCAAACTTCTGGAGTCCAACGCTTCAGTTCCCAGCCTGTCTCCGGTTTCTAACTGCGGTGATGAGCTGCGGCTGAGAGCGGCCGCGGGGTCCGGCAGGGGCAGGACCCTCCCAGCCTGGCCTGGGCTGCGCCCCCGCACCCAGGGCACACCCCAGAGTCTCACCTTCCCCCACCAAACCTACTTCAAATCTTCGTTATTCTTTAAACTCTGATTGCTTCCATAGTTTAATTGACTTTGTTTTCCAAACTCGTAGCCATTTCTTATAATAAAGGGGAGCTGATACAACATATTTATTAACATTTATCATTGAAATTTTTATAAGGCTACTTATGAATTAATCAACAATAACTGCTTTCACAAACGCTGCTGCATTAATCTCCATATCCACTGCACAAATCACATTGAGAACAAGTTAATATACATATTTTAAGAGAAATACAGCAATATTTCCACCCTATCAACTAAGTATTTATAATCTAGTTAGTCAATTTATAAATGCATATACTTCATTCAGCATCATAAATCCCGGCAGTTCAGTGTGACACAACCTACACAGAATCTGACCTTTTATAAGATATTTGTTCTGTTTGAGACACGCAGGTGCCTTTTCTAAAGCAGCATCATTTCAAATGAAATGTATGATTCATGATACGTGAAGACAACAAGACCCAAAGACCCATCTGTAGGTTCACTTTAAAAAGGCTGTATTTCCTTCAGAACCACACTTGCATTCACATTACTGGACTTGTATTTTCATTTACTTTTTCTTGGAAGAAAGAACTATGGGTGATTAAAGTATTCAGGAATACCTTTTTATATTTTGTTTTCTAATAAATTATACAGCTCAGTAAAATAATTTAAAGTGCATAGTCTACTTTGAGATAATTTGACTTAAAAATAAAAATACTGTTAAAATAGTTGAGAGTATTGAGCTGTAGAAGTACTTCCATTCCCCACAACAACTGTATTCAGAAAAAATTAAAGGAAGCACACATTTGAGACTAATCTGCGACAAACATAAATTGCCTTTCATTCTTTCGAAGCAAGAAGCAATCCATAAAAAACTTCTGCAGCAGTTACGAATCCCTGCCCGTCGACGTTTCCAACAGAAACGCCGCCACTCTCCCCCACGCAGCGAGGGCAGATAGCAGGCACCACTCTACCGAAAGCATCTTTCATAACAGGGATGCAAAAATGCCCCTGCCAACGTCCTGAGATGGTCACCTGTCTGCAGAGCGAGATTGTAAATCATCAAAAATGCAGGTTCGGGGTGGGTTTTTTTTTCCCCTCCCCCTGCAAATGACTCCGGAAAAAGCCCGCACAATTCCTGAGCTGCCGAACCGGGTGCCCTGCGCTGCCGCTGCACGCTCCGGGCAGCCCCGCCGCCAGCTGGAAAGAGCTGGGAGGGACAGATCAGGTGAAGGTATCAGAAAAACTATTAAAAGCTAAAGTTTCATCTAAATTAAATCCCCCTCTAACTTCAAGCATAATAGTGCTCATAAAAACCTTTGGGGAGGATATTAGCTATTGCTGTAAAGGAGTCCAATAAAAACCAAAACCAAAAAACACATAGTGAAATAAATTTGAAATACACCTGTGGGAACTTACTTTTAATTAAAAAAAAATAGTATTATTACTTTACTGGAAACTTGCATTTGAGAATTTCCATATTTCAACAACTTACAAAAAAGATTTACGTTTGTATTTGTTTAACATTATAAAGATTACAATAATCCCTGCGATTAAATTAGGATGTTCATATGTGTTTTGCTCTTTCAGATTGCGATTTCGTTATTTATAAAGTGACCAGTAATGAAACTAGTTTAGCACAGCCACTATAATAACTGACGCTTTAAAAGTACTCTAGTTTGTAAACTGCAAATTTATGTGGATTTATGGTAAAAACATAAAACCCATCTGAGATTAACATGGCAATTTGTTATATATTGCACAAGACTGATTGCCACTCAGCCCCTCCTAATAACCAGATTTAGAGATAAAGCAGATAGAGTTATCAGGTATGAAAGGGAAGCCCTCCTCTGGAGTGGTTTGTTTTCTGTTTGCAGATATTGATACGACAATATGTATTATGTATTTCTAAAGTAATGGCAGAGAAAAAATTGGAATAAAAATACTAGAATAAATTGCACTCTTTACCCATCCTACTCTTTATGCTGTATTTACTGAAATGTTATATAATTTCTTTTAAATCTGCTATTTGCTATGTATTTTAATGGATTTAAAAAGTTAATGCCCTAAAAAGATGTAATGCATCTTGGTATAGGTTTTTCAGGGAAAAAACCACGAAGATTTTACAAAACGGTGAGACAATGAAAACTACCAGAATAATTATCTGGATGACGAAACAAAGGACTTCACTGACCCAAAGAGAAACACCAACTTCTGACTGCAGGATACCAAGATTTCACGATAAACAGTGAAAAATGCACCTGGCGCAACTGGACGGCATCCGTAACCCTCCTTACAAAGAGGTGTCAGGGATGTTCTTTAAAGCACTGGGGAAAGGCCTGGGTGACGACCGGCTCCGGCGCTCCTGCTCGAGCAGCCCCCAGTGCCCTGGCTGGGTCCCAGCGGTTGACACCTGGGCTCAGCCCAGCCAGCCTCTGCTGCCGGTACCCGAGCTCAGAGACCTCCCGTCAAAACGAAGACGTTTGCCCCGTGTCCCGGGCTGAGACCCATGGAAATTTCTCATAAATCCTCTCCGCGCATCTCTCTGAACGTGCAAATCCATAAACCAGCAGCAGCTGGACGCAGGAGCTAACCGGCACGTGGAAGGGATGCTCGCCCCGTGCAGGTACACGCCGCGCACGCCCGCCACCGAAAATCCACATGAGCAACACATGCTCGTCCCCACCGTGCCGTCAATCACTTCCGAGTCGGGACAAGCGCCGAGGTTTTTTAGCTGTCCTTACCTTGTCCTCAGCCCCTAGCGCCCAGCGAGCCCGGGAGCGGGCTCCTTTCTATCTGCCTGCAACCGAACAAAGCGCCGCGACCACAAGCGAGGAGCAGACGAGCGGTACTTACTGAAGATGGCAAACCTGGAGGGACTTTTCGAACTTTCTTTGTTTGTACTTCTGAAAAAAGACAAAAAGGTGTCTTCATAAGACAGGCTTTTTTTTTTTTCCCCCCTTTTTTCTCCCCCCTTCCCCCCGAGATTTTCTCCAGCCCCAGCTGCTCCTCGCCCTGCCCGCCGCCCCACGCCAGCCTGGCGGCAGTTTCGGTAGCACCGAGGGGATGCCACTGCTCTTAAGCCCCACAGTAAAACACTGGAAAATTGTTCATATTTTGACCGCCAGCGTTAGGGCCTTTCTTTTCGCCTTAGGCAGATTTGTTTTGAAAAAGCGGGTTTTTAAGGCTCCTTGCGTGCTGGACAAAGAGGACAGAGAGGAGCAACCAGCTAACGTTAAATAAACCCCTCCGAGAGTCCTGGCGGCGTACCCTCTGCCACTGATTGTCTGTATTTCAAAGTATCGCTAAACAGGACGAAACTCCCAATTATTTGTTGCAATGGAAAAAAAAAGGTTGAAGACAAAGTCACTCACCCATAGAGGTGCTGTGGAGAGGCCTCCGCCGGGGGTTATTGCTAGAATACTGATAGTACTGGGAGCCAGGCTTAGTGGGGGAGAGCGCTCCTGGGTTGCCAATATCCATGTCACCTCCAAGGAGACTTTGCTAAAAGATTAAAAATATATACGTGTGTGCGCGTGCATGTTAAATCCGACTTTCCTCATCATTAGCTATTTCTCATTCCTAAAAATAACACAGTAAAGAAACCTTCACAAGCAACTGAACCACGGAAACAAGAACCTGCCAAAATTTTAAAGGAGACATTACAAAAATTTCCAGTTGAGCATCTTTTCCTTTACTGGGAAAACACAAAGTAATTAATTTAAAATACGATTATTTACATTTAAAGGAGACTTATTGCCTACTTATTCAAACGCAATCGGTGTTTTAAAAACTTTTGGAGCTCTGTTAATATATTTGAAGGCAATTCAGTTTCTTCACTGCAAACAAGGTAGTTAAAAGTGCACGGATTTAGCAATAATAAAACTTAAAAAACCCCGCTGCCGTTGATAGAGCGGTTGGTTCAGTGCGCATGAAACAGCTTCATTGTCTAGCCCCGTGCAAGGAAAAATTCATAGCTGTGAATCAAATATATCAGATGTTGCAATATAAAAATCTACAGCAGGCTGTACGCAATATGTGCCTAAAAGGTGAAAACAAAATTGCACATTATTAATACTTTTTGCAATGCTATCGGAAAAAAGAAGCACCTCAGAAAACCAAAAACAATTAACGCTATTGTACAGCAGCAGCAGTAGCAGCAGCAAAGGACCTTCAATATATCCATTTTATGCCTGTACCATTAACTAACAAGATGCATCCCAGCAAACGCAACATTTTCTCAGCTAGGAAAGGACTACGGTTTCCATGAAACAGCAGAAAACGTTATCTGACCCATGCCGTAAGAAAAATTATAAATCTTTCAGAGACTATGACAGAAGAACAATTTCCTGAGTAATGTTCTATTTGCTATAAACTACGTTGAAACTTACCCATAATATATAAATCCCCTGATTACACTCTGCATTGAACACATTGTTCTTTTAATTATTCTGATACGCAATAAAACAGGTGTAGATACTACCATTTATATTAAGAACAAATTTACCATTTAATAAAGAAATTTTAAAATTAAGTACCAAAAATCTAACTTTATCGTTACTTGTAATCAACTTTTACTGACTGAACTAATTACTGTACTTGATAAAGTACAGAATGTGTTTTCCCTAATCTAAATTCTAATCACCATGTCACTCACAACAGACTTAGTAATGCTTCACTAACACACTATTCACATGCAAAATACTCTAAATAGGCCAATTATGACTCTGCCCCTGTTCCCTGGTTAACCCGCTGAGAACTGAAAAATTTCACAAGGCAGTCACCAACTAAAACAAAGGCTCCTTGTTTTAAATTAAGACAGTCTTTTTGATTCCTAAATAGCTCAACAAAGTGGCATGTCTTCTGCTGAAAGCAGTTGGTCAAATATGACCCATGAGCTGGAAAATCAGAAATTAAAACATCCTTACTCCTTGACTATACTCCTAAAAACATTTAAAGATAACTTTTGATTCTAGAAAACTATATTCCTCTTTTTCCCAGAGAGGCTAAAAGAGAGTCGCCGAGGCGGGGTGGACAACCGGGCTCCGGCTGCCGGGGGCTGAGCCCCCTCCTGGGTGCGCAGCCTGGCATCTGCCTTGACAGAGCCCTCCGAGACGGGGAGACAAAAATGCCAGTCAGGAGGCACTTTTGGTAATATCTTTGCGTTCAGCTAATGTCTAATATACACCTGCAATGACTAGGCTCCTTTTAATAAACAACACCTGCACCGGCAAAAACGGTTGCACGTCTATTGCAGAATGGCAGAGAAATACGGGCGAAAACGCTCGGGAAAGAAGGGTGATCGAGTCATTGTGAATATCCTTTGAAAATAAACGTAGCTTTATTGAATGTCTTGGAGCGTTTCAGAATGAAGCAGTGCGAACCGCAGAAATTCTCTTCAGTCATATATTTTTATCACGTATACGTTTTAACATAAAGACAGACCTGCTAAATCTGTGCACGGTTTATCCATATGTCGGGTAGTCTGAAAGACTTAGAGCCATCAGCTGTATAAATTCCTATACCCAGCCTACTAGATTTCATTTGACTTCAAAAAAAAAAAAAAAAGCCCCAAACGTATATAAGACAGCGTTTGCAAACTATTTTAGATTAAACAAGATTCACTTTAGGAGCATAAAACATACACATACCCTATGTTGTTTTTGTTTTTTTTCATCCAAACATTTTGCTCTACAAAAAGAGGCAGAGGTTTCTACAGGAAAAAAATCCCAAACTTGTATTATTGTATCGGAAGGAAACTCATGCGCCAGCCTCCAAGGCTGCACGCCTTTTGCTCCGCTCCCGACCGAAGGCTTCTCTTTGCCACCAGTTGCACGTCCCGACGCCCGTCCCTGCCCCTTGGCCGACCAGGTACCTGCTGGGCACCCCGTGCCCGAGGCTCTGCGCCCGGCGAGCCGCTGGCTGCCCAGCCTCGGCACCCGTGGGCCCGCTGCTGGCCCTGGGCTCGCTGGCCCTGCCGGGGCTCCCGGCCAGGAGCGGGCGTCCCTGCGGCCGGGGCACCCGCCGACCCCAGCCTTGCCTGCAAAGTGCGCTCCTCCTTCACGCCACGCGCCTCGCCATCAGCAAATTCACTCCAAGCCCTGTTACAAACGGCTTTTTCTCCAACCAGGATTAACTCTTGTTGAAAAAGGGAGCTCAAAGATTTTCGCCGCAACTGTCACAGACTCGGTTCTTCACTCTCTCAAAGAAAAAAACCACAAACGAATCGCCCAAACCAGAGAAAAGCCCCCTCCTTTGTCTGCTGCGGGACAGAGACTCTCACACGGCGGAAAAGAAGTGGGTTTGTGCGTTAAGGGGACCTCACCGAGCACCCCGGGGAGGAAACCGAAGATAAAAATATATATGTAGTTATTCTGAGATGCTTGTAAAAGGAACAATGGGCATTTATTAGTGTTCAGCCTACATGTCACCCTGCTAATGGCCTGCAACAAAGAGCGAGAGAAAACGTTTACAACCCACAATGCCATCGATTACACAGCCTTCGGAGCTCGCCCGCGCTCCAAATTGGATCCTAGAAACCCGGTGAATTATTAGGCATCAAAGTTAATATTTACCACCGAGAAATGATGAGCTCAAAAGCCAAGCGTTACATTTGTCAACCTCCGCTCCGCGTGTGCCGGCGCGGCGCGTGCAGGGGGAGCGGGCGCTGGCGGCGCCGGCAGGACACCGGGTGCTGCGCATCGTTCAGCTCATCCCTCTAAATCCTGCAGGCGTGTTCCCGCGCTACAGCATCCGCTGCACTCACAGACCCGTGCAGTTTGCAGTTTATTCGTTTCGGAATAAACACGGCTAATAACATATCGAATTTGCCGGTTGAATGTTGAGTTTGAGCTAAAAACAAGCACAGAAAAAAAAAAAAAGGCAATGTAGCAAAATCCATGTTCACATGGAGCCGTGCAGCTGGATTTTTTTATCAATTGCCAGGTTTCTGCTTTTCTCCTTGTTACACACAATCCTCTCTTCTTTCCAGCAATTCGTGAAGTAAGTCACCGACTAGTGAATCCTGCCTCCGGAATCTGAGTAAGCAGACAAAGAATTAAAGCTGGGTAGGGAGAAAATACGCGCGTACTGTGAGCAAGTAATGTCCATATGGAACTGGTATTACCCCTCCTGGAAAAAACAAATGTCGGTACTATTGCAAACCTGAAGTTCTGCTTTTCAAATGAAAGTCAGGTGAATTTCACTTAAATATTTGTTTCAGACCTAATGGGTAGGAAATAAATTTACAAAAAGATATTTTATTTTTTCCTTTATTACAGAAACAGGTGAGATTAGAGTATGACAGAGTGCTGCATTTTACTAACAGAACGTTAATTCAGATTAAAGGAAAATGGCCTTGAAGCCTGTAATCCAAAAGCCTCTGAAAACACCAATCAGGGAAAAAATACCTAAGAAAAGGCCTTTTTTTTTTTTGCTGACAACCTGGATTTTTTTTTTTTTTTTGACATCTTCCCGCTACGCCGTGATCCAGTATCAAACGCAACATCACGGGGATGTTGCAGGCAAGAGAAAAAAACGGGCTTAGATGAAAACAGATTAAGCTCCTTTTCTGAACGATTGCCAAACGTTTGGGGGTCGCGCTCACGTTTGAGTGTTCCCGGGCGCACAGCTGCAGTCCTGCATGCCGCTCCCAACCTGCGTGATGTATAGCGCCGGCGGGACATATGCTCCCCGCGCCGAAAGCCTGGGCAAAGCATCACGCGGGCACGATGGGAGGCAAAGCGCCGCACCGCATGTGGCTGCACCCCGGCTTCTCCCAGCCCTCTCCCACCCGCTGCGGTGCGGAGGCCGGAGCGGCGTCACGGCCAGGGTCTCCATTGCCATGCGGAGCGGGGACATCCAGCCTCCGGATGGCACATCCAGCCTCCGGACGGCAGAGCGGCCCCTCCAGCAAGCGCGGTGGGGCTCTCAGCAAGCCCATCGGTGTTTGCGCACCCAGAGGTGCTACGGGGCAGGACCTGGGAGCCGGTATGAACAAGGGCACGTCTATGTATTTTATACAACTTTATCAGCTAGTTTGCCCGATAAATGATGTAAAATGATGTAAAATGATGTAGAATGATGTAAAATGATACATTGACCATTCTAAAAGCAAGTCCTTTGCAATTCCATGTTTATGCACTTCACCTAAAACGCAGAGAGTCCTGCTGTTTTTCACAACGTTTCTCCATTTCTTAAACTAAAATTCTTTACACTTTCAAAGAGCAAAGCTCATTTCCTTGCTTTATTCGCGTTTAGGCCTTCCTGGCTCTCCCTGCGAGCACCACGTTTCTGCATTGTTCCCTCTGCTCCGCCACTGACGTCTCCGTGGGCCGGGAATGTAGGTCAGGGAGGCAGCGGTCCCGCAGCCCCCGCTCCGCCGGGATACCCACCCATCAGGGGGCTGCTGGGCAACGGAATTACGGGGTTTTTCCAGACAAAAAGAGCAGAAAGGAAGGTGTACGGTGACCTTCCTCAACACTAAGAGCTGACCGTGTGCTGCATGTGAACCCAACCCAGCAATTCGTGATGCTGGCCCCGAACCGCCGGCTCACAGCACGCCGGCTCCGGCGGGAGCGGCTGCCGCGCTCCTGCCAAGGACCTGCTCTCCTCCTGCTCTTACACCATCTCCATTGGACTGTTCAACATCGATTCTGTTGCAAATGTGCAAACAAAGCAACTTGAATTTGTTGAAATCACATCTAATCTATGCTGAAACAGATGAATAGGAGGTGATTTTCAGTTGTTGTTTTGTTTTTGTTTTTTTTAAAATACAACGAATTTCTAACCGCAACTGTCCTGTTTTCCTCTCCTTTACTACAATCGCAGGATACAGGATTATATCTCATCATCCAGATTTCAGCTGCTCTTACATGCTTTATCCTCAGTTTATGAATTTTCACTTAAGTCAAGTTAACTAAGTCATGCCACATACACATCTGAATCATTTCTTGGTTATTTCCTTCTGTGATTTCAATCCTCTGTTTTTAATCAAATTATGAAACTAAATTTCCACTTATCATGTGACTATCAGGGCATCTGTTCATAATCTGTCCAATTCCTACAAATACTCCTTTCTTTGGCTTTTGGAAATTTGGCAGCTCTCTGTAAAATCTTCTGTGTGTCATTTACGTCCAGTATTTCTCTCTAATGCCAAGTGTAAATTGCAACCCACTGATGGCAAACACGGAGAAACAATTGCCCTGGGTTTTCCTGAGTGTGTTTTCAAGCTAAGGTACTGTTTTCCTTTTTTACTTAACCAACCGTAAATCTTAAAAGTATTTGCAGAAAAATTTTGACTTTTAGAGAACAAAGGAACTTCTCTCACAGAGATTTATTTTTCACAGAGATTTTTTTTTTTCCAAGAACACTCGCATGTATGAAGTGAGGGAAATCTTAATATGTTTATTTTATTTTCTCTATCTGATGGCAAAATAACCTTTTGTTTCATTTCTTCTGCCTTCTAGGGCAGCACCTTCAGATAGCTGTGCACAGCGTTCAGCAGTTTTCTTCTGACTTTGACCTTTTCCATTAAAAAACGCTTGCAGGTATTATCAAATAATTTTTCATGTTCAACCAACCCTTCTGCATTAATGTCATCAGTATTAGTTCTCTAGGTTTTTTTAATTTTTTTCACTATCTCTACCTCTGTATAATTTAAAATTGCTCTTTAAGTTTAAACCTTTCTGGAGTAATTTTTCCCAGTGGTGCTTTTTGAGCACCGACTATAATATCAGCACAACAACAGCAACTTTCTAAGTTCATTTACCGCTTTCAGCAGCGTTTCACGGACACAGAGTGCTCTTAAATGTGGCTGAGGTTCAACCACCTCTGGCCAGCGAGGATTTCAATTTGGCTCCCGTGCTCATTTGCCTCATCTCTTTCACGTGAGCAGGAGCAAAAATCATTTGTAAGTTCTTACCTAATTTTTCCCACATTTACTCCTGGTGTTTGCTTGCTTCTTCCCATCCCTTCATTCACCATTAGGCATGATGACTCCGATTATTATACTGCTGCTTGATTATCACTAAAGGTTAGTTACTTGTTTGCATTAACGATCCCCATCTTTCACATTTACAGTGAACGATTTCACCACCAATTGCACACTCTTTGCTGTTTTTCTAAAGCTGTAGTACAATGAAAATATTCCATTTCCTAGTCTAAGGGAAAAATGGATAAAAAGTGCCTCAACTGAACACAAGTACAAGGCACAAAAATTTCAAAGGGAAGAAGGGACTTTCTCCTCCACTAAGGAGTTTTGTAAAATACAGTCTTTGCTCAATTTATGGTTTTCTGCTGTACAGTTTACACTGGAACCCTTGGAGCTGGGAATATCTCCTTTACTACAGTTCATGTGAAAATCTTAGTGCTTTCCCTGATGCAAAGATCAGCAAAACGTGGCGTTAGACACGCTCACATGTGACCTGTAATGTATAGGTAGGGGCGTAGACACACCCAAACACACACATATGTATATGAAATCGGGCGGCCCATACAAGTCCCGGACTTTTTGGGATGCCCATAACCTAACGATGCCGCCAGCCCCACCCTGTGCCCTGCGGACCCAGCCCAGCGCCGCCGCTCCCCGGCAAAGCACCATCCGGCTCCTTTGTGCTGGCTCGGAGGCAGCGATAAGGCCGTTCTCTCTGCTTTGTTATTAATCTTTCAGAATACACCTTTCATTTACAGGCTGAAATTGAGCCAGCTGATTACAGTGTTTAAAAACACATGCTTAAATACAGGTACTGCTCATATAAATATGTCCCGGTGAGGAACAAACACAAAAAGGGGAAAGTCCTCGTGGGGGAAGGGGTGGGGAACATGCCATTGCTTTCACCTTCCAAGGGCTTCAAAAAACCCCTAAAAACTAACAAAGCTGCTGGGTTTCTTACCGCCCAGAAGGGGCTGCCATTTGGGGAGGGTGGCTGGGGGAGAGGAGACCGAGCGATCGAAGGGACTTTGGTCAAAGGCCAGTGCTTTGCAGTTAGAAAGTTCTCCTGTGTCTGCGAAAAGAGTTGGGTTTGGGGGTTTTAGTCGTTTTTGCAACAGCCTGATGTTGCAGGTAGCCGAGGCACAATGCGGTACCAGCTGAAGCCACGCTGTGCCGCTCCCAGCCAGGATTATTCCCGCGCCGGGGCAGCCACGGTCCAGCCACTGCACCCTGCTCCAGAGATGCTCCAGGGAAACCGGGATTCACCACCAGCTTCAGCCCCCCTCTGCGAGGGGAAATAACCTGAGATTGTTGTGGGCCCCCCAGTTTGTAACAGCGCTACGTCGGAAAGGAACCACACGGAGCTGAGAAGGTGAACCTCATACAAGCCCAATACTGGGAAAATTCACCCCAGAATGATCTGCAGTCAGTCAAACATCGTGCACATCCAGTGCCTTGGACCTTGATGGTGCTCCCATGTCTTTGCATACCGGAATACCGTGTGATAACATTTAAAAGACTTTGCAATCAAGAAAATGAAGCAAGCTCTGAGCAACTGCAGTTATTCAGTTTGTACAAAAACGTGGAGCCAGTTGGGCTTAACGTGACTATTATCTGAAGCACACTGGTAGGGTCGTTTTCCAGGACAGAAGATTTGGTACGGAATTAAACAGCCCTCAGTTTAGCCCAGGATAAATCCTCTGAAGTCAGCGGGGGCCTCCTGGGTGTTAATGAGGGAAGAATTTGGCCCATGGACAGCAGCTGGATTTTCGGGGATTGCTGAATATAGCGAAGCATTGTCTGCAGTACTTTCACAGAGTGCCACAGTGCTGCTAGAAACAGGCTCGCCACACCATCGGAGAGTTCGGCTGATCTACAACATCCTTCAAATTTATCACAAAATCCCTCCATACCTATTCCACTCCAAAATGCAAGCTAAATACCGATGGTAGGATGCTTCAGGTATGAAAAAGTGCACCAGATCAGAATATTAATGTACGGTAAACAAAGGGCACCATAAAAACTTAACGTAAGGTTGAATAAGGATCAGATCAATCTGGTATTTGTCAGTATATATATATTGGAACCACTCACTAAATTATGAAACACATGTCCTGGTATCCCTGTTTTTCACAGTACCTCCCAGTACACAAATATCTGTATTTCTGCGCAACACTGAAGTTCAGAACATCTATAAGTGCCCACTTTTTCAAACATCTCCAATCCTATACCATCTGGTAGGTATCAGCATTGCGGTCACTTATGGGGGGGGAGATGGATAGGAGACAGTGAGGATTAATGACATGCAGAAATGAATCCTGCGCACAGAACCACATTTTTGCACTATTTTTCCCTGAGAAAAATACCGAAGACTTGCTGGCAAGAGTTGCTTCGCTGGGCTCTGCTTTTTTTCAGTTCAAGTAAGCACTTCAACATGATTCAGTGAGGATGTCCTACCACTACTTGCTTCAAAATGTTCCTCTCTGGCAAATTATTACAAACCCTAAAAAAAGACCTGTTAACCTAACAAGTCAATTACCATCACTCTTCCCTGTGTAAGCATTCGACTACAAACAGCTTACAACAAAAATCCTGGCTCAAGTTGTCTCAGGCAGGGTAAAATATCCTGACATGCCTCAGTCTTAAAAAGGTGTTTCGTGGCTGAATTCCCATTTTTAATGATATAATTATTGTTTTCCCTTTGAATATGAGAACACAGGAAAGGCTTACAGAAGTTCAAATGCATGGGAAACAGCATTTTTCTGAAATTATGTTAGTAATATTTTTAACCAAAGAAAAGTTACCGTAAAAACATCTGAGAGACCAAAGAAACTTCCTGTCCAAAAAAATAACAAACTCCATGCTAAATACTTTAAGTGCCTCAGAGGATGTTTTTTTTAACTTCTTACTATTCATCAGCCTGAAAGATAAACAACAGCCTCCCCCCTTTTTGATGGGGAAGCAAGATTTTGTAGGGGAAAAAAATCATTCTCCTCAGACTAAAAGCCATTTGCATGTCCTCAAATGATCTAGCATCCCACCAGGCCGATGGCTGGTGTGGACCTGCGTCACGCGGGGTTGGAAAGGATGCGTAATTAGTGAAAGCTCACACATTCGTGTGAAAGAGCACGCGCCTGCTCTGGGGTACGGAGCAGAGAAGTGAAACCTCAGTCACTCGTTGCAAAGGAAGCGGAGGGAAGAAGTGGGACTCGAAGCTAACGGAACCCAAGAACTGGCAACCCCACCGCTCCGCCAGCTCCCCGAGGCAGGGAAGAGCCCTCCCCAGAGGAACACACAAGCTGGAGAAAGGACGGACGTATTCCCACCCGATTGAGACAACTGCAGAAATCCGATTCCTTCCAGAAGACGGGCAATGACCTTCCTAGGACCTAAGAAAATGAATAGCTAGGAATAATGCAAAGACACGACACTGGGACATGCTGCCATCATTTTCTTGGAAAAAAGGACTATTAAAAATTTAAACTTGAGCAGTTTGAGTATCAAAATCGTGTTTCATGTTACAGGAGCCTTATGTTTTCAGTGTTACAAAGTCACATTTATTTTTTACAAAATCACGTTATGCAAATACGCCCAAAACCAACTAATGACACTCATGGTATTTAAAATAGGAACTGCCTTTTCTCCTCTATCTTATATTCCCCTCTGCTACTCGCAATCTTTTTCTACGCAGCTAAAGTGCATGCTCTTCAATGGAAACGGATATACTCTAACACAGCATATATCTGAGGCTGAATGAAGCGCATATTCATTTCAAGTCAAGTCTGCAAAGCTTAGGTCACCTTGCACTTAAGACAGGACAAAAAATTAGAGTCACCCTACAACAACAAGAAAATTGGCAAATTCAGCTGCTATGAGAAATTGGAAGGGGGGAAGAAAGCACCTCTTTATGCTGACACAGGTAAAAATATAACAAGCTGGTATTTCAGTGAGTCGGAGCGGAGCATGCTACCCCAGCCCGCTCCTGCTCGCCGTGCTGCAAACTGCCTCCCAGGTAGGTCGGCACTGCAGCAGGGAAAAACCAACGCTTTTAAGTAAAAAGGAAGACTGCCTGTGTTCAATGAAAAGCCCAAGCACAAAATGCTGTGGTCGCATCCGCGCTGCTGCAGGGCGCGCCGGGAGCCGGCTGGCCGCGGTGCATCCCCAGCCGCAGCGGTTTCCTTACCTGGCGCACTAAGGTTCACCCGGGCCAGGCACTGCCCACGCTCAACACCTCCACCTTTCTGGTCTAGGTCTCTCTTCGGGATCGTCTCCGCAGCACGCAGCGCCCACCCAACGCCTTGCCCGTGCCCGCACACCCTGGATGACCGCAGCACCTTCCCATGCTCGCCCGGAGCACACTAGGGATTTCTTACTGCAGGTAGATGTATTGCAAAACTAGTAACCCACCCATTCTCAGGCACGAAGAAAAACAGTCAGCAACGCTTTGTCCTTACAGTACAATTTTCCTATCATCTCTATTATACCAATCGGGATGTGCCTCCCTCGGGGTCTCCTCTCATCTCTCCTTTACACTGTCCTTTACTCCAGCTGGCGCTGGCGGCACTAACACGAGATACAGCAAGGCTTTCATGGGCAAAAGGTGCAGAGAGAGCTGACGTGGAGCAGAGCTCCGCAGGGACGGTACCACCTCTTCAGACTAATACTAGGGACAAAAGTTGTCACAACTTGTGTAATTAGTTGATCTGAAAGAAATATTTTTTTAAAAAAATAAATCAAAGCCACTACGCTGAATTACTCTACAGAAAAGCAACACCAGGGTGAACAGAAGCAGAGAGGAGAGCAAAGTTTCAGAGATGCTGCTTTGTTCTTGATTTTACTTAACATCCTATGGAGATACAGACAACGTATCTTCGGGCAACTGAATGGATAAAGGGATGAAGCAGGACAAAAAGCAAAGAGCCAGAAGTTAACATGGCAAAATTTGTAAAACCAGGTAACTTCAGAATAAGATTCTAGTAACTGGAAAACTAAAAGATACTGGCACAGCATCGCTGGTCTCCTGTATCCAGACGCAGCAGCAAGAGTATATGGGGAAGGAGCCTCATTCATCCTTGCTGGGCTACTGAAAAATATGCAGCAAAAGGTGTCTTCCTATTGTACATTTGCAATTCCAAAACTGTCTGTGCTGCTCTACACGTGTACGATCACATCAAATCTTTCGTTACGATACCAGGATGTGCCATGTGCCCATAAAATATGACAAGCAGTACAAACTTCCATATGTGACTGCAGTATCTCATGCCCGGGGATGAAGAAGGATCTAGCTGCTACAGAGCTCTGCTGATGGTGCCAGAAGAGCAGAGTGGTGACTTGCACTAACTGCAAATGTGGTTTCTCACAAGTCTTCCAAAGCTGGGCTAGGAATCAATCATTCTGCAAAGCCTGTCCAAGACTGGTCATCATGGAATAAAACTTCTAAAAATGATTGATTTAAACGGAAATACACATTAAAAATAAAATAGTAAGGATTCATGGAAAATTATCACTCTTCCACGCCCAAGGTTTAAAAAACGGGGAGCAGCGAACCAGGATGCAACTACTGAGTAGTGTTTTGGACAACAGTCACTGGAAGGGCATTAGAAGGCGGCAGAGGAGCTCTGTTCCCAACAGGATGTAGGCAGAGGGCAAGACACGGGCAACTCTTCCTGATGACACAAGATGGCCCTCAGGAAACCTTTGTCTGAGGTTCTTAAAATTATACTTTTCAGGATCAAGCAGGCAAGAAGGATTTTCAAACTGTGGAAACAACCTATTTCCTATCTTCTTGTTCACAACAGATACGTTAAAGACTATGTCGGTAAGCTGCAGTAGCCCATCACTCCTTCCACGGCGTGGGGAAGACGTGACAGTAAGATGCCATAAAGCAATGGGCAGCTTCTGGATGATTTTCTCTATAGATGGCTATAATATGCTGGGCAGTTAATCGCCATCTTTTACATTACCCGAAATAGTAAAAATATAACTCTCTCCAAAACTTGGATTTGTCACAGCACCTTGTTATCCAATGTAAAGGTAACACTGTATGTTACAGCATATGTAAAAAAAGAGACAGAGAAATACCCAAGTGAGTTATATTTCAGTGATACAGTTGTTTTTTATTAGGCTTTACATGTATTTTTCCCCAGATGCTTTCGAAAGACAAGGATGTGGGAAATACCTGTAACTCTAACGGTAATATAGCCTATATCTTTACTATTTAAAAAAATGTTTTCTTCTGACAGTCAACCAGGATCCATTTTCAAAGAAAGAAAATAGTTTAAAAAAAAAAACCAGACAGACCTATAAACATGCAGACAGATGGCTATATTCTGTCATTAACTTCAAAACGAAATAAAAATATTAACTTCTCCATTGTTGCTAAACATACTGCAGCAAGACTTGAATGCCTGGCAGACATGCACCTCATCTGCTGCAAAGGCATAAAGAAATACCTGGCTCCTGTGTTATTATTATTTATTATTTGTTAAACACCAGCAATGTGTTCGGCACTTTTCAAAGCCAGAGCAGGGGGGAGAAATGCTTTAAAAACGCTGCTCCCGAGCCGAGTATGGCTGAGAACACAAGACAGAGCAGGACGGCTGCACCGGGGAAGCACGGGCTGCAGCCACATGAAATTCCCACTTTAGAGGCACGAGCGGGCTCCAGCCCGGCTCCTCCAGCTGTGAGGGACACATCAGCCCTGAGCCAGCGCCCTCACCCTCTGACCAGAGCCATCCGAACACCAGCCGCAGGCTGCAGCAAAACACAAGGCAGTTATGGGGGGAAAAACCTACGAAAGGGGAACAATGAAAATCAAGCAAAACAGGAAAGGGGAAGCGAGAAAGACACACCACAAGGCATCGCTAAGTCGTTGGTCGACGGCCCCCAGATGTGGAGTGCTAACTTAGGCATCGCTGCGCTGCAACTGTGGGTTTCTGCTCCCCAGCGCAGGATTAAGGGGGGATGACTCAGCTAGCCCAGCGCCGGGAGCCGCTCACCGCACAGAAAGAGCGGTGTGTGCCCGTGCCAGCCCCGGCCAGAGCCGCTGGGCACCACCAGTCACCTCCACCTCCCGCGGGGAACCGGGGCTCCCGGGCTGTGGTGGCTCCTCTGCCCCGTGCCCCTGGGAACCACTACCCAACCCTCAGGGGAGCCCTTCAGAGAACTGGGGAGGCACCTAATGGCCACGGCAACCTAGACGGGACTTAGGGACCCAAATCCTCATGCACCTGGAACGCACTGCACTTCGTTGCCCTACAGGAGCTGGAAAAACACCTTCAGATGGGCAAATACAAAGAATAAGAAAAAAAGCAGGGAATGCTCCATGACAACTCTACAGCCACTCGATGTTCTGTTTAAGTTATCAGAGGGTTTTCTTTTTTTAGGCAGGTTGACAGCAGAACTTAGTCATTGTTTTTAATTATTCCATACATAGATAGCTGGTAGGATTCATATCCTCACACATTCCCTGAAATCTCTACTTGTCAAAAGTAATTGCTCCCTTTTTAAGCCAAGAAGCAAAGGAATAAACCACACAACAATGGAAGCATGGCTAGAGTGTCTTCTTCCAAAGAAAAAGCATCGGTAAGGTCAGTGGTGATGCCGGCTGGACCGATGGCTAAGGTGGGCACCAGACACTGAGGGAGGAACGCCGCGATCCTCAAACACAGTCTTTCAAGTGGGATGTAAACATATTTCTGTTTTTCTCCAGCTATTAACAAGAACGAAGTTAAAGAGCTTTCTGTGAAAATCAGGTGGCGAGAGTTTACTGGAATGTGAAAGCTCTTAAAAATATACAGATCGTGGGCTTGTGTTTATTTGGACCTTCCCAGGGAGTACGCAGTAAAACAGGTGAAGAAATTCCACAGGCAATGCAGCAGGAATGAGCTGCTGTCTGAATGTATGGCACTTGCTTGTTAAAACACTGCTTTCTCAGTGTATCCATGTACTGAACTGCTTACTTCTGTACTTGAATGACCTAAAATGTAATTATCAGCCCATGCAAAGTGTAAACAAAGGAGATGCACTAGATTTTGAAACTCAGAGGGACGTGGACAACTTACAGGTTGCTTAAATTACAGCTAGAAATACTGAAAAGAAGTTTGCAAAATGAGAGGAATTTTATGACTTGTAGAAACAAATTAATAGCTGTCTTAGAAAGTACAGATCCTGACTGAATTTTATGTGTAGTGTGTGTTTTGAAAATAGTGATTATTTTAATAATTACCGTTCTGTATCTATCTGTGCTGGTAAGGGATCTTGTTTCTCCATCTCGAGCTGTTCTGTATGTGACGTTCCTGTCTGCAGTCGCATGGTAATTAAGTGTGATTAAAGATGCTATTCATTCCCCTGCAAAGCAGCAGGTAACCACATGTCAGAAGGGGGTGGTGGGAGAACGGAGTAACTTCTGGGCACTAAAAAGGCTATTGGAAATGGTCTGTTGGAAATGAGCAATGCGACAGCGTACAGCAGACGCTACAAAAGTAGCCATGCAGGTTCGTGGCAACTGTGGGAGATTATCGCCTTCGGAAACACCATGGTCACCCGGAGAAAACAGTATCTAAAATAACCTCTTTATTTCTGTGCGCAGCGGGCGATGCTGAGGCCCCAGCCATGGCCTGGACACGACTGAGACAAGCTCTGCTCAGCAACGCACCGCAAAGCACTCCACCACCGACAGCCGAACCCAACAACAGCAAACCAACCAGGAGCGTCCGAGAGGAGTCAGAACGGGTGAGGAGCTGTGGAAGACCCGTGCCTCCTGTGAAAGGGTAACTCTACTGCTGAAACGCTGGGAGAAACAGAGGGGAGGAACAGAAGAAGACTCTCAAAAGACAACTGCTCCCAGGAGACAAGAAGACTATTTTATCTGAGAGGTGTCAGGAATGACTAGCAATACTAGCAATGCTGAAGCTTCCCCCAGAAATCCATTTCCTGTAGCTATCTTATGTCTACGACAATCCTTTGCAATATCTAAACATATGAGTATGTGCTGTTTATGCGTGTTGTGTACGCGTGTTCACACACTGCATGGACGTGAGCTCCTCTTCCTCTCTCCACGTTCGCATAAAATTGCCAGTGAAAGCTGGAGATCTACTGAACCCTCTGGAAGTCAGTGACCCAAACCACCTGATAACCGAGGCAACGGGCACAGCCTGGAATATAGAAATTCCACTTAAACACAAGAAAACACTTTTTTACTGTGAGGGTGGTCAATGACTGGAAGAGCTCGCCCTGAGAGGCTGTGGAGTTTCCATCCTTGGAGATACTCAAAACCTGTCTGGACACGGTCCTGGCCAGATGGCTTTAGCTGCTCCTGCTTGAGCAGGAGTTGGACAAGGTGACCTCCAGAGGTGCCAACCTCAATGAGCCTGTGAGTGAAGCTCTAAAGCTATAGTGTCTTTAGTGAGACTATATCCTTATCCTCGTAATCATCACACTGATAAGAATTTCTGATAGTCAAAAAAGTGGTATTTTTCTTCTGAACTTGCTTGAACTGTCAGTACCTTGCAGCTGAGCTGAGCTGGATTATCTAACGGGCCCAGAAGGCTCGTTACGTGAGTGGTTCAGAAAGAAGATGGCTTATTAATGCAGCCAGGGAAAGGAACAGGTAGTTCACCACCAAGACGTGAACACCACGTGTTTGGAGAAAGCAATGAATGGTTGACAAATGCCACTGTTTGCATCAAGTATGCCATGAAAATGGTTTCAGCTGTTATTCCACCGGACCATTTTTTTTGCTTTTTAGAAGGTTTCTGCATTTATATTGGCAAAACCTGCCAAACCATACCTTATATGCCAAGGAGAGCATTCCCAGCTATCACCCTTGTACGCTGCGGCACTCGATAGTCAATTCTGAGTCCTGAAAATTGCCAGAATTAGTCAAAGTACAGCCTGCCTTTTTGCTGGAGGTGTTCTATCAAACTCTGACCAGACCTGAACCAGTAACGTGCAGCATAGCAAGCCCACAACCTGCCACGGTACAACTGCAAACAAGCATCATTCCCCTTTTTATTGCATTCATGATAGCACCAAAAGTCAGAGTGCAGCGACTGCGAAGGCAAACCAAGCTCCTGTTAGCACTCAACCACAACATAAACCTATTATTGCACATTACAAATCGCAGTGTTATTCTGTTGCCAGGTTATAAGCTCCAGAAAGGTGCCCTTGGAATGCTCACTTCCAACAAAATAGCCCTCAGCTTAACATTTGATCCAAAGGGCTAAGAGAAAAGCACTCCTTTTACCATTAAATTGCAGTGTTGGGTTTTAGCTTTTCTTCAATTATGATATGGACAATGAAACCGTGTCTTTCTGGATGCATGAGGAATTCTGCTAAATGAGCCATTCAGACATCTGAACTTAAGTCTGTTCCTTTAATACATTTGATTAACATGGAAATTTTATCTCTTATGTCATTATTTTAGTGCTGTAACATCAAAAACATTAGTCCGCAATGTGCCCATGATCACAGGAGGATAGTTTATGGGCGCTAGAACTAATTTCTGGAGCAGGAGCAATGATTCCACCTCCCAAAGCGGGATGCCTCAGCAGAAACAACGACAGAGGTGAATCTTCTCCAACTATAAATTACCAAAAAGTTACCAGGTGAAATTCTGCTTCCCGGCCCCACTGAACTCAATGGGACTTCTCCCGCCAACCTCACGGTGGCCGGAATTTTATCCATTCACATTGACTGTTCGTCCTTGGGGCAGGACCGTGTACTGACGAAGTCAGGGAAAGCCAGATTCAGAGTTCACCCGCTCCGTCTCCTTACCCCACGTGCCAGGTTGTACCTACACAAGAGGTTAGTACGGCTGTAACCGCTGAGGAGGGATTTTGGACCCTGGGGGCAAGGAGTTCTTTCTCTTTGCATTTACTTTAGCCCAAGGCTGTACGTACAATACAGCGTAATTCCGTTTTATACCGTGTTTCCTATGGAACACGCAGCCGTGGCTGGTAAGTACATATCGCCCAGTCAGGAAGTCAGAGTGTTCAAATACTTAAAAGCAAATAAAGAAAGCACTGGAGCTTTTGTTAAGGGCAATGACACTGCACATCCAAACACAAAAAATGGATTAGCAATGGACTTCATAGGAACCTAAATTCCTTGGTACATGAGGTATCTTTTATCACTTTAGTACAGCTTGCGTGTTTTTTACAGGGAGGCAGAAATTATTATAGGTAAAGGAATCTTGCCATCAAAATGTGAGGAAACCTAGTTATTTGACTAAGCAAAAAAATACTAAGTAATTTGTAACAGAAGAATAAAATGAACTCGCTGTGTCTCCAGAGGTCTGCAATATGATCTTCAGAAAAGGTAGCTTGCCAATTTAATTGAGGTAGGAGTTATTTAATTTTTTTATACACAGGTATAGTTTTCAATAAAACTACATATGCCTATAATACTGCAATGGCAGATGTGTCTCGATTATTAGAGGTGGGCTCTAGGGAATATATACAATGGATCTTGAAATCCGTAAGCAGCTGTTTGGAAGGGAGGGGTGGAACATTGCAACACACACACATGTTCCTTAAGTGCAGTAATGTTTTGTTATTTTACTGCAGGTGTATTACAGAGATGAAATTTAATAACTTATTGTATACAATACCAATAAAACGGAAAGATTCTTTGCCCTGACGTTCATGAACAAAGTACAAATTAGAAGCAGTTCAGAGCGCAGCAGCTCCGTGCAGACACACACACCCCACCTCGGGTCACACCTTCCCTGCCTGCGCTCACCGTACCGTCTTTTTCACTGCTTACTGTGAAAAGGGGGGCAGGCCATAAAAAAGGAAAAAGGAAAGCAAACCCTCAAAGTGCCCTGCAAGATACTGAAGAACGTGGTGTTGATCAAACTCAAGAAAGCCGAGAGCGTTTAAGTGCACGGGGCAGCACTCTGCGTTCATCGGTGAGGACTCGGAGATGTGGGAAGCCCCTGTGCGATGCTACCAGAGTTATTTTTGTAATAGTTATTTCTTTAGCGGCTTAAATCAGAAGCCTGATTTCAGAATATGCATTAGTCTCAATCTCATGCTGAATGAAGCACTGAAGAAGGACCTTTTAAAAGTACGTATCAGATAAAAAACTAATCTTCTCCTGCTTTTTGCCCCCCCTTCTGTCTTTGCTGGACTCCTCTTCATATAACTAGAGATGTTGCAACAATTCGGTAATTCACAGCAGAAAAAGGAAGTCCCGGCACTTCCGGAAGAAAAAAGAAAATGGGCAATAGCTATTTCTGTCCGTTCCCTCCTCAGCGTGAGAAGAGCAGCGTTATGCAAGGATTTACAGCCTTACTGGACACACAGACAGGCGGGCAGGGGCAGCTGGGCTGAGCTAATCCACACGCACGTGCTGCAGAAGCCGCCCGAGTCTTTCATTTCCATTACACTCGTTTTGAAGTTTCCCAGCAACATTTCTGTTACTTCTACACAAAATCTCTGTCAAAAAGGTATGTCATATGCCCCCTCCACTACGCTCACTGGGCCACAAACACTCAAAAATTAAAATCCAAGGCTTTCCTTGCCTTCCTCCCTGGGAAACGTTCGGAGTGCTACTGTAGGTGGGGGACAGAAAGGGATGGGACAGGGGGGAAGCAGGGAGCATGTCGGCCAAGCAGCCACCTGCTCAAGGAGAAAAATCCAATGATGTCTCCTCTCAGAGCCAGCTACGACACAGAGCGGATCAAGCACCATGTGCATCTAATAAGAAAACCTTCAGAGAAAGCACCTTGGCTGTCCCAGCTGAAGAAGCCCTGTCGTGTGCCAAAGGCTCCTCTCGCCCGTCACAGAGGGAGAGGGGAGTAAGGGAAGATGGGAGGGAAAGGAGAGAGGATCCACCACCATGCAGGAGGAGGGACGTCAGGAAAGAGCGAGTCGTGTCTGTAAAGAGACTGCAACGTCCAGCAAATATTTGGAGTCAGATCCGATGGGAGAGGATACAGGAAAACATGAGCAGCTACAGGAAGGCTGAACTCCAGTTGGGTCTGCGTGAACTTTTAATGGAGTTTCTGGAAGCCTCAGCCTGACCTGGCATTTTCACCTGCCACGGCAGCCTGCCGTGCCCTGGTCACGCACCCCGCAGAAACCCGCAGCACTGCCTCCAGGGGGACCGGGTGGCGTGGAGGGCTCGGAGTGAGAGAAGGCAGCACAGGAAAGCAAGGAGGAAGAGAGGAGCTGGAGCAAAAGTGCTGAGAGGAAGAGGGAGAAGAGGCCGGTTAAATGACGTACATTGCGTTACGGCACAGAGATGCTCTCTGCAGAAAGGCTGTCCTGCCGGTTGCATCCCTCTGACTTCTCAGGCTCTCAGAGCCTACTCCTTTCTGATCTGGATTCCTTGAACACATTGCTACCGATACGGTCCCTCAGGAAATCCTGGGAAGCCCCAGAGCTGCAGGTTTGGGCGGACTGCCCTCGGATGCCTGCGGCATTGTAAATGCATGAAGGAGCCATGTTGTTGCAGCCTCTAATGCCGCATGTTTGAACTGAAGCTGCAAGAAAAACAAAGTTAAACGTCATGCCTGCGTCATTCCGGAGGCTGGCCTTTCTCCGGACCATGATATCTTGAATCAAGCTGAAGGCTAGCAGGTATGATCTCAATCTGGATAAAGTTTATTATATTTTGGTAGCAGTTGTGTTTTATTAAAAAAAAAAAAGGGAAGGGGGGGAAAAAAAAAAAGCTGGCTGAGCTTGTACAACTCCACCAGCTTTTACCTTAACACTTCATTTCAGAGTCAGCTTTTAACAGTGGGATGGTTCCAACTGGCCCCCGAGAGTATTTCTTGACCATGAAGTAAATCGGTACATCCAAAACCAACATTTAGACTCAATTTCTAAAAGACTTAGCAGTAAAAACAAGTCATCTTAGGATTTGGGGATTTTGCTTTAAGTTAAAACACCTTAAAAGCTAAGTATCTGTTACTATACATTTGCCAAAAAGGCATAATCCAAATTTTCAAAGGACCGCCTAAGTTATTCCCACATACAATCTCACACGTTGCCTTGGGAATCTACAGTGTATGTTTTCTGGCCATCAAGCTCAATTTACAGTTCTCTTTATTCATTGCTTTTTTGAATTAACTATTGCTCAGGAAAGCACTGGCTCTGGATTACTCGAAGTGGGTCTCCTCGACTATTAAGCGACTAGTGGAGCCTCGCTACTGTAAGCAGCACACCTTACCATTAGTCCAAGAACAGTATCTTGTGTACCCAGACCCTCCGGCACTGAGGAGTACCTGCGTTTTATACACACCGTAGAACGAGCACAGCCCCTCACATTTTCAGCTGTCATTGGGAAACGGAAGGACGACGACTTACCCAAGGTGAGCCTCCAGCTCCCATTTCCCCCGGAGCGTGTCCCCGCTCCCAGCCTCGCAGCAGCCCCTGCCCTGCAGCCCCTGCTGCGGCCCCGCGCCCGACGCTCAGCTCCACCTCCCAACTCACTCCTGCCCGCGCTTTCCGCCTTCACCTCGGTACGGTGCTGAGTTACACGAAGCTCTCTGAACAAAGAAGCAGATGCACTGCTCTTCGTTCCCACGTGCAGACCCTGACTTACCATCTGAGTGCCCAACCAATAACACAGACTAATACAGGAAACCAGAATAAAGTTAGAGAAATCAAGTAGGTAATGCTTTTTTTAATACTGCTGCCTTGCTAATCCCCCAAAACCAGCACAATATAAAAAAAAATTGATCTTTGGGGAAATGGTAAGTAGCACAGAATTAAGACAACATGCAGAATCCTGACTTCACTGAATGAAATGAGATTTTTGTCATTAACTTCAATGAAGCCGGTGTTTCAAAAGTGTCTTGACAACAACTTCGGTTCATGTTTCTTAGATGACTTCTCTCTAATGGAATTAAATAGTTCCCAAGATAAGCTTTCTTCCATTCCCACTGTAATCAGTGTTGTATTTGCTACGGTTTTCAGTGAGAACCCAATTGGGCCCTAGGCTCAGAAATAAAAATCATCTTGAAGTAAATGGGTTGCTGTGCATCTGACCTCTTCTCTCATTGGCGTGAACACAGCGCAGGGATGAAACCTCACATCACTGCTGCTATTTGTGTGAAGAGAGGTTGTTGGGTTTTTTCCTACCAGAAGATTAATAGGTAGCAAGTTCAATATCGTTAGGTATTTAGTTTTCCTTAATTGTTCCAGGAACTCATCTACAGAGAGCAATGCATCACATCTGGAGGTAGCAATTTACCTTTCAGAAATCAACAAAATCTGCACGCTCCTCCTGGGTTTCGGAAAAAGGAGCTCACACAGCTACTGCCGCTACTCCAGTCCCTCGGATAACCCAAGGCTTCAGGGGATTCTCAACGATCCGCAATATCACCACCAATATTTCCTTTGGAATTCACCAAGTTTTCTTCAATATCTTCTGTCTAGATAAGCTAATCTTTCTCAATACGTGCGAAAGCACATCCTAGAAATCTTGCAATAGGCTTGTAGCTTTTAATTTTCTTTTAAGCCTGAAGGTTCATGCTTGTTAATAATTTGGTGGATCCTGATAGTTCTGCAGCCTGGAGAACAGACAACAGATGGTCCAGCCTCGGCATTAAGCATTATTCCTTCTGTACCTTTCAGGAATTCGAGAGATTCTTATTTTAGAAATATTTTTTCTCCTTCCTGTCTGGGCACTGGTCATCTGCTTCATCCATTTTTCCATTACACTTCAAGAAAGCGGATGCATACTGTAGAAAGACCGACCCTGTTCCATGGATTGGAATTTTTATTATCTGCGCTTTTATTGTAACATCTTCCTAATATTCCTCAAAGTTTCATGAATGAAGCCACAGAAAGGGAGAGTGGGCAGGTAGGGTTTTTTCCGTCAGTTCTTCATTGGCCCTACACAGCCACAGGGCATTGCCACGTAGGTACAGCCAAGGATCCATCCGGAGAGCTGACCACGTCTGTACCAAGTGACTTCTGAGGGAACTCCAGAACTGGCCCACCGAAGTGTAAAACATAATTATTCAATGCTATCATTCAGGGGAAAAAAATGCATTAACTCTCATACTGCAACCACAGCCATTGGCTTGTTTACTGGGATAAAGGTTGGGTTTTCCCTGGTTTCTTGACAGACCACATTCCCCGGCACAGAGGACCTGCAGCAGCGCTGCGGTGCTCAGCATCTCCCTGGTTTGCACTGCCCGTTGGGGCTTACCCTCTTTTTCACGCAACATGAAGGAGCTCGCCAAAAGGCTGGAGCTCGTTGGCACTTTCAGGTTTGTCCTCTCCTGCGTTCCGGACCAGAAGAGAAGTCTGGCGAGCAGGCGCGGCGCGCGGACTTCTACTGCAGGTGGTTGGTGCTGCATGAAAAGACGAGGCGGAAAGCGTGCTGCCCGTTTCTGCAGGCAATCGTCCTCGTTACGGCAATTACCCGGCAGTTCCCCGCGGGGGGTTCAGCTGTTTGCTGATCTGTCACTTGGCCGAGAGAGGCCAGGCCAGGCGGTGGCACGGGGCGAGCAGGGCTGGGTGGGGGCCTGCAGCTCCTGCCTGCCGTCCCCATGGGATTGATCCGAGCTGCCGCTGCCCCTGCGCGCTCCCAGCACCGTGGGTGCGGTGACGCTGCAGTACCGTCACACCGAGTCATCTCCCTGTTGTTTGACGCTGGGGTATCTGAAACCGGGTCGCTCCCTGCTACTGCCAAGAGCCTCTGCAAAACGCCACCTCACTTTGGCTGGGACATAAACCTGGGGATGCTTGAGAAAAAATGATCCGTTTACGGCAAATTGTCCTCTCAAGCCTCCAGCCGCACCTCTGCCCTTTGTTTCTACGATTAACTTTTTACTGCCAAATTAAAGAAAACGCCCATCTGTGCCCTGCAGAAATTCACAGATACGGGTGTGCACAAAGAGGCCACAGCACGAGGCGCATTGAGACTCCACGCACACGGCGCACATAGACCACGTAACTTATTTAGGTGTGATGCTATTTTGGACTCGGAAACCATTTCTAACTTACTTGCAGTATCTTGAGATCATTCCAGCGCAGTAAGACTGAAAGAAAAACTAAAAGCAAAATACAGCAAAGAAAAGGTGTACTTTCAGACGAGATGCGAAACCCCAGCAGACCCAAGGGAGCAGCAGAGCGGGATCTCCAGGAGGCTGGAGCTGCAGAGGAGATGGGTCTCACCCTTACACCGGGGACAATATCCCCAGCGCTGTGCAAGCACTGGGGACAGAAACACACCCTGCTACCTCCTACCAATAGAAAGCAAAAGCCTACAAGGATTTTGAAGCACAGAGAACTAGCTAGAAATGGCTCCTAAAATTAATGAAGAGGTCCTGCAGTGGTTTTGGATCAGGTGAGGGCACGTGTGATCTTCTGCACTTATCTGTGCCGGCTATTACAGGTGAAATCAGTAAGTCACTTAGCGACTCACTAAGGAGTTAGGTATGCAAAGGCTCAGTGCATCACGAGGTTTACTTTCCAGGCTTGGCCTGTAAACCTTCCCCAGTGGGCAGCTCCGCATCCTTCCAGTTTGTTCCACATCGCATGAAACGCGTGGCTGTGCCTTAAGCAAGGCAGGGCAGCCAGCCCTTGTCGCCCCTCCCAGTCCAAGCTCAGCACGTGAAACTTCACACGGGAAATGTCCCCAAGACTCAAACAATGTGGACGGCGACTGGCAAGCGCAGGGGCTTCTCTGGCAGCAGGGCAAACCTCACCTCCCTCCGGGCTCCCGTCGGCCCCCTCAGCAGAGCGGCAAAGTGGCCAGCCAAGGTGCCCCATGGCCACCCGCGCAGGGAAGCTGCCACCACCAGCCACCGGCTGCCCTGACCCTGCCTCCAGCACCCAGCCAGACCCGCAGGCAGCCCAGTCCGCAAGAGCCCGTCCGTCCGCGGGAGCCCATCCGTCTGTCCGTCCGTGGGTGCCGCCCAGGCGCAGGGGCCGGGACACGCCCCGGCAGCCGCAGGGCTGCAGAGGGAAGGGGCATGCGGCGACAGTGGCCGAGAGCACAGCCCCGGGCGCCAGGCACCACTGACGGCACACCCGTGTGCACCGCAAACAGAAATTTCTCTTTAATTGCTCAAACGGTCTCATTTTTCTACACTAAATGTTTAAAAAACCAAACCACCAACATAAGAATAGACTGTTTCCCCACATTATTAAAGAACACGGACACACGAAAGGAAAGAAGGGATCAAGTATTTCCCTTTCCTATAGGGAAATAATACACATTTTGGCTAGGTTTTTTGATTATTTTTTTTTTCCTGGCAGATTTGAACAGTATAAAGCTTTGAATATTAAGAAGGCTATTAAAGTCTTTCAATAGTTTTCCAAAGTGCAAAGCTACTGCACTTAGAAAAAGGAAAGGAAGCCTAGCACTCTTCAAGAACAAAATGCATGTAAACACACTATTAATACTGCTACTGAAATTAAAAAGAAAGTGTCTTTTAAAAAAATCAATTGTCTTGAAACAAAGCACAGACTTTTGGCTATTGATAGTATTTTTAGACTTAGACTTTCTCTGGAGACTTAAAAGTATGCAAATGCAAAGTGCAGAGAGGCACACGCACACACATGCTATACCTTTGTATTACATTGGCATTTTATTATTTAATTAAACTACTCTTATTTTTCTAGCTCACGCATGCTTCCCTTGAGACGGCTTTGCTGTTAGCCTGCTGGCCTTGACTTCCAGCCAAAAACAATTCAGAAACAAAAAGGGACAACAAATCATATTTTCACAGACATTTTTATCCCTCAATACAACCTTGTTTTCACACAACATCATACAGATTCTATGAAAACTATAATTTATTGCAGTAGCCATCCAAAGCTAGGGGCTGACACAAACTCTGCGGTGTGTTTCCACTCCTGTAATTTCGGAAGTTGTGCTGTTGGGAAGGACCCGCCATGCCGAACAGTGCGGCATTGTTGCAAGGGACAATAATCAACAGTGCACAGCAGCTCTGACTGGGGCGGCGTTAGGGCAGCTCAAGTACTCGTCGTCTCCACTAACGGCATCCTGGCTAGAAAAGCTCAGGCAGAAGCTCTAAAACCCGCATTTGCCAATAAAGCCCGTTTCTGAGAAACGCATGCCTGCAGCCATCGCCGTTCATGACGGAGCCTATCCCTACGACGTACAACTTGAAGAAGCAAACCTCATTTATCGGAGTATTTATCACAACCCCTCTGCTGAGCAGACTTTCACTTACCTGGTGGCAACCCTGTAAATTCGAATCTCTTCCATAGGATGAGTAGGAACCCCTTTCTGTTTTACCTGTTAAATAAATAAATAAATAAATAAATAAGTAGATGTACAACAGATATAAACAGATAAATATAGCTTCTCCAAGCACTTTATACGATGTTCACCACATTTTCCTACTGCTGTTTACATATGTAAAATAGGCACTGCTGACTGCGTAACGCATGGAGGCAATAGAAAGGGATTAACGCTTTTTCATGCTGAGGATGGTGATGTGAAATAAACTTCCTAATCTCGGCTGCGCTCCTCCACGCGCTTCCTGGAACTGGGATTTAAGGGGCTTCCACCGGCCGGCTGGAGGTGTGAGCAGACCTCCTCCCCGCCTCCCCTCGGGCTCGGGGGCTGCGCACCCACCCAGGCACCCTACCTGTCCCACCCTGCGCCCCTCGCCGGCTCACCAGCCAGCCAGCTTTGCCCCGGAGATGCTGGGGATGTGGCTCCCCGCTCTCCTGCCCAGGAGCAAATTCCCCCGTGATCAAGGCGATGATGGAATTCACACCTGGGAACCAGACAGCGATTGGGAATTTGCCATTCGCTAACCAGCGCTGGGGCTGCCCCAGCGGCGCTGGGACTTGCACGGGGACCCAATGACTGCCAGGACCCTCTGCTAGCCCTAAGTACTCTTTTTTCTTTTTTCCCAGGAAGCCTTTAACACTCAGATCCAGCAGCCTGACTTGCAGTACCGGTTACGGTTCTGCCATATTTACAAAGGCAAATAAAGGTTCTTTCAGGTCTGAATGGCCGGACTCGAGCGAAATCAAGAAGGGAAGAGGTGGTTTCTGCAAAGCATTAAGTCATGGCTGAGCAGCACCGCACCACGTGCTCCGGAGACAAAGAGCAGTCAAGAGGGCTGATACAAAACATATTGACACTAAAAGACCACCCTTATGGTGAGGATAATCACGGGCGGGGGGGAGGTATTATCTAACAAAACATCCAAGAACACAGTAAAAATCACTCATAAAATTAAAGTTTTTATTATAGGCTGGGGCATAAAACCCACAACACACAGTACCAGTTACCAGGGACCAGATGCTCAGTTTAGCTCTGCGGGCGGCTCCCAGCAGTGCTGGGGACACCTCTGGGGACACCTCTGCACCTAGAAGCCACGTCCGGGCGGCTGCGTGCCCCCCCTCCCATTTGAGAGACGCGGCGGCAGCCCTAGACCAAAAATAAAGCCACTGTGCCAGTACACCTACCGAAGCCCTTAAAAAACGTCCTTTAACTGCATTTGGAAACATCAAGACTATAATAACGACAATATCCACGGACCCGACAAACGCCAGGGGCCCCAGCAAGGCAGGCGGGGGGGTCCCTAGCTGGCACTGCGACTGCCCGGCTGACACAGAGCTCCGCCATTCTCCCTTTTCCCAACGCCATCCAAATTTCATACAGAGTCCGTGCTGAGGCAGATCGTTAGACAAAGGATGACAGAGTTCATTTTAATCATTCCCAAAATAGTGTGGCCGCAGTCTGCCTCCACAAGCCTTGCCTTTAATACAGGGCTACTGGGTTTGGTTGCCCTTTAGAGGTATTCTTCATAAAGTTTGACTATTGCGAGTGGTTTGGAATAAAAAAAAATCACCTGTCTCCTCACCGTAATTTAAGACTCTAGAGCTTGCTTTTGCTTCTCGATTGTTTTTGGTTTCGTTGTTTTCCACATAAAGTAGTTACTTATACATGGGAACCTCCAAAATTTATTTGCAATTCATAGGACATTTGCACATGTAATAACTTTTGAAAGCACTTGTATCTGGTTATACAAAAATGATGGATCACCCACTCCATAGCCCCCCTCAGGTTCGGAGTACTGGAAGCCTTTGCAGAAATAATTCAAGATTGAAATGACAATGAAATTTTAATCGTGAATCCCCGAGTCCAATGCCGAGATCTGCAAACAAAATGTCTTGCTGGCGTGCCTGGAGTTACGTGTGCTACTTCCCATCACCCCAAGAGGGCCCGAAAGTCGATGCAAATAACAAGCGGTGAGGACGGGGGGGAAAAAAATCCCGACAGAAAAACAGGGTCGAGGGGAACCAAGTACAAGCAGCGACACAAGGTACTTTGAACACGCTTCTCGCCGCTGCCTGGGTATCGGTAATCTTCTTTTCTATCGCATCAGACACAGGCAGCCTCATCTTAATTTCAGTTGTTAAAAAATATTTATCCAGATACAAAAATAAACCCACTGCAAATTACAAGTTGTCAGGGTTAAAATCTACTTCTATTTGTGTGGGGGAGGATAAGAGAACAGCATAGACATGAATCATTCTCAGTAATTTGAGTGTTTCCATGACATCAATGGGCACTCGTCCAGGACTCTGTCGAAGTCTGTGAGGTACCAAAGCGGCACAGCAGCCAGCAGGAGATTGACTTTTTTTTTTTAGGATTATGCTCCTTGTAAAGATTTCATCTATAGCATCCACTTTTACCACCAAACAGATAGCTTTGGAGATCATGAGTGAACACATTTCATTCTGATAGTGTAAGCCTTTAACTTTATTACATTTGTTGTTGTTGTTCCCACGTACAGCTAGAAATCTGCCTTCTCGATTAAGAACAAATAACCGAAATTTGTGAAAAAGTCAAGAAACCGTTAAAAAGATACACATACGTAGATTTTTCACTATCAACTGCAATTATGAAATTATCATACTTTTTGTAGCGACACTTCATTTTGGGGGGGAATATCTTTTGTATAAACTGTCCATTTAAAATTAGCTACAGTCTTGATGTTGATTTTCTGCTTAAAATTCACTGGCACATTTGTTTCAGATAATAAAATTTGCAAGAGTGCTGATAATATGCAAGAGTAGGCTCTTTAAGCAACTATTTGTGCTCACAAATACAAAAGCTTCTCCTGAATTTCTCCGTTTACTGTACGTTATGCATCATTTTCAGTCCCTTGAACACCCCAGCCTGTACTGTGCGTTTTCCGAGGTTTGCAAGAGCTAAAGATTCTCTCTCCTTTTTTTAAAAAAATGTTTTAAAAAAGAGAGAGCGTCTACAGCGATGTAGACACCCGACGCATTCACTGCGGAATTTTCGAGACAACCCTCTAGTACTAGAATGCGGCAGCCGCTGCGGATATTTTTTGGCACAAAGACAATGGTGGCAGTGCCAAGCCCCATGGCTAAAACTACTCAAAAGAGGCATAAGGGTAGCATTAATCGTTCAAGTCTTTTACTGCATGGAGTACTGTTGTCCATATTTTAAAACCTAAAAGTACCCGTTAGTAATATTTGTTGTAAGCCAGGGAAAAAAAAAAAAAAAAAGAAAAAAAAAAAAAAGGAGGGGAGCCTGAAATAGAGACGAACAACAAATCTTGTCAGACATCTGATTAATTTTTTCTACCTAGAGGACCAAATGCTAAAATGTGCCATTTGTTACCAGCACTCCGAACACGCAACACGATCTATACCCTTCCGTGGCTTTATGATCTGACAATTGAAACAAAGCTCCATGGAAGAAGTTGACCTACAAAGGCTGGTGAATAACTTTCAAGTATGCACTTGCTCTTTGGGTAAGGCAGAAAAAGCATCTCCATTATTATCATCGGAGGCAGTAACTTAGCGTGTGTGTAAATACATATATATTCAGTTAATTGACACAATGCATGCCAATCAAAGGAGAAACAAAGAAAGAACTACACGCAGCTCCTGTTTTCTGACAAACCCTGAATCTCAAGTCTCTGCTCTCTAAATACCTCTAGAAAAAAATACTGCTTATCTTCACTAAACTGAAACGATTGCTTCCCAAATATTTTGTTTGCATTTTTGTTTAACTGCAGAAAATAAAAGCAGCATAGGATTGCCAATCAATCAATAAAGCAGCCACTTGCCTTTCCATGGTGGACTTTGAAAAATTAATCAAATTAAGTAGAAAATTTAAGCAACTTCCAGAGCACAAATGCAAGTCACCTGATTCCCCGCTCTCTTCTCCCCTGCCCCGGGAGACAGGGCACCGTGGCCTTTTTCTGGTGGGCAGAATGAGAGGCACGAGGCAACTCTTTCCATCTGCAGAGAAAAGGAAGTGAAGCTATTTCTATAAATGACTTCAAGTCAATGTTTACATCGATTTCGTGTTTGACATATTTTTTTGAGAGATGACTTCGACCAGAATATTCTAATTCAGGTTTCCGCTGCCCTACATTTGGGGTTTAGTTCTTGGTTAGACTGAGGAAGGGAAACCTGTCTGGGGGGGGGCGGGAAGGTAATTGTATTAGGGACGGGAGCATTAACGGCTCTGCATTTCGGTCTGTTCAGGTCTGCAATTTGCTTAAATCTATTTCTTGTTTTATTACTGCATTTCTAGCATTTTTGAAAATTAATGATTGTTCCCTCTGATGTCTGGAGTCTCAAATGCATCCTGAAGGGAGCCCGATCGATTCCCCTACAGGGAATGACAAATTAAAGGAGAATTTAGTGTCCAAGTCAGACCAGGCACGAGGAACACAGAGCTGGAGCATTTTTGGGAAAAAGTTCTGAGCAACTGAAGAATGGGCTGAACTTTATAGTTCCACATGTGTCTGTACATAATGAACACACACATGTTCTCAGCCCTAGCAGGCTTTATTTGCATTGCTACGAGAATCATGAAACAGTTTACTTCTGCCTTAATCTATGGTTCTTGCATTCAAAATTTTCTCATGCCTGTTTAAGTTTGGTTGCGGGAGAAAGGGAGAACGGCAGGATTTGAGCACTCCAGGGAGCGAGTGCAGGACACACCTCGGCGCTCGTCGGCCGAGTGAAGGTCTCCCAAGGGCGGCCCTGCCGGAGGCGAGGACCAGCTCTGCACAGCGACTTCGGCCAGCGACAGCCACATTAGCACTGCGGGGCTTCTTGCCTCAGAGATTTCAAAACCCGACTCACTTCAGCAGAGAAATCGAGCCAAAACTTGCAGAGAATTAGAAATTATCTGAGGGAAAACCTCATTGAAATAAATGAGCCACGGTACACTGTATATCCTATACCTTTAAGCACCTGACTCTCGGAGAAACGTATACACCCTGTGCCCTCCACGGGCAGCCTCCCAGGCCCTGCTCTCGTCTGCCCCTGTTCCATCACAGGAGCCAGCACGTACCGTCTTTATTTTTTCAGAACTTTTCAATACTCTGTTCTTTAAAANGGGGGGGAATAGAAAGGAAAATGCTTTTAGTATATTAAACAAAATTTGGAGGGGCTTTTAATTGAAGGATGGAAATCCAAACGCCGTCCCCCGCACCAGGGCTAACAGCTGGCTTGAGGCTTGTCCCCCTTTGTGTGACAGCCAGCTTTCCCCGGCGGCTCGGCGTCCCCTCGGCCGCTGGCGGGGCCGGGAGCGGTGCTCGCCGGCGCAGCTCCGGGCAGGGAGCTGCCAGGGCAACAAGCCGCCCTTGTGCTGGGGCTGCGGGCAGGCGCGGGAAACCTTCGGTGGGCATCGTCCCCACGGACCAGGGGGACCAGGGGGTCCGAGCAGTGGCTGTGGGTGCTCCTCTTCCAACGGCTAAGCAGCAGTGAGAGTCGCTCAGCTCGGCTAAGTTACTAACCGGGGCCTGACCTGGGTTACAGATACGTACCTCTCCAACAGTAGCGCGCGTACCGCTATAGGATTTACAGTCAAAATACCCTATTTATTGCAGGGAGGTTTTGAACCGCGTGTTTTACATCACAAAGAATCGCATGCGATGGTAATGGAAGTATCATGTTAATGAGCTATTTCTGCTTTGTGCTGTATGTGAAGTACAGACAATAAGAAAGGAATCTGATAGATTTTAAGCAAAGTTTGTGCAATAATGTTCACAAAATAGCACAAATGGCACAGCACCTGATCCAGGGAAGGTCCATAAACTAGACACAAAGCTAAGGGAAGATATTAATCCCGGTAATTTGAATGGCATCACACCCCAAAATGTAACACAATGCTAGGGGAAAGAGATCTTTTTGACATGAAAGAGGACTTTTGCACTTACACTGATGTGCAGTAAACAGTAATGGTTCTTAAACAGACATTATGATGCCAGAGCAAGTACCATTACAAAGGGAGATTTTTTTTTTTAAACAGTACCATCAAAACGCAAAGGAAATTAAATGCTAAAACCTATACTAAAACAAAGCTACAGAGCCGACTTGAACAACCTAAAGCAAGGAAATCCAGAGCGAAAGCGGCACTTCGCCACTGACTCACCTTGCTGCTCCAGAGCTTATGCCGAGAGAGGCAAGGTTCATTCCCAAGCGCCCCAAAGGCCAAACAACTTCCTTACACACACACGCTACGTTTACGCGCCTGTGCCTGTGGACGCACACGCAGCCGTACGGACGGGAAGGGCTGCGCTGCCAGCTGAAGGGTATGCCACACTGCGCTCTCGGCCAGCCTTGCCCACTGCGCCCCGTGGGGCCGATGGCTTCAGGAGCAGGGAAGGGACCGACCCCGGTGCTGCCTGCCCCAGGCTCCACGGTCCCCTCGATGCACATGCAGTTAACTCCATGAAAATACCAGACCAATTTTTTGTCACTGATCTCGGTTCATGAAATATTGGACCCAAACCAAAAGACTAAGGCAATTTGCTCAATCTATTTCTGTAATCTACCAAATAATAGCATCTATTACAGGGCAGTACGTGATTTCTCCGTTTGCGTGCTTTTAAAACAAAATAGCTGTGGCAAAACTATACTTGAAACTATAAGAATAAGAACGCGACGAGAGAATATTGAAGAACATACTCCACCACATTCATATTAAATGGTCTCTTAGTCCTTGACTAGTCCCACCGAAATCTATCAGATTGTAAAGATTATCACACTATTCCATAAACGAAAGGTTTGATGCTAACAGTTGGTTATTTGCCTGGATGATACAGCTGCATTACAGGATCGATTGTGTCTAATCCAGTCAGAACAAGCTCGTTCCACCCTGTGCAACAGGTTTTCAGCACCTTGAAGTTAATCAGAGGATACGCGGGTATTGCCATTTCGCAGCCATCGCTGCAATTGTGCAACCAATAAATAATACTGCGTTCTGCGGACAAGGAACATTAATGAGCTTAATATCAAGTACAGGCACTAATTGAGACCAGAATAATAAACTTTCATAATTAAATTAGGTATTTAAACAAAACAACTGTTTATTTTCAGTGCCGTCTGAAGAAATTACATTTAACGCGTTGAAGAAACCTTAAAGACTGCTCACTGTCGCGGGCCACCGCGTTTGTCTCGCAGATGCTGCGGGAGTGGCCACGTTCCGGGAGCCCAGAGCAGCCGGGCACCTCCACTCAAACGCGGTGAACGGAAGAACGTTTATGGGAGACAATCCTTCATTTAGAGTGAAGATGCCTCTGACTTGGTAAACATCTTTAGTCTCCTTTCCTTTTCATATGTGCACGGAATTTCAGTCTAGAGGAAACAATTACGATCATCTAAGCCTGAACACCTGTATCACTCTGGAAATAGGCAAATTTATTTTGGAGAGAAACAAAAACTCTTAAGAAAACTCATTCCTCATGTTTTACCCTTCTCATTCTTGGAACATATAATAGTCAAAAGATGGGTAGGGGATGAAGACAGGCATCAGAGAACAAAAACAAAACAAAACAAAAAAGCATTACCTAATAGTAGAGAATTAGAATAATAAAAAGGGCCAACATTTTCATAAAGATATGAGACAAAACCATGTTGTAATAATACTCCAGACCTGAAAGCAATATATAAGAATTGAATGTAAAGCACTGGATGCTGTTTTATCCTGAGTGAGCCTCACGGGTATTTTAAATTGAAATACACTGCAGGGTGATCCCTCATCGTTTGCTCGGGGACCAGTTCAGGAGATCTCTATCGTGTATCTGGAAACCTGGGTTTTCACTCAAGCATGAAAACAGAATCACTTTAAAACAAGTCAGATAAGGATCTAAGGCCATGAAAGACACCGAATTGAAGGAGGACAATAAACCTTCCTGCAGCCCCGGTCTGGGCTCTAAATCTTTGGTCTGTAAACCAGCCCTATCTAGTAGCGTTTATTAAAAGGCTACTAAAACAAACCATGTCGGACGTGAGCAAGGATAAAGAGATCAAAAGCCTTATCGTTCAGGCTGGGGATCAAATCTACACCTCAGCACGATAAACTGAAACCATTCTCATTAGACGGCTGCGTTCTGTCCCCAAGTGACAGAGGAGGCGCGCTCTCGGGACTCGGGGCGACTCTGCGCTCGGGCAGCAGGACCCCCCAGCCCCGGGGCCAGCCCTCTGCAGCCCAGTGCCCAAATTCAGTCCGCACCGTCATCTACGCACCAGAAAGGAGGAAACAAATGCTGACCACAAGCACACACCGCCCTATTTTAAAAGCCTGATGGCAAAGATGGATTTTCAGGTTTTAACACCAAAAGCATCAATGCCTTTGTAGCAGTGTACCCCCAGTTCTTCCCCCGTCTTCACGTGCTCTCTGCATATATAGGCAGAAGTACCCGAGTTGCTAATACCGCCTTATGTTGAGACTAAATACTCAATTATACATTTCTACAGAAATGGTATTTATTTGTAATATTGTTCAGTAGAGAAAATTAAAAAAAAAAAAGCTAGCTTTTTTTTGTTATAATTTTGACGTTTTAAAAACAATGGATTGGATAATTTGGATTAGCTAAGCAGACAAAACAAACGACAAGCTTCACAGTGTATGGCAGAACATCAGGAATGATGTGGTAAATACACTGTAGCATTATGAAATACCCAATAGTCTCAAATCGGTAATATCCAGCAGAGGGCATGCATACCCTAATAAGATTTTTACACTTGAGAACTGACATTTCCTAAACATTTCAGGAACAAACAATTTGGGCTGAGAATACAGGCAAACTCATAGCATCAGTACACAGGCTCTCCAGCATGGTCAGATCAAGGATGGTAACACGCTCTCACGAAAAGACACCGAGGAACGCTGATTCCTAAGCTGGAAAAAAAGGAGTCCGTGAGAGAGGGATTAACCACCTCCACCAGATGACAATTTTCCTTTCGCTGCCAAATGCAAAGACAAGAACCCTCATGCAAAAAAAATGACCAGTCCTCAATACAAACGTTACACCTGAAAGGAACGCTACACTGGAGAGCAAAATTCAGGTTGATTTACCAATATTTTATTCCCTGAGAAGCTTTAGCAGGGCCTGATTTTTATCCTAGATTTTTGCTAATTACTTCACAGAATGGGACAGCAATATTACCTACGGTTTCTAGTCAGTATTTTACGGCTTTATTACACTTAAGCGAGAGGAAATTTTAAAAAAACACCCTGATCTGGGGAAGAATTTGTCATCTGTCACGTTTGTTTCAGAAATCACTTGCTTAAGTTTCTATTATAGAAAGCTTGACAAAGTCTACCCGTGCTTTAGGGTCCTCCAGTGGAAGCACTTTATTGACAGGTGCCGAGCCCAGCGCCCTGTCCCAAGCACGGCAGGTTCCCGGCGTTCCGAGAGGAACAAACGCACCAAGGAGGAACGGCCACTGCCCCTTCCAACCACAAAACCTATGACGGTAATTAACTGCTCCTGGCCCATCCGCGATCGCTCCCAACCTCACCCTCTGCTTTACAGCACAGAGAGTAATGGCTGTTTGGGTTCCTTATCAGACAATATATTTTTTTAAGTTTCAGTAGCCCTGGGAGATGAACTTAATTTACAAGGTCTACAAGGCAGGCAGCTTAGGTTACATGTAGGTCACAATAAATAATACTCATCCCTCGGCCGGCGCGAGCTGCGCCGCCGCTGCCTAAGTTGAAATGACAAGCCTTTATTATTCCTAAGCACTTGATTCTGAAACATTTGCACAATCTGTTAAGTCCAGACAAATTTAAATGGTTCTGACATGCAGCCTGCTAGGGTCAGTGACGGGGATAATGCCTCTTTACGTGGGTAAAATTTTGTGGCATATAGGTCACTCTCTTAAGGGGAATCAACTGTGTGTCTCTTCTTTGCATTTCCACCACAATCCTTCATCCTGCAGCCTGGAGCTGAGAGTGAAATGCAAGAAAGGAGCCGAACGCTCAAAGCAAAAATCTGCTTCCAGGACAATCCATTATATCTGACAAGTTAAATGTTCCATGGTAGACCATATGGCATCGGAGCAGGGCCGACGATGGAAGAGGGAAACTCAGCAAATGCATCACAATTAAGGAGTTTGACTATAGACTTTACTTTGATTTACTTTATTTTTTATTAAATTTTGGATATTGTAGTCTTTCAATTTTCAGATAGCCCTTCCAAAGCCTCTACCCGACCTACCAAGCTCGCTGTACATGAGCAGGTGGTTCCACAGAATTCTCTTCTCAAAAAACTTATGGTCTCAGTTACTTTAAATAGTACTCCTGATCACCCCATTTTTATACCTGGCAAATTTGCTAAGTGTCTATTATTAACTAGCATAAATATTATTAGCAGTTTGTTAAAGACCCAAAAAAAGGTGAAGCTGACAAAAAGAAGAAAACAGCATAAAATCCCTGTCCTCAAGGCCTCGGTCATACGTTCTCAGGAGAAATGTCCCCCCAGCAAAGGGCTCGGGACCCCCGAGACTGAGGGCTAGCAGGAGGAGCCTCCCAGCGGAAACCCACCACCACCTCTGGGTACGTATTTTTTACCAGATCAGCAGGCGGGAGAACTCCTACACCGGCAAGAGAACGGCACCGATGGTCAGAAAGACCTTTCCATCTTCAAGGTTCATGACTTTAGGGTCTGTGGTGCAAACAGCAGAGCGACGTGCATCCCCCCGTGCCTTCCCTCCGTTCAACGTTACGTATGTGTTCGTCACGCACACAACTACATCTGACTCTGAGTAACTACCAGGTACGAGTCCACAGCTGCCACGGCCCTTTTTTATTACCAAATCATACTATTGAAATAACCAGAGGTGCGAATAGTAAATTAACCCCTTCTTTAAGGCACCCACCACTCATAATCGCTTTTCTTTTGAAGAGCCAAAATCTTGGGCTCTTGTGAAGGAATCCTTCTAAGCAGCCGCTGCAGCAGCGGATTGGGAAACCGCATGGACTGGGAATACTGGTTTTGCCACGCTTACGGAGACCGATCTTGACTGACATAAATAACAAACAGCCCAATTAAAAGAAAAACCATGCAAGTTAGCTGCATGTAATGAAGTTCCTAAATAATTTGGAAATGCAGTGCTGAAAACAGTAACTAGTATTTCCAGAATTCCTTGCAAAGACTCGCTGCCCCCACGTAAAGAGGACAGAAGGACTTCTATGAACTTGTCACTATTCTGGTCCAATATCATGCAGGTCTGCTCTCCTTCAGAAATAAAATCTGCAGAAATAACTGCGTAACCATTTTTGGGCAATGCCCTGGGGTCACGATGCAAAAAATAAAGTAGGTAACCAAAGCTGCATCCTTATTTAGGCATTTAAATAAAGTCTCATAGGCAGGAGTAAATCCAAGGCAGCGTCACTGGTGGCAGTGGCAGCTGCTGGGGCAAAGCTCACCAGAACAAACCACTTACTGGGCTCTGGAATTGGGAACCTAATTTTTAGCACTTATTTTTGTAATCACTTTTTTTTTTTTTTTTTCAATTTCAAACTTCTAAAGGCAGAGCAAATGCTGCTACCAGTAAGGGCCCATCCTGCCCAGTGCTGGGATCAACAGACACTTCCCAGAGATCTCCAGAGGGATCGCTCGGGAACAGACAAATGCCTTCACAGAAAGCAAGGGGCACTGGACTCGGTACGCCCATGGCCAAACCGTACCTTTCTAAGCCCGCAATAGCACGTCGTTACTGCTTAATTATTCAGTAGGCTTGCAATATAATATTTTTTTTTCTAGTATTAAATGTGTTCTTATTCAGAATGAGTATTTCTCACCATTTTTAAAGCTTAAACACAGGAATTTTCCAAATGGCTTTCATTCTACCTCTATCATGTGGCTTGTGCCAGGGTCCCTTCCCAGGGATGGCACCGCCCCGACACCCGCCGGAGCTGTGGGACGGCCAGGGCGGCGCTGGGGCTGCTGGGGAACACGAGGAATCATCTCACAGAGGACCTTGCTAGTTTTATAAACAGGGTCACACAGCGCTGGGCCTCTCTCACAAGACCCCTTGAAAAGCCCATTGTCTGCACTGACCGAGACCAATACAAGTTTAAGTTTAAATGCATCCCTGCCTTAAGATTTTGGGAAATTAGGATCAAAAAAAAATAAAATAAAATAAAAAAATCATTAACAGGAATACTGGGGGTCACTTTACTGAAGTAGTTCTTAATGAACTTTTAAAACCTCAATTTCAGTGGGAATAAGAATGCAATTTTTCAAAAATATATCTATTTGTGGTCTTTTATTCCTTGTAAGAAAGTGAGTTCAGATTACTTTAAACATATTACTGTTATTTCTGTATTCTGGTGAAACTATCATTGTTTTTGCTACCATGAACAAAGATAAAAGCAGAGAACCTGAAAAAATGCTTTAAAAATTTTGAAAATCTTTACCTAAATCAAGAAGTTACTATTTTGAACTTGATATCTCAGGACTACCCCAGGCAGTAAGGCAAGGGGGTCGGCGGGCAGTACTCCTGGCGCGCAGGCAGAACAAAGACCATTATGAAACCAGTGCTGAAAAAGAGTGGGATCCATTACTCCAGCGCTGCAGTTCTTCACACAGATCTTAAATTTATTATTGATTTAGCATTTAGTACTGCAGGCACTGGAACAAAGACCTCTATGATTATAAATGCATGCTTTTGTGGCACGTGCTTTAATTTTAAAAAGGGTACTTTTTTTTTCCCCCCAAGATCCTGCATATTAAAAGGACATCAACTTCTTAAAAAGTCACACATCTTTCAAAATGTGTTTTTACAATTTAAGGTTACTGTCAGAGATGACAGAGAAGGATTTCTGGGTTGGTTTGTTGGGGGCTGTCACGGAGTGTATTAGAGCTGCACCCAGCCGTGGGTCTCATGCTGGTGCAGGGAGAGGCGGGCACCCTGATGGGGAATTTACCCCTACAGTCCGGGCGGAAAGCAGGAATCCTGGTCACCCTGGCTCTGCCACCAGGGACACATGTGGGAAAACCTCCTCGACACACCCGCGGGAGCCGGCGGGGAACCGGCCCGAGGGTCTGGAGCCAGCCCGCCTCAGCGCCCCAGCACTTTGCACATTTAAGGGCAGTTTATTCTGTATGGGTTTTCCCTGTTTTCACAGAAAAACTCCCCAGCACCCTCGTGGAAAGCGCGTGTGCCATTCTAAACTATTGATTGTTTAATTGGGCACAGACCAAATAGATAATGGCTCTTTAAAACACTCCTGGCATCGGTGAGCCACTGGGCTAGCACCATCGAGAAGACAAACGGTTCAAAATTGCTGTTTTCCGTAATACAGCTCTATAGGCTCACGGAATAAACTCCTTGCTTCACGATATTATACCCGATGTGACTACCTGCTTGGCTATCAAGAGCGATAGATGTGCACACATACGTGAAGCAGAGAAGGGAGAGGGAAAGAGAAAGACAGCTAAATTCACACCCGGAAAACAAAGCAAAACGAGGCAGATATTTGTGCTTTGTAGATTCCACTACTAAATCCTGATCAACATTTTTATTACTAATTAAAATGCCCATATGGTAAAACAACACCTGATCCAAGGAGCTTTTAAGTACAGCAATTGTCAGTGTTGAACTTCTGCATTTCATTAGCAAATCTGAAATTTTGGTCTGGATTTATTTTCAAATGCACTGTTTTCGGAACCATTAATGAAAGAGAATAAGAACTTTGGCAAAGTATTTACTTTCCCTGTATTATAGTTTTAAACAAAACATGTTTAAAAAGAACACAAAAGCAAAGCTAAAAAAAACCACTGGAACTATTCTTTGTTTTCTGATCAAAAAGTTAAAACATACCAGATACAAAATTTAAAGCAGCCAAAAATGAGTCCAGGTACAAGCCTAGTATGTTGTTAATGTCCCAAACGTACCGAGTTTCATGAAGTGAGTACTGGAGACCCAACACAGAGCACCTGCCACCGGAAAGCGTTTCAGAAGTCCTAGTGCCACCTCGCTTGGACCCAAGTCCGCGCTCAGGCACAAGTTTTGTAGGGCTGGGACAGAAGAAAGAGAAGCGCGCTGTACCTCACGCTCCTGGCACGCTTGTTGGCCATGCCCGTCTCCTCGGTCCTGCTGGCAGTGTCGAACGGGCGACGCAGGAGGAGGAGGAGGAGGTCGGTCGCAGCCCCTCTCCAAGGACGCTCTCAGCAGCGCGTGCCGGCTGCAGGAGCAGCTGAAAACTTCGTTTGCCTTAAATTCTGCCAGCCGGCAAGTGCTCAGCCATGGGCACCTCTGCATGCAGCATGCCGGCCGCATGCAGCTGCACCGGGCGCCGCGGCAGGCACCGCTCTGCTCCCCGGCCGGCCCACAGCCACAACACCCTGGGTGTCCGGCGCTCCGGAAAAAGAAGTCCCTTTGCCACGGTACTTCACCTGCACAAACTACATTTACTCAGGCTTGGGCAGGGGGAGGTGTGATGATCCCGATTCCTGCTGGAGAAGCTAAAGCTCCCAACACACCCAAAAAGGATGTTAGAGCCATAAGAACCCGTTAAACTCCAGCAAGAGTAATTTATTTTTTTTCCCTGAGGAATAACAACGTATTAATTGCACTTTGTTAAGCACCCTGATAGATGTATTTATGACAAATATGTTTTGATTTTCAGAAACGTCAAACTCGTGTAGTTCCTTCTGTGGGTGATCAGTAATTCTCAATTATTACACTGATGAATTCTAATGAAAAAAATACTCTTACAGAAAATTTTCTCAGCAAGGTGCTGGTAGACCTAACACAGAGAAGCTGGGTACCACTGTCACCTCCGAAACAGCCGGACAGACCAAAGTTCCAAAAATTTTAACTTTCAGTCATCTTCAAAACCCTTTAACATAGTGCTGCGATTTCATGTTACCAGGAACAACTCCTGCTAAGACCAGGCTTGGTTCACCCCAGACCTTCCACTCTCTGCCTTAGCAACCGCAGCAAATATTTCTGCTTCTGATGATAAATTATTAGCTGGTTTGCTTTTCATTCCCAGGTGAATTGTTACCGGAATGATAATATTCTGATCAGGTAAAATTTCAAACCAGGGCAGAACTTGGAACAGGCTTTGCAAGTGTCAGAGTACTCACACAGAAACTGCCAGGGCGTTTTTTTAAAGGTAAACCAGAAGTGCCAGCCAAATCAGGACTTTTCTGTGGATTGGAAAAAGAAGGCCATCTTTCACAGGAAATGGAATTATTTCCCAGAAAACAGAAGAAATACTGTATAGGTTTCTGGAACAGAAGCATAAAATATCCTGGTTAATTATGAAATTTATTCTCTATAAAAATACAGAAGATACCAAACTGGGCCTGGAACAAAGTATTTTTGCAAAAACTCTCAAATTAGAAGGATAAGGCGGTGATCTGACCTTCTCGGGTTTTATCTTTTACCAGGGTTTGGAAAAGCCAGGGATAATTTCTTCTTCTCCCTTGCAAAAGCACAGAGAACCCCCAGATGCTTTGTTATAGCCAGTGCTCCCACAGCCCGTCAGGACAGCTATGGGAATGGGCTTCTCACTACGAAATACTGCATGATTTAAAAATTATCCAATGTTTTATTTTTTTTTTTTTTAAACACTGCTGAGCTGGTTATTTCTTCTAAAGCAGTATATTCTTTTTTCCCCTTGGAAACAGTCACTAATTTCAGATGCATCACTTTAAGGCCGGATTTTCAGAAGACTAAAGTATTCATAACTTAAAATAAAGTTTATGAGAGCGCTCTGGTTTCCTCAAAGACCCAGGGTGTCACACAGCACACACTGAAACCAACAGTCAGCTCTCAATATTTTACCCTCAAGTGCCCTGAGATTTTATATGATCAAATAAACACATATAAAATATATGGCGCTCTTATATACAAAGGCTTCTCTCCCTTCATACTAAGAACAAAAACCGTCTCTCTCTGTCCATTCAAGATCCGATTGCTTCCTGTTTGCCATATATTAAAAAAAAAAAATAAAATAAGTATTTTATTCAGCTCCTCCCTCAGGAAAAACATACAAATAAGGCCTCTAGGATTATTTTTTTAAGCAGCTTGTACGGTAGAGATGTATTTAAGCTTGATAATGTATTGACACTTTCTTTGTAGCTTTCTAAATACCAATACGTGTCACCTTCCTCCTGCCAGCAGCTCCACTGAAGTCAAGGGGACCGGCTGCGCAGCAGGAGGAGCCGTACCTGGCCCCTACCAAGGCAACCTCCAGTTCCTTGCTGGAAGAAAATGAACTAACGTGAAGCTTATCTGTAACACCACCAGTTCAGACCGTTAAGACCAGTATCACGCCAGTACATCGAGGTCCCACCGAGGACCAGGGACACATGGTGTGAAGTGACGTACAAAGTAAAAACAGCCCCACGTTTTAAGAACTAATTATGAGAAAACTCTGCAGGTGCATGCTTTTATGCTTTCCCACTACTTCTTTTAAGTCATTGGGTACCTGTGCGATACAAATCTGTCTCCCAACAGTTCTCTAAAACAAGGATAAACCAGAATGTATAGGAGATAAGTCGGTGGTGTCACTCCGGTTCTTAGCGGAAGCGTACCCGGCTTCTCGAAAGCCCACCTGCGGGAACGGCTGCCTCTGCTGCAGCCCCCGGGCCGGCATGGCGCTGCACCGCCCGTCGGCCACCACCGCAGCCCTGCACCCCACGGCGAAGGCGCGATGCCCACCTAGCGTGGGTGAGCCTGGCCAGGAGCATGGCACTGCCGACCCCTCTCCCGTGGGTCGATGGAGCGGCAGTGTCGGGGGGTGCCAATCTGGCACCCCCGGAAAGAACAGCATCTACAACCATCGGTAGTCAGTAAAAAATGTTCTTTCTAAAACTAAGGGCGTTTGGGTTGGGTTGGTTTTTTTCAAAGCAAACGTTGGACTTCTAAAATTAAAACGTTCTGTGTCTAAACAATCAAATGTGTTTTTACTCTATCACTTCCTCATTTACACTTTTTAAAAATGGCCAAGGATTTCATATGATGTCGCTTCAACAATACCGGGAAAGTTTCTTAAGTCACAGATTTTTTCACTGAGCCCAAAAACACAGACTTTAGGGGAAAAAAGAACCAATCACAGCAGGAATCTCTTTAAAAGGAAACACAAAAAGGAACACCATCTTGAACAGTCTCTCAGCAATAGTTGTACCGTATATAAAGGAAATAAAAAGCTCTCTAAAATGTAAGAATGAACCTATCTATTCAGATTGCTTACAGGTGACATTACACCATCTGCTTGGGCAGTCTGCCCATACAAAAGGAAACGACACCGAAAAGTAAAATCTGATGCGTTTTAAAGAAATAGTTATGCAAAAAATACGAATTCTTTTATATAGAAGTACAAATTAAGTTACACAGTACTGAGCTACGAACAGTTCTCAGAAATCCAACAATCTGTGCAGAATCGATGCTCAAATAGCTCGTGGGCAGAGAAAAGAGAGAAAGCTCTTCTTCCCCGACCTGGGCAGTGCGGTGTTGCTCCGGACCAGAAGGGCTCAGCATCCCCCCGAGACAGCCCCTGCGAGCAGTGACACCTTCTCGGAGAGGGACACGTGCTGCTCTGCCCAGTCCCGCCGGGCAGCGGCTTTGGGGCTTAAAGAAATAAATAAACACAAACCCCAAACCAGGGAATGGCACCTCCCGGCTGCTGAAGCGCTCTGCATTAGCCACCAGGCACTCGGCGGGCAGGGAACGTTGGCAGTTTGCTGCTGCATTCTGCACGGAGTAGCTTGAAGTTTGCCTTTTCCTACAAAAAAAGTCCTGGCCACAATGGTTCGATTACCCCTACCCCACCGGTGGGCAGCGCTACATACTGCGACTGCCTCCATCTTCCTCCTGCCCGGCCTGGGATGCTTTACGCATCTCTTCCTTTGCAATTTTGTTGTCACAACAGAGCTTCCTACGCCCACCGGCACGGCACGGCACAGGGTGCTGCAGCCGGGTCCCAGCCGGGGCTGGGGGAAGCCCAGCGCGGCTCCTGCAGCGTGCCGGGGATCCCCCACTCCCTGCCTCGCAGCACGGTCCTGCCCCAAGCGAAACGCCCAGCCTGGCACCGGAGCCCCGTCAGGTGTCAGCGCGGGCTGGGGACATGACTCCAGCCATTTCCCAAATCCGAGCGAAGCCCGCCTGCCAAACCAGCTGCGATAGGGAGCAAAGCCGCATTTCTTGGAGGGCTGACGAGAAACTCGGCAGCAGAATAACCCACGCGGATGCCTGTCCTCCAAGGAGCAGGGAACAGCCGGGGCTGTATCCTGCACTCCGCGCTAAGCCACCATCCAGCTGATGCCAATGGATCTGTTTAGGCACGAGGAAGCCTTGGGTGTATAAACAATTGTAGAATTAATTAAATAAGGCCGGGAGACCACGTAAGATGCCTAATTTTCTCTGAGTTTATTAGGACACAGATATAATAGAAGAAAAAATAGAGAGGGGGGAGAAAAAAGTTTTACAGGAATTTCCATAATCTGAGAAGAAACCAAGAGTTATTTCTGAAAGACCCTGACGCTTGTGCATCGAACTATTTCTGCATCGGGGTGGTTGTTTTTCTTTCATTCTTTTGGGGAGGGGGGGGCTCGGGGGATAGGACTTTAAAGAGTTAAAGGCTCCCTACCATTAATTTGCATCTGGTGCTTTTAGTGTGTGTGTGTGTTTTTTTCTTCCCTGAAAAGTTGGCAGAGCCGCCGATTTTCCATAATGCAAGCATTTGGGAATTGTGAGCGGAATGAAACCGATCCAATCTCCTGACTGCGACATGAATTTTCATTAATTACAACCTTGTCAGCAAAAGCATTATCAAAGCTGAATATGAAAATGCTAATGAGTTCTCATTTGCATATTTTTCTTTGTTGGAATGTCATTAATTATTACATTTTATGATGATGAATGCAGCTGTCGAAGCTCTCCGATGCATAATTAGCCATCAGAATGCCAGGAGCCGATCAGCATTTTTGGGTAAAAAAAAAAAAAAAA